>LPNX010835376.1:5823-78596 GCA_001517045.1 Pseudotsuga menziesii
GGTCTGCACTGAA
Source organism: Pseudotsuga menziesii (assembly GCA_001517045.1). Taxonomy (NCBI): domain Eukaryota; kingdom Viridiplantae; phylum Streptophyta; class Pinopsida; order Pinales; family Pinaceae; genus Pseudotsuga; species Pseudotsuga menziesii. The sequence continues at coordinate 5,837 of LPNX010835376.1, forward strand.
CTAGCCCAGGTTTAATAAGAGCCAATTACTTGGGGAATCTCCATCGAGGAACTCCATGCGCAGAGCTTGGCGAGTTCCCGAAGATCTTATTTATTGATACCTGCCTGACTGATATATCTATTGATACCCATATATTTCTTCTTGCGAACTAGAGACAATGAACTTGACCCAGATTGCTTGCTTACTGGCTAAACCGCTCGGGTGCACACTTTTGACAGAAGGATTACAGAAACGCTCAGATCAATGCAATATTATATGCAGCACAGTATGGCTTAGCTAGCTTTGACCAACTCAAGGTGAGGAATTTGACAATTTGAGGATTTTGCATACTTGGAGAGTATCCAGAAAATTTTTAACAATTAATCCCTAACAGTTTAACAGTTTAACACTAGATGCAAGAATATCAGAAGAATTTGAGTTACCTGGAAAGAACCGGAGGATTTCAGCTCTGTAACTAAAGATGTCCTTGCCCGCCTCTTCAAAAGCCTCCACGTCCAGTCTGATGCCCTTTTCATCTCCATTGCAGAGGTTATCACTGGTGGATATATATTAATCCAAGCAATTTCACTCCCCTCCCGCCAATTAACCAACATCAACATTCTATTTCTGTAATAACAAAATCTCCCATGAATTACCACAGCAATTACTAGAATAAACTCCAGGACAAGCTGTCCAATATGGCAACCACCGTATGAACCCTCTCTTCTTCCCCAAGCCGCTCGCTCTTCATCATGTCAGCAGTGATAAATTGGAAGGGGCTCAACTAAATGGGTAAATAAGGTGAAACCACCAAATGAACCCTCTATTTTCCCCACGCGGCTCGCTCTTCATCATGTTGGCTGTGATCAACTCTGAAGGGGCTCGACTAAAACGAAAGAATGTTAATACTTGTACCTTTTAATTATATCATATTCCAAATTATCTTGGCCAAAACGAACAGAGTGACAGCTATCACTGCTTTATTTTCCGGTTGTAACGTGTTTGTTTGTGTGGTTTAATATTCATCTTTTTCACTTTTATCCATCCCATAGATGCAATATTAATATTCATCTTCTTTCTTTTTATCTATACCATAGATGCAATATATTTGTTATAATATTATTTTCATGTTGTATCTTAATTTTAAAAGAAAACACAATTCAAATGAAATAAACCAAAAATAATTCACTTATTTTTTTCCAAATAAATAATAACTTTGTGAAATCATTTTACAAAAAAAAATTGTTGAAAAAATAGACCTTTATCATGGAAGTTTTGTTCAAGCTATTGTGACAACCTGCTTTTAAATTAGATTAGCAACCAACCAATTAATGTTAACCCAGTCTAACTTAAAGGCCCGAGCAAGAAGTGTGTAAAGTTTCATTAGTTGCATGTGGGTGGGAATAAATAGTAAAGTTATGTGTGGTAGGTTCATACCCAGGTATTTGCAAGGGCCGGTTTTAATTTCAATTATTTATATTTCTTTTGACAAATGAAAGACAATATAAATAATTGTATTTCAATTGACAAATAAAAGTTTATTAAATATTTTAACCAAAAAAATGCAAAAATATATTGTTGATCTTTCAATTTTTTACAATTTTAAACAATTGAATGCTCTTAATTAATTTCTACATGAAAAAAATGATATATTTTCAATGAAACTTATTTTAAACACATTAATTAAGTAGTCATATGTGTATCACAAATTTTACACTTCATGAGTAACAATATAACATTAACTATTTTATTGTAATTATTTTCAAGTTGGAGCACACTTCATTATATCAAAAAAACTACTTAGAATATGCCATAACCATATTGGAGTATCCACGTGCAATTCAAGCTTCAGAGATGTAAGAATTATGATAAGAATTGGGCACCTAAGAAAAAATAATACACAACTCAGAAAACATTAAAAAAAAATTCTACAAAATTATATTAAGCAATTAGACGTAATTAGTTATAAATTAGCTAGCATAACCGGGCTTGGGAACGTCAAAACTGTTTCCTATGCTAATGTAGGCCACTATCCTTATCTTTATTGTCTTTATACCAAAAGGAATGATAATCAGGAAGAAGACCTAAAATTATGGACTTCATCTTCAAAGAATGCCTTGCAATTACATTGGTTATTAATCATAATTAATTAATTAGAAGTGATTATAATAAGAAGATCACAAGAATAAAAAATGACCAAATAAATGACCAATTGTCATGTGGTCATTTTTAGTCTAGATATCCCGTGACCAAATTTGGTCATTTATCTTGGTCATTTTCAGTTGGTTTTAATCCAGTGACCAAAATTGGTCATTTATCTTGGTCTTTTTTAGTTAGCTCACTTAAATTTATCAATTTTGGTCATTTATCTTTTGAAAAAAATTGTGGTGACCAAAATTTTTGGTCTCCTGGTCACTAATCTCTCATTTTCCACTAGTGTATGGAGCCTCTGTTGATGCCTCTTGTGTCACAGAGATGTCCTAGTTTGTATATCGAGTCTATGCTGCCTTCATTCAGTCACCATACACCATTATGCTCTTGTTCAAAGGAAGTTGGAACTTGTGTCGGCCATTCCTCAGTTATCTTGACTTTGCATGTCGGCCATTCCCGGTACAGTTACTGGTTCGTGCACTTTATGATCGAGTCCTTCCACATTAGATAGATTTGCTGAGTACCTCGTGTTGGATGATGGGGGATACCTTAATGCCCTCCTTCTAGCGGATTTCATCCCATTGACTTCAGATCATTTATTCTGGGATTGGAATCTAGAGTCCTTTTGAGTGCCTTGAGACTTGCAGTCATCAGTGGCAGGTTCTCTCGCCATCGACAGTTTCTTGGGAATACATCAATGTCCCCTGATCGATGGATTCTCTCAAGTGTTCGACCTCAACACATCTATTCACACTTGTTATTTTTCACTCCAGTACCTTGATTCCCATTATCATTATCGGTGGGTAATCTCGCGTCTGTTAACGGTATACATCAATGACTGGTAATCATACGATGGACTACTATGTTTGACCTCGACACCTCTATTCGCATAGTAGGACATGTACTCGTAGCGGTTTGTGTAGAAGACCTTCCAGACTGGTGGCATCTCTTATATGCTACCTCCTTGATCGTGCCAGTGTTCATGAGATTTCAGCTCTCGTGACTTGATTCCAGTGTATGTCAGACATTTCCAGCCACTATGGAGATCTTTATCTATTGTATATCTTCAGCCATTTTGGATATCATGTTCCTTTGTATATCTTCATCATGGAGATTCTAATATATGTATATTGTATGTGGCGATGACCACATATGTGATATCATGTATTATGCCTATTCATGGCCATTGTACTCTTATGTATCCGGGACTACTATATGTATTTACAGTTATATGCAGAGTTGTATCAATGTACTATGCTGATTGGGTGGCTGGTATTCCATTTGGGATCCTTCATCACTCCACTTCTGGGATGGACTTATAATGTATTTCGGCCATTGTATGACCCCTCTGACCTCATACATTAGGGGGCATCTGTTATTGCGGATTTCACCACTCTAGGTGAATCACACTTTGTATGGCCTTCCCCTGTTCCGCTGCAGACTCTTTAGACCCCATGGACCATATTTTATCCTTTGATGTTACCTTGATCATCCCTAAAAAACTATATAAAAGATGATATACGTGGATTTTTCCCCGATAACTGCATACATACGTGGGTTTGACCCCTATAACCACATACATCGGGATGTGTGCATAGTCCAAATCCTTTTGCAGTTTTCCTTGACATGGATGTGACTCATTTGACTCCTGGCCTTCCATATGCCTTGAGATCGCTCGGATTCGACCCTTCATTATCCCTTATGAAGCTATATAAGGAACCCCTTGGTACATTGAAGGAATATAGAGAGATTGAGAGCAACATAACTATAGTCCATTGTTGCCAGAATTATACTTGAGTCTGCATCCCTTTGTCCCTTTGGAGCACTTTTGTGTTCTTCCCAAGCTTGCCTTTTTCTAGTGAGCTTGCTATCGAGAGATGGAGGATTGAAGTGGTGGAGGCCCAAGTGGGGGATTCAGTTTCTCCAGTTCGCAGACATGCCGTCAGAGGTTGTATCTATCTTGTAATCTCTAATTTATATTAATAAGAACTATCTTTCCTTGTCCAATGATGTGTATTTGATTCAATATTGTATCCATTGGAATATGTCAAATGCTTTTACATTATTGATTATATATGCTAGAATAGATCTAACACCATGATATATAGTATGCTTGTATTGTTTACTTGTTGTTGAGGAAGTATTATATCAATTCAAGATGAAGATTGGAAAGCTCAACAGGGATCTACTTCAACCGTCCGGAATAAGGTACGAGGTCTGATCCTTTAGTGTTAGATATTTTATTTCTATTGCATATTGGGAAAGATTGATTTCTGGAGTCATAGCTGTCTATTGTGGTACCCCAAGCCATAGGAATTTCTCTTCATAACACAACCTCATCCTCAGAAGGAGTTACATGTATGCCATTTGAGCAGTCACATCAACTATCTTCCATCTCATGATGTTCCCCCATGAAGGGAAGATTGTGATGGTTGACGAGCTCACTTATGATGATCCACAAGGGTTAACGGTACCTGCCAATGTTATCCCTACCATCACCACCATTGAGCCACAAGGGGTGACAACACATGCTAATGTCGTCCCTGCAATCAACACTATGGTTGACAACACACCAGCACCTCCGTTGTTGAATGTGGGCCCTGGGTTTTTTGCCGATACCACCATGATGGCTCCTTTCCCATTAGTGTCACCACCACTAACACAAAATGAAACTGTGGACTTGTGCATGTTCTCATCAAGCACTGTGCACCTAAAAAACCACCATAGCCACAACCCCAACCACAATTGCAACATCATCCACAACCTCAACACCCCAGCAACCATAACATCACTCGTAGTAGCATCATTAACCACAGCCACAACCACAACCGCATCCCCACATGCAACTGTTAGGGAGTTATTTGGGCTTATCCCCAGTCCATATGATTCCCTTCCTCTTCCCCCAACCTAGTGTCATGAGCAAACCGTTCATGGCTACCTTAAGCCTACCCAACATTATGTTGGGCATCCTAGTGTGGTACCTTGATCCACCATCTCAAACACCAATACCCCAAGTGGTCTTAACCCTAGTGCAACCCATCGTGGTTGAGTCTCACCCTCCACCTGGTCCACACAAGCCAACCGCTGCACCTACACCTGCACCGCCCCAACCCAAAAGGGCTAGGGGAAAGAACACCAAAGCCACCGTAGAGCCATGACAAGTCCCACCTTATGCTATGTGCGAGCAATGGGGCCATCCAACTCAAAATTTCCTTGAAATCCCAGTGATCTGTGCACATCTAGATGCCATGGACATGAACGAAAACATCCCCGTGGTTGAAATCCCAATAGTGCCAGTAGTCAGGAACAAGGCATTGAGGACAAACCATACTTACACCCTTTGTGGCTTGTATGGACATTACTCCCACCATTTCCAAGACTTGCCCAAATTTTGAATGGATCTAGCTGACCTCCGTCAACATTCCCTTGAGTGTGAGATCACCTTGATTGAAGAAGTTCACCCACCACCTCCTTCTTCAGACACCATGTCCATTTACGTGATGTCCAATTCCATCGACCCGCTCATCTCCTCCTCCAACGACAGTCCATCGGACCTATCTCTTCATTGCTTCAGCAATGATGAGGAGATACTTGAAGCTCTGACCGCCTCAGAATACCCATGGGACGACATGCACCATCGCTCTTTCTTCCTCCTCGAAGAACTTGTGTCGCAGTCTGACCAGTTTTCCTTAGAGACCAAAGATTTCATCCATGGGAAGGTTGACTGGTTCAAGAACCCCATCCCAGCACCTAATGCCTTCAAAGAAGGGAATATGGCTAACATTTCACCAACCATTAAAATCAACAACTCAACCAACTCTGATATCGTTGAAGAAATCATGCTGGGGGCATCTTGCTCCCCAGAAGAGGTCGATGCCTACAAAGCTCTCTTCCAAGAATTCTGCGACATCTTTGCTTGGTCATACACTGAAATTCTTGGCCTAGATCCATCCATCATGGAGCACCACATCGACACATGGCCTGATGTGGCACCCTTATGCCAAAAGCAATGGCCCATCCATCCATCCAAAGTGGCTGTTGTGAAAGCTGAGATAGAGAAGCTGCGCACAGTCGGCTTCATTTATCCCATTTCATACACCACTTGGGTTTCTAATCCTATTCCTGTGAATAAAAAAATAGGGTACCATTCATGTTTGCCTAGAATTCCATGACCTCAATGGGGCATGTCCCAAAGACAACTTCCCCATACCGTTCATTGATTATATCATTGATGCATGCACCAGACATGAAGCCTTTTCCTTCATGGATGGTTTTTTCGGATACAAGCAAATCCAAATCCAAAAAGAAGACCATTATAAGACAACATTCACAACCCCATGGGGCACATTCATGTACCAAGTCATGCCCTTTGGCCTCAAAAATGCTGGAGCCACCTTCCAGCATGCCATGACACACTGCTTCTGCGACTTTGTTCACATCACGTTGGTTTGTTCTAACAACCTCATCGCGTGGTTGCAAAAACACACACAACACATAGATGACCTGCGACAAGTCCTCATGCGATGTCGCCAGTGCAAAATCCGATTGAACCCATTCAAGTCTATTTTCTATGTCCCCATGGGCCATCTATAAGGAATCATCATGTCACACAAAGGAATGAATGCTGATCCCTGGAAAGTCCAAACGACTTTCCCTCTAACGTCACCCCTTTGAGTGACAGCATTTCAACTTGTATTATAGTCTTTTGATTTTTTGTTTTACACATTTTTTCCAAATTGAGTCTTATGTATCATTTCCTCTCATTACTTTAGATGGGGCAGCACCATCAGCTGCTAGTCCAAAGTCACCCGGAACCGGTTCGAAACACCTCTCACACCTATGGGCTCAAATTTATATCTCTTTATGAGACCATTGTCTCATGTTCAACAAGTCAATTTTGGGACCATTTCCCACTAGTCACGTTGATTTACGAGCCATGACATGATGATGCAAGTATCTACGGACCTGTACTTGTATCACAAATCCCCAATTGTAACTCATGTGAGTTTTTCGGGCCACCGATCATTAAGGAATGTAATTTTACTTTTATTTTTGTATTTATAGTTGTCTTTTCCACCGCACCTTACGCAGACCTATGGACCACTATCCACAAAATGATTTATTTTTCTTACACATATTCGGCATATAAGTTCCCTCGGACTTGCACTCACATCGCATGTAGTCAAGTTCGCCCACCGCCACACACACACACGCTCTCCTGACCTCTGTCCGAGAGCCACCTTGGTTTGCATTCCTCTGCCGCACCAACTCGTAGGCCTCTACCGCAATCTATCCCGTGCATGTAATGGTATGTTTGAGAGCCTTTTGGTTCATCCATATTACACGGATAAACTTTGGACCTCTATCCACCGTCCCGACATGGGGCACCACATGTTCCACTGCGATCAGTTGACCACTTTGGAGTTTTGTTTAAGCTCTTTTCTGACTCCTTAAAACAATGAAAATATTGCCAAGCACAACTGCTTCCTTTCCCACTCGTTAAAGTATAGGAAAGGGCGTCTACATTGTCTTGTTTACCTCCTTTTGCGGACCATGTATACCATCAATTGAAAAGGACCTCCTTGGCACACTCAAGCCAAGACCATACCCCTCTCCATACTTTCATGCTTTCTCGAGCAGAGGGGCCGTACTTTACGAAAAATCTCACCACTGGTTGTCATTAAGCTATTTTCCAGCCGTCTCAACAAGAAAAGATTGCCGAGCAAACTTGGTTTCATTCATGGTCGTAAAATTATTTGAATGACCATCCAGTCAGTACAAATTTAATCTTTTCCAGCCTGATTGGACTACCAATGGTAAAGAAGTATCTCATCCCCTATAGGATGGGCGAGCTCTCGTATGTATACTTTTATGCTTTTTTTAGGAAGAGGAGACTACCAACAAAAAGATCCCCCACTGGAGTCTTCTTCACGATTTCAGACTCTCTAACTTTGAAAGCACCATCAAGAATTCACCTTCTCAGGCTCGCCAAAAATCCATGAGATCATACCATAACAGTGTCCCTAGACACCTCCCCACAGCAAAAAGTTTGGCAGCATTCCCCCATTGGGTCACCTTTGTTTAGAGTACTTTACAATGTGTCTTCCTTGGATCCCACCAATATCAAAAGAGTCTACCTCCTCCAACTATTCCCCATCTACAGTGACATCCCCGGTATTACAGCTATGATCCCATTCCCGTGAGTCAGTTTCATTTGCTTCCTGGTCCACCTTGCCGTCACACTTTGAACAAAGGAATTTTGGGTCTCCCACACTCCCCCTGCCCCTATTCAGTTCTTTCCCTTCCCCCCCCCCCCCCCAATTTAGTGATTCATTCTGTAGATTGCTTCACACCTTTCGATTATCTCCCTCGCACTCCTGGTCAAGGAAACATCATTTCCTTGACTAGGAGCAGGTCTCCCTCTGTTGACACCAACACACATATTCCAAAGGATATACCCAGAGGTCCCTATACATTGGTTTCATTGACATCATTGATGAGTTTCTTGGACCACTTGAGAGGATTCCTTAGTGCCTCTTGGGATGGGTGCTTCTCATGTGCTTGAATTCAACTCCATCATCACACCATTGAGATTCATGTAGGGTTTGTTCCACATAGTACTTGGTCGAAGACCTTGGATGTCACCTGACTCTAGCACATTGGTGATTCCACTCGAGGGACCTAAACAGGTTATGTCCCTTGTGATATTTGGGTTGCGTTGGAGACAGTGATCTGAAGCGCCAGCATTGTTTCGATATACCTTTATGATTGATGCAGCATACTTATACCATAGAGACTCTGACTCTTAATCAACAAGTCCACATAGCTATGTACCATTCCAGATCCAGTAGAAGGTCAATCATGAAGATATTTCCATGAGAATTCCATGGGTACAATATACCATATCAGTATTGTATTTCATCCTCACATGGAGGCAACCATTATTGTACCATCAGTTGTATATGATCGACTCTTGTATTTTAGAGAATAGATCAAATTATTCTTTTGACATTGTCACGAGCATGGGGATGCTTTCCTCATCCATATACATGTCACACATTATTTGTATATCACCCATTGATGGGAACCATATTAATACAAAAACCAAAAGCCACCATGCCCCAGCCCTGAAAGCACCACCTCCACACAGCAAATCCTATGATGTCCATCGGCCATATGTTGAGCTTCTTCCCGCACACATCGGGGGGGAATATGTTAACCCAAAAATCCCCCACTAAGCTCTCAATGGCCTACACCACCCAAGGACATCATCTCACGACCCTCATATCCCTCCATTAGACCCCCACACCCTCAAAATAGCCTAAGGATGAAGAAAAAGGGCTAAAAACCCCCAAAAGGAGCCCAAAATAGCCTCCTAGGAGCTAAATCCCTCAAAAAGGGGCTAAAGTTATGGAAGAAGGGGCTAAAGCCCTAACCAAGGGCTTAAAACCCTAAAACCCCTTGGAAAAGCTATAAAAGGAGGGTGGGGGGTCATTCTCAAAACACTTCTCCGTTTGCCTATTGTTATGCTGCTCATGGATGCTTTGAGACCTTTGCCTCTCAAACCGCCAACACTCCCGCTCCTCCATCTCCATCTCCATTGAGCCATTGCTCCCCATCCAAGAGAGAGAGAGAGAGGTGCTTCCACAAGATTGGGCATGGTGTCCCATTTCCACTAGAGAAGGTATAATTTGTCTTGCATGTTTTGTTTATTTGTTTTATTTGCTTTCTAACCATTGTTTCCATTTGCATGTTTTTAGCTTAACATTGTTTTTCAGGTTTTACGATAGCTTAGGATTTGTTTGCAGGTTAATGGAGGTGGAACCCTAACCACTTGTGTGCATAGGGGTTCACCATTTCTCCATCTTCTTCTTTATGTTATATTGTTAGCTTAGTTTGCAGTTATTTGCGTTCTTCTTTATTTTCTACATTTCCCATCGACGCAGGAACCTACCCTTCTGTCCTATAGACAGAAGGGAGCCATTCTTGCCCCTGTAGCAAGGAGAAATCCTTGCTACAAGCCCTCCACCTCAGGATCAGGAACACATATATCATACTCTAATTAAACAATTCATATACAAAACAATGTCATATGTACTTTTGTACCATTGATAACTTCCCCGGCAATGACACCAAAATGTTGGGGAAATTAATTTTCTAATTAAATCAACAGTCGAAATTCCCAGAACATAAATTGTCAACCTAAGGAAGTCCTTTTATTTCAAAGTTATATTGTACAATATATGTAGGAAATAAGTTTCAACTGACACTAGATACTATTTATATGCACACTCGAACATGAAACTCAAATAAAACACTTGCTTGAAATAAATGAATACACTAAAAGGAGATCAAAACAAAGTCAACAAAGGAAATTTAACACACTTCTAATTTCTTGTTGAAACAATTTTGTTGTGAAAGAACTCTTTTTATTGATCACACAACTGAAAGTAAATGTTGAAAATAAATTAATCTCACACTACCAAAAATTGGAAACTAAGCTGATTCACTCTTGCGGGAAATAGAAACTAAGCTAATTCACACCTGCAGGAAATGCAAACTAATTCACACCTCAATAAGAATTCAAATTCAGGATTTAGAACATTGCATGCAAACCATTGAAATGAGAAGTTCAAAATAAATAATATTCATGTTTGAGTAAGAATAACTCTAAACTTTTGTGCACGCACTCACACTGCAAGAACAAACTGAATCTCAAACATAAACAATTATAGTAACGACAATCATTAATAACCGGAAATCACATGTAACAAAAAGAAATTAAAGATTAATCTATCAAGAAAAATTGCAATGTAAATTATACTTCTACATAAATTACAATCGGTGGATTATGTGAATAAGTGGCGGATTACATGAATAAGTGGCCCCTTACTCCTTAACAGATTCACCTATGAGAAACTCAGATCTCAAACAAGCTACAACTCGATAATAGACCAAAATTCTGCCATTTTATAAATTTTGTAATAATCATCCCCCATCTCCTAAAGGAATATGTCTTATTTATACATCAAACTAGTGAAATAATGATAAGATCCAATCCACAAATCATTGGGTCGTTCAAACAAATTTCTAAGTTTAGATAACCGGCCACAATTGTAAATATGGAAAAACACCCTATCGAAGAACCATCGATTTCTCTCAATCTATAGATTAATTTGGAAAACTACCTCCTTGGAACTTAATTGGGTTCGTTTTGAACAAAACCCATGTTCTGTATTTTTGATATTCTTATTAACCTGACTGAAAATTGCAACACAGTTCAATGCGTTCTTATCTGGAATAGGTTTTTGGTTGAAACAATTTATCCAAGCTAGAGGCTTCCATGTTAGACCTAGATATGAATTCAAGATTACAAATCCATGTCATCAAACCTAAGAACACACCCATGTTGTATATTTCCATGTGGACGTGTTCTAGCATGCCAATTTTGGATGCTTGAACCATGAGTGATACTACTGCTAATATGAAAAATCACTTCACAAACCATCATCGGTAAAATTATGCATAATAGTCTTCAATTCATCAAAAGTAAATGAAATTAATCATTGTTAACCACTTATGAATCAATGAGAGTAATATGGTATTTTATGAGCAGTTCCAATAAATGGATAGAAAATGGAATGATAAATGAGTAATAATAGGAAGAATAGAGATGAAATATGTGTCAATAAGTGATTAAGATAGGTACAAACCCGTGAACCAACATATATCACACTTCTTGTGTGCATGCATCTCACACCTTAATCTAAACGCTTGGTAGATGACCCCAAGGATAGATTAAAATTCACCTTAACTCAACAAACATTGTAACCTCTCTTGAGGACCAAAACAATATTGTAGTTAGGTTAGGACAATGGGGATAGAAATATAAATAACCCTATTTGTCACTTACATCTTAGACATAGTTGTTGTATTCTAGGGAACCAAAATCCTCTAGTATTTGTTGACACAATAACCACTAGTTTATCTGGGGGCCTCTCACTCTACGGGGGTAAGCCACAACAAATGGATTCCATAAGTTTGAGTGGAATACCACACTCAACTATGTGATGAAGGATATCTCTTCATATTCCTCCTCTGAATATTAACTTGCTGCAAATTTTATTACAATTATGAATTAAAAATTGCACTCAATCAGTAAATTTTTGGACTAGGCAGATAATGGTATTTTGCTGAGAAATTTATGAACAGGGAAATGGGTTGAGGGAGGAAACCAATGAAACTTTTATTACTTATAAATAATATTTCATAACAAATTTATATCAGGTAATATTTAGTTTTTGGAATCAACTATGATGAGACTTACTCCCATGCTTCTGGGTCACCCAACCGTGAAACTAGGAAGATTCTTTCACATCCAACAACCAGTGGATTGAGGAAAATGATTTTTATTGGTAATAAGGTTATCATACATGTATATAAATTTTAATTCAGGTTTAAAAAAAAAAATTATAGTCACAAGCCATATTAAGGGTTGGACTATGAAAACCAGTTACTGGGATTGTGCAACTAGTCAAGATTCAGTGCTTTCCAAATGCAATAAGAGAAGAAATAAAATTTGGATTTAAAAATGAGATGTAATAATTATGGTGTTAAATAATGTTTAGAACATAAATTAAAACAAATGGTATTTTTTAGGTACATAAAATGATTCGAATTGGAAAACTAGTCATTTTACCAATGAAATCTAGGTAGGGTGTAAAATATTGATACTAAACTCAGTCAAAACAGATCAGAATGTTATCAAAATTGTAGAGAATATAAATAATAACATATCAGGACCATGAGGGTAGAAATAATTCTCAAAATATTCACAGAGGTAACCTCTCATGGCACAAATCCAAAATTATGATCCAAAAGCTAGGAAACCCAAGAAAATTGATCCTTGAACCTCAAAAAAATTGGGAGTGACCTGAAGGTAATATGAACCTGATATTGAATAGTAAATTAGACATAATTATATATATCATATCATATTTATGTCGAAATATCCATTACATATCTCCAAAATTGGTAGAAGATCATAGAACAGAGATAATAAGAGAAGTAGAAGGGATGTTACTGATAGGAGGCCTCAAAAGATCTTGAAGATGATATTATAAAGGACTGAAAGAGTAATAAGCACCTAAAAACAACCAAATTCAATGGCTTCTATGAATCAGAATACGAAAACACCAGAATGATTGGGTAAGGGGCACACCACCCAAAGATCTAGTTGATGCACACCACTCAACTCTTGAGAGAAAATATCAAACTATAAACACCAAATCATTAAAGAGATAAACCTGAGTGAGCTGAAATTATCATTAAATAGATTCTTGGGGGCTTGTTGGGCAATCCAACCACCTGCTAATCAAGTTCCCCTTTCTAAAACCCTAACCCTAGCAAAGTGGTACGCCCTCCTTGAGTAATTTGAAAGTAGGGACCATGTGATTTTTTCCCCTATCCATGTCATTAAACTAAATTGGACACTACACCCTCTTTAGGCCTAGATTTGCTGCTTTTTCCTATGACAACTTTTTCTACCTTTCATGATTTTTTTGTTGAGCCTCCAAAAGGAAATTGCGCCCTCCTTTGGTCAATTGTTTATTTTTTTCCTTATGAAATCTTTTATGTATTTCCTTATTTTGAGACTGAGCCTTTAAAAGGAAACTTTGCCCTCATTTGATCAATTGTTTGGCTTTTGTGTCTAGCTGCTTTTCTTTAGCTTTTATCAATTTCCTTTTTTCTATATGATTGCTTTTGTCATACAATTTCTAATTCTCCTCCTTGGAAAGTTGTATTTCCAATTGCATCCTCCTGATATGAAAATATTAATTCCACATATTATTTTCACATTAATTAATTAATAATAAAAATAAAACTAACTATAATCCTCATAGATAATGTTTTGACAAAATTCCTTAGGCTAGAGTAATTAATGTCACTTGGAAACCCTAAGAGTTTTGGCATGGTAAATAATTTGATGATCAAAATTGAGGGGACATGATATTCCTCTCCTCCCAAATATCCTTGTCCCCAAGCATAAGCAAAGCAGGGTGCTATAGGATCTTCTCACCCTCCCAAGTAGCATCTTCATTGGGTAATCATTTCCACTGTATCATATATTCTTTGATAGTTTTGTTCCTCAATTTCATTTCTCTACCTAGTAACACTTTCTTGGGTACTAATACCAAATAGCCTTCATCATCCAAGGGTGGAATTTCTTCCGATGCCACTATATGTTGGACAACAACTTTCTTCAGACATGATACATCGAAAACATTATGGATTTTACTCTCTACTGCAAGTTCCAACTCGTAGGCCACTACACCAACTTTTATTAGAATCTTGTAGGGCCCATAGAATCTTGACCAAATTTTTTCATACCCTTTCTTCTTTAAAAAAGACTGTCAATTTGATGCTTATTTGTATACACCTTTTGTTGGTTCTGTTCCATATGCAAATTCTCCTACAATTCCCTTAGAATGTCTTGGTTTTCCTACAACCAATATTTATCTTTTTGGGATCTATAGTTTCCAAACATTAAATTTGAAAAAGTTTGATCCTCATACTGGTACAAGGCCATAAATGGGGACATTCTGATAAAATTATGAAAGGTATTATTATTGAAGAAATCACCTAGGTGGAGGCAACTTTTCCAATCTCTTTGTTGTCCCGTAACATAATTACAGAGGTACCATTCAATCCATTGATTCACCCTTTTAGTTTGTCCATATATATGGGGGTGATAACTTGTGCTCATGTTCAGGTTTGTTTCGACCAGCCCAAACAGTACCTAACAAAAGACACTAGTGAACTTGCTATCTCTCTCAGTGATTATAGTCCTGGGTAATCCATGCAGCCTAAAAAACCCTTAAAAAATAGAGAAATAACCTCACTAGATGAAATAGTGGATGTGACTATAAAAAAGTGTGAAAATTTTGTCAACCTATCAACCACCACATAAATGTTTTATTTTCCTTGAGACTTTGGCATCCCAATGATAAATTCCATGGAGACACTCTTCGATTTCTATTCTAGAATAGGAAGAGGCTAGATGAGTCCAACAAGGTGTGTGTGCTCCACTTTGTTATGTTGACATGTATAACATTCACTCAAATGGATGAGAACATCATTTTTGAGGCCCTTCTAGGTGAATCTCTCCCTTACCTTCTGGTAAGTCTTTAGAAAACCAGGGTGGCCAGCCATAGGTGCATCATGTGAAGCTTCCAAAATATTCTTCTTTAGTGAATATCTAGGCACTAAGAAGATTATGTTTTTGTAGTAGATGAGGTCATCATGTACCTTGTTCTCTTCATTCTGTATTACCCCATCCAAAATTTCACAAGAAAACTGATCCTTGGAATATTCAGTGGCCAACTGTATCTTCCACTCATTTAGCATTTGCAACAAAGAGAGTGTGGGATTATGGGAGAGTGCATCAGCCACAACATTCATCTTACCCTTTTTATATTCAATATCAAAGTCATATGACTAGACTTTTCTCACTCATTTATGCTACCTTTCATTGAGCTCTTTCTAGGTTAGGAAGTGTCTAAGACTCTTGTGATCAATATTTACTATGAATTTTCCTCCCACTAAATACTATTCAAACTTGGCCAATGCATGCATAATGGCCAACATCTCCTTGTCATAGATTGAATACAACCTTTCATGGGGCTGTAATTTTCTGCTCCCGAATGCAATAGGGTTCCCATATTGTGTTAGACCAGCTCCAATTCCTTCTCCAGATGCATCACATTCCAACACAAAAGGTTTGGATAAATTTGGTAAATCAAGTACCATACATGTGCTCATCACCACCTTCAAATTTTGGAAAGCACGTTCATCCTCCCCATTCCAACTGAATACACCCTTCTTGGATATATATGTAAAGGGTGCAATGAATTTGGAGTAACCCTTGACAAATATGTGGTAGTAGTTGCAAAGGCCAATAAATCCTCACAGTTCATGTTTGTAGAAATTCTGCAACCTGTGCAGACACTGCTTATTTCTCTATCCTGTATGGTAAAAGTATAGAAAAAAACACTGCAATAGTATATTCTTTCCCTAAATGGTTAATATACTAATGAAATCACTCTTATACCTCAGATATGCAAGCTTTAGTCTTTCTTTCACTGCTCTTCATGCGATGTATAGTACATGTAAAGAAGCATCAAGAAAAAAATACAACAAGATTATAGTAATAAGATAGAGTAGCAATCTATGCTAGTGATCAAGGAATCCAACAATATTTAATTGATATTAACACAAAACAAATATGGGAAAGGGGAACACTTTTTTATTAATCAAATAAGAAGGTAAATCTACAACCAAATCCTTGATATTGACAACTTTGTCTTCCACAAAGTTCTTGCAACACACTCGTAACACTCCACATTCACACAAATCTCTTTGCACACAAACTCACTCTACTTTGCCTCAATACCAGACTTCAATACAACATCATAAGGATAGTCTTCTTGGTCTCCCATCACTCTCTCCATGAAGGATTATTTTATAGGCCAAGGAAGGTCTACATGGGATCATATTCTTTAGGAAATGGATAGGGGATAATCCTTGTGGGTAAGGAGGTCAAATGCCATCTCTCCCTAGCTGATAGGAACCAACTCCATGAGGGATTTCGTATGGAAGCTTCTCGAAACTTCATTTTTTCCAAGTTTAACTCTGTTGGTGGTTTTTGCACAGAGGGTAAAGGTGTCGACACTCCTTGTAAATATGGTAAAGGTGCTGGTGGTGCATAAAGTCAATAGACAATACGTGCCGACGCTCTCTCATAAGGGAGGAAGTGCACCATCCTACTCAATAGTGGAAAAAGACATCCAAAAGAATCCTTAGCCAAGTTCTCTGAAGGGTTCTCAGGCATAAGTGGATATTTTAGGTGCAACAGTATGGCCCCCAAAGTATGAATCTAGAAGAATGTGATAGGTGAAATACTTTGTTAGACTTCAGTCTGATACTAGAGGTGAAGAGAGATGAGCTCATAACTAACATAAGACCAGTAGCTGACTTTTATGACTCAACCATGGTTTCATACCAACACACTCTAGATACATGAATATGACCATGTCATGGATACAAAAAATACATTGTAGATCCATGATCAATGACATAGAAACTGGAACATGGCTACAGAACATACAAATTACATCCATGTTATCCAAACTCAATACAGGACACAACCACCAAACATACAATGTGGATCCATGTCATGACTTCAAATAATATTCCATCACAACTTGAGGATAGGAAATTATGCAAGTGAACCCTAACCTCTTAGCATCTTCGTTCCAATCCCAAAACGATATGATTCTAACCATGCAAATAGATGTCTTGATGTCGAACATGGTAGAAATCACTTAATTACTAGTCATCAATGTATAATGTTAACAAGTGCGAGGGAAATCATCATGGATGTCAATGACCCCCAAGGTCTCTCAGTCCATTCTCCCAAGTGTGAATAAAGTCTTTGAAGTAAAACATTTGATAGAATCTTTCAATCAGACGTCATTGATGAAAACCTACTGTCGAAATCGAGGAAACCTTCCATTGAGGCATGCAGGCTTCAAGGTAATTGACTTGGTTTCTAAATCTAATTCCTAAATGATGTGCTGAAGTCGACAAGAATAGACTCGTTGAAGGAGGGACATGATGTTTCCCCCATCATCGACATGAAACATGGAACAAAATTTGATTTTGAAGTGATGAAACAACCATGAAAATGACTCAGAAATGACCGAATTTATAGGAAGGTAAAGTTACGGATGAGTTGGATTGAAAAATAGACATCCTTTGAACAAATTGTGGCACGAAAAATGACTTGATAGCATTGAATTGATCAGACGGAACCCATATGTAATGCAAGGAATATGACGAGGCATTCTTTGAATTGACTCAAAGGAGTTAGGTGACTCATGAAAGTGGATAGACTTGGAGACAACCTGAATACCCAACTGTTCAGAAATGAAAATGCAGAAAGGTGCCATGTTCAAAGGTGGAATGTGATCTGTGATCGATACAAATGAAAAGACATTCCCCTTTCCCTTAATTCCACCATCACGAAGGATGAGTTCCTCTTTTCATTTTTATGAGTTCAAAGAGGTTAACAAGCACTAGTTGTAGCTCATTAGAAGATGAGTCCATTCTCATATGTTTTACAAACTTCAGAAAGGGGAGGATCGTTACCAAAAGAGGGGCTCTTCGTGTTTAATTTAATGAGTCCATTGAAATCTAACTTGACAGCGTTCAAGTTTAGAGAGTCTGAATGAAGAAAAAAGAAGACTCCAAAAGGTCTTTTTTCATATGATTTAGTCCCTAGGACTTGAAAAAGTATAAAATAATGCCCAAGAGAACTCTTCTAGCTAAATTCAACTAGAGTATTCATTTTTTATAATTAGTTAACCCGAACCAAAAAGGGGGTAAACTATCATCGGAAAGATGAATCCTCAAGTAATTTTATGAGCATGAAGAAGAAAATTTCACTCGACAATATTTTCACATTTTAAGGAGTCTGAAAAGAGTTTAAATGCTCCATAAGAGGTCATATTTTTCATCAACCACTTTTAACGAGTCTGAAAAAAAGAAAAAAAAGTATACTCGATACCGTTTTACTAGGTTTTTAAGGAGCATTTCAAAGGTATAGATGATGCCGATACTTTTTCATCTTATCCCCAAGCATCAAAAAGAAAAAAGAAACTTACGACATAGCCACAACACTTCATAAATATAACTCAGAATCCTTAAAAAACAATTTAGGACCAATTTCATATAAAAAACTATATAAAGTGAATGGTAAAAAACCCAAAACTAAAATATTTTGATTTTAATAATGAAAATCAAAATCAAAATTACTATAAAAAGAGGGTAAATAGTGAATTGTTTACCATATTGAGAATGAAATTGGTGAAAAAGAGTTTATTTTCATTTGCATATTTTGAGAGCTGTTGACCACCTTTGCGGAAACCGCTCAGACCAAGTAATATCTAACTCTTATCCCTTCATTTTAACCGGTGAATTTCTTGTTTTAAAGGTCATTTTTTTAGTTTTTTGGGAAAATCACTGAAGGGGAAGAGCACACATAGGCTGACGCCTTTTTTCCTTTCAGGAGATGCGTCGACACCTCACTCAAAAGAGGAAAGGGTGCTGAAGGCGTTCTGTCACCTAGGGTCCAGTGCTCCATCGGTTGTCACATCCAAAAAATAAACATACAGTCATTTTTAGGAGGTCTTTCTTTCTTTAGATGATTTATCATTTCTTTTGATAGGTGCTTGAATTTTTTTGCACGAAAAACTAGAAGCAAGATGGTCATATGGAAAGAGAGACAACCTGAGATGGATGACCTCTAGGAAAGAAATGACCCAGTCACTTTTAAGGCCCACTATGAGTGTGGGATTATCAATCTTTTCTAGATACCAGGGATGGGAGCTTATGTGCAGCTACTGGAGCACATGATACGCATGTGGGATCCTCACCAGCAACATTTTGTACTTTGTACCCATACTCTCACAATAGATGTAGAAGGCATCTATTTTCTGACTGGTATATCTCATAGGGGAAGACCAGTGATATTGACAGGACCAGGAGATGGTGAGGAATATATTGACAACCTAATTAATGACCACTATTCGATCGGGACTCATTCATTTGGTGGGAAAATTCCCATCAAGCACATTATAGACAAGCCACTAAGTACTGTGGCATTTTCCATTGAGAAGGTGGAAGGTACTAGGTCGACTCACTTGAACATGCAGGTGCATATTTTGTATGCCTTGGATTTCATGGCTCCCGCTAAATTCAACTGGAGTGAGTGTCTCTTGGTTAGCTTGAAATATCAGCTGACCAAGTGTAGGAGGGGTGAGCTGAAGCAGTTTGGTTATGGGATGATATTAGTATGCTTCTTCTTAGACAGGGTCCCATTAATGAGACCCCAGGTTCAACTGAGTGGACTAGATGCAGAGGAACCATGGATTAGTAGGTGGGTCGATACCATGGCTTGTGATGGTGGTGGAGAAGGCCCCGGGGTCACCTACGAGAAAACCTTTTTTAGTTGGCTGAGGAGTGTTTATGTATTTGTAACTTTGGAATCTATTAACTTATATATTTCATATATTGTATTTCATTGGTACCTGATGTTCCTATCAGGAGAATCATTAATGTAATCAAGTCATCTAAATTCATAGAGGTTAACCCTCCTTGTTGATTAGGGGAAAAGTTCCCATAGTTTTGGGGAACTAGGGTTATTATACTCTCCTAGAGAAGTCAGCCCTGGTAAGTAATTGTCAAGTTGGAAACTAGTAACACACACTCACCCAGCTATAGCGCATACGTAAGAGAAGAGGAGCTCACACAAGTGAGAGAGAGAACAACTGTTGGAGATCATCTTTTTGTCTTTGGGTTTTACTACTATAATTGGTGCTCATTCTATCTCTAAGGAAGTTGCAGGTTTTTCTCCTTTATGGTTTTGCTGAGGAAAATATTTGTGTCTATTGTGTCTTGTGATTGATTGTTGTGTATTTTATTCTCTCAGATAAGATCCTAAGATCATATTGCTTAAATGATAAAAATCTAACATGGTATCAGAGCTAACCTGAGAAGAAGCCACTGTACAACTACAAAAACTAGGGACTCTTACATTTTGGGTCTCTCTCCATAATCCATCAACAAAAGGAGGCTAGGATGACTCTCCATTGAAGGGTGCATCTTTCTGTCGAAGCAGAATCTGATTCTGAGCATTTTCCATTTTTGACTTACCACTACATCAAAAATTAGGGCTTTTTACAAAAGAGGAATTTTTGAGTGAGTCCAGCATAGGATTTCTCTCCTCATCAAAATCAAATTTTAGAGACCAAGGTTGAATTTTTTGGTTGAGTAAAACTACGGGAAAGTCAAACCCTAGTTTGACCCTGGGCCTGAAAAACCCTAAAATACTAAAACTGGTACTTTTCGTACATTCGCTATATCTTGAGATTGAAGAAGGCTTAGGAGCCTAAATTTTCACAGGATGAAAATAAAAACCTGATGTACCATGTGTAACAATTTCAGCCTCATATTCACTATATTTGGGGAAATATGATTCCTCCAAATTAGGGTTCCATCCTCTTCCCAAATTCATCCCTAAACAAGACACCTAGGGAGAATTGCTATATCTATGACTACGAAGGTCCAAATAAAATTTTGTGATATTTTCTAGATAGGGCATGGAATTTAATTGTTTTTGTAAAAGTTTTACACCCCGAAGGTGAAACAGTGGCACGTGGTAGTCTGTACAAGTTCACTATGATGAACAGACCTGAAATAAGTCACCTTGGGAAAACCCTCATAAGCCCCAATTGGTGAAAGGAATTCTTCTCAAACCTGTGGTGTTGGAAATATGACAGATGAGGCTACTTCAGTGTGAATTTTCAAACATATAGGAGTAGTACATTCAGATATATTGCAGAAACCACATCAGACATTTTTGCAGAAGAAATTGAAGAAAACTAGGGCATTAGATATTTTGCAGTTCTCATCACAGTTTTGGGAAAATGAGTATGCTGTTCAGCTTTCCTTTAGGAGGCACATATTTATATCCAATAAGATATGAAAGGTTCCAAGTTTTGAAAATTAGGTTTCTCTAAAAAACCCTAGATCATCCAGATCCAGAACCAGGACGGACACCTCTTATCGTTAAGATATAATATTTTGTTATTTACATTTGAGGTTCTCATTTCAAAATGACCTATCACACCAGCTTGATGACAAGCTTGGTGAAGATGAAAACTTCAAGAATGGAAGTATATGATTTCACTAGTTCTTGAAGAAAATGAATTGGACACCTACATAAGTGGAGAGGTTCCAGTTCTAGAGGGAGATGAGGCTAAATCCTTACACAAGAAGAACTTGGTCAAGGCCAAGAGGATCGTTGCTTACTCAATCAAGGATCACCTTATACCACAAGTGTCTTCCCTAAAGACACCTAAATAGATGTTTGATTACTTGACTAAGCTATTTGAAGGTAAGAATATAAATTGAAAGATGACTTTTAGAAACCAAATGAAGAATGTAAAGATCCAGAATGCAGAGACTATACAGTCATACTTTACAAGGGTCTCTCAAATCAAAGAACAACTTGAAGCAGTGGATGAAAAAGTAGAGAATGCAGAAATTGTGATAACCACCTTGAATCTCCTCCCAGGATCATGGGAATCATTCATTAAATGAATGTGTTCCAGAAGGAATTGATTACCTTCAATAGACTCTGGGAAGAGCACACACAAGATGAAGCTCTACTCATAATAAGACAAAAGAATATGGGAGCAATTGAAGATATAGCTCTCATGATTCAAAGAAGATCCTTCAAGTGATGAGGAATATGAAGGACTAAATTATTGAAGAACCTCTTATCCATATTAGCAGTTGGATAAGAAATGGTGGTGTTATGAATAAAGAAGATGATTAAGCTGAAAGAAGGACTATACCCACGAAACAAATAAATATAAGTATTAAATTGTAATTTCATGATATTTTTTTGTTATGCATTTGTTTATATTCAGTTGATGTGTTATGCATGATAGAATGTTTGCATTAATGATAGTATACTACTAATATGCATGTGATAGGTAAGTATCTCATGGTGCTATACAACTCTCCATTGCTACTTATCTAGAATGAAACCTCTTTGCTGACATATTGGATTAGTGCTCAATCTCAATGATGTCTTGGTAGATATGGAAGGCATCTAGAAAGTTTCCGTGAGATATGGATGAATGTTGTATTGGCTAAAATAGTTGCATGATTATATATTTATGCATAAGAATTTTCCATTATGAATATGACTTATGAAATGTTTCTAACCATACAACTAATGCATTTGACTTGTACGAAAGATTGTGTACAATTTCCTACAAGAAAAGAAGGATGAGACTTGTTCCGAAGAATAAGTGATGTCAGTTCGAGAAATAATACAAGAGGAATAATAATATGATGATACTTTCAAAGAAAGAAATAGGTCTCAGACACAATGCAGTTGTGTGACACTGTTGAGCAACATCATTAATGCAGAACCTTCCAGCTATGAAGAAATAGCCAAGAACAAAGGGAAGGAGTGTACCAGTGCAAGAAGAATGTTGTCTAGGATGTGGTATCGAGACCTAAAGGGAAGTCTATATATATAGCATGTAGTAGATAGAAACATCATGGGATACAAGGAAATATTGGTAGCACGAGGATTCTCATGCAAAGAAGGCATAGACTACAAAGAGACATTTGAAGCCACTTGAAGTTAAGGCACATGATAGGAAGACTCATGTGTGCAAATTAAAGAAGGCCTTGTACGAGCTCAGAAGGAACCCATGGGATAACACATACATGAGGAGCTTGAATATCACCTAGAGTGATGAAGATATTAAAATTTGCTACAAGGTTGAATATGAAAGCCTATAGAGGATGAAAATATCACATATGGGTGCAAGAACAACTTTTGAAAAGGTTCAAGATAGAGGATCTTGGTATCCAGTGACCCTACATGGATACATAGAATATTAGTAGCAGAGGAAGCTACTTGTCACCCCAATACCGAATGTTTGAATACATAGAGTATGAAAGGAAGAGGGAGAATGATGCTCCACTTTAGAGGGAGTGACTATAGAATATCCTGAGGTTCGACATGGTACGACAGAATGGACATCTTACTGATGGCTCTAGGATTTACTGAGAGTAAAGAGGATTCCCACCTTTACTTCAAGGTTGAAGGTGGAAGACCAATGATGCTCCTGTTATATGTCGATGATTTGTTCTTGACAGAAAAAGTGGAACTCATTAAAGTTGCAAGAAGGAGACTTGGTGCCAATTTTGAGATAAAGGACTTGGGTATGGTACTTTCTACACATGGAGGTGTGACAGAGTGCAAATGGAATCTCCCATGGAAAAGGGAAGTATGAAGTAGAGATCCTGAAGAGGTTTTAGATGATGGACTGCAACGACATGGCCACACCTATGGTATCAGACTTGAAGCTATTGAGTGATGCTTCATCAGAGTCATTTGATGCTACAATGTATCATCATATAATTGGGTCATTGATGTGCCTGATGAATACAAGACCATATATTTTTTTTGCTGTGAACACATTGAGACAGTTCCTCACAGATCAAAGACATGTTCACCTGATTGCTGTGAAGCATATTATGAAATACCCAAAGGGTATAGTTGACTATGGGCTCAAGTATGAAGCGAATCGGGAGATTAACCTGGAGGGTTATGTGGATTTGGATTGGGAAGGAAGTGCCATTGATAGGAACAACACTTTGGGGTGCTCCTTTAATATGGGATCAGGTGTGATATCTTGGTGTAGCAAGAAGAAATACTTCGTGGTACTGAGTATAGTCGAAGCAGAGTATGTCACAGCTTGTTCGGGTAGTTGTGAGGTAGTGTGGCTGAGGAAGCTACTATTGATTTGTTTGATCTTTGGTTGGATGCTACTTATATATATTGTGACAACTAGAGTTGTGTGAAATTGTCAGAGAACCTGTTGTGCCATGACAAGTTGAAGCATATCAAGATCAAATATCATTATATCAGGGATATGGTGCAGAGAGGAGCATTGAAGCTCAAATATGTTGCGACAGGCGATAATATAGCCTATGTGTTGACCAAGCCATTAGTCTTGGAGCAGAGTCCCGCAGCTACAGGGAAAGCTGCCATTTTGGCGGATAGACAGTTTGGTGAAGACGAAGAGATAAGGTGAAGCTACGACGTCGTAGCATGTTTCTAGCTACAGACCAGAGCTGGAAACCGTGACTGTTGGAACATAGAATTCAAGGAAGATGACAGCACCTGAGCGACCGAGAAGAGAGAGATCAACCACTGCATTGAAGGAAGCGACGAAGACAGGAGGGCTCAGCTACCCTCATAAAGGAAAAGGAGCAACGAGGCCGAGGTATTGAAGACGAAGGACAGAAGAAGGGAAGCGGTGCATAGTACCCAGGGTCAGCGTGGGGAAGCATGGAAGACTGCAGAGAGCAGTGGTGTGACGAAAAGCGGCTACCCCAAGTACAGATATGCCGACTGTCACTAGTTAGGGTTTTGGGTTACTGTTGGGACAAGCCCACAGTGTTGTAATGGCGAGACCTTCGGGCTGCCTATAAAGGGATGTATTTTGTATTGTAAAAGGTTGGCATTTTGGGCATTTTGAGCCATCCAGCTAGTCAAATTATCAGTAGTCTGTTAGCTCACTGTATTTTGTATTGTAACAATCCACAGGGATTGAGAGAGAGAGAGAGAGAGAGAGAGAGAGAGAGAGTATATTGTAAGAAGGCAATATAGAGATAGAGAAGAGATCTAGGAGAGAAGGGCTCCAGGCAGAGTGTGGAGTTACCCAAAAGATCTCTAGCTGCATATGCGGTGCAGCAGAACTGTGTATCTCTCTCAAGTTATAATATAGAAACACAGTTCTGTGGATGTAAATTCCACCCTGGAAGTGAACCACATAAAATCAGAGCATTATGTGTTTGATTCATGTGATTGTATTTACTTGTTATATCTGTCATTCATTACATGAACTTTGCTTATAGTAAATGTATGTGTATGTTATTCAGTTCACAACATATTAATAGGATAAATGCAAGTTGGAGTCTTTAAGTATTTTGTATAAGAGTCTATCTAAGTTTCACTTGAGACAGTTAAGAGTCACAGTGTAAAACAACCTCGTGTGTTGAGTCTTGTAAGTTGAACACAGGTAACACTACGTATGCTGAGTCGCAGCGGTAGGATATCGTAGGGAGGCGATACCACACCATCAGAGGAGTTATGGTGCGCTGTGGTTAAGGATCAAGCAGAGGAAAGAGTTACGTGTTTCCTAGGACGTGGCGATGCGATAAGGGTTAGAGTCATTGCGAGTAAGAGGAAACTGTGCATCGTAGAGAGGAAAGAGCATTCTCGTTAGTTAAGAAGAGCTGCGAGACGCCCATAGGACACCATACAGAACCTGGCTGAGACACTTGAGTCTTTGGCCAACCCATTAGGATCACTTCGGGTGAGACTTCAGGCCTCTCCGCGGTCTATTTCTGAAAGGGCCAGTGAGCTAGGGGTGTTTTTGGTTCATTATAGTAGACCCCGGTCTGCCCAGCGACCAACAAATGGTTCTGTTGCCAGTTTTGAACAAACTGAGCACTGATGTTTTGGTGGCGTCCTACTAGAGACAAAATCAATGAGTGGGTTGTTTCTATGGAGAAAGAGTTTTCCAAACGAGAAAACAAGAGTCCTGGACTGAGTACAGAGGACTGGTTACAAAAACATATCATTATAGACCTGCACGTGATATTTTTTGCAACCTTTGGAAACGAGCTTTACAAATGGTTATCAAAGTTGACAGATACGAGTATATTCAAGAAGAAAAGAAACATTGTCTGGACACTGGAGCTGATTTAGACCATGAAGAACCTTGATAATCCCATTACGAGGACAGTAGAATTCTATCTTGCGAGTGTGCTAGAAGGCTTCATCACAGAGTTTGTAGTTGACCAGATAAAAAGCTTCAGCGAGGCTGAGTGGTACTTCTTGAAAGGATATCACGGTAAGTACCTAAAATCTTTAAACTTATCCATTAAGATGGTATTACATGAAAAAGGAACAATGGATCTAGTTTCAGATGAATAAGTAAAGATAGTAATGTCACAAGAGTTTGAAAGTGATTTTGATGACATTGGACGTACACGTAGTGGAAAGAAATACAAAGTAGATTTCAGCTCTCCCATATTTGAAGATAGTTCAGATAATACTAGACAACAGAGTCGCAGTAGCACAGAAAGAATAGAAGGGGGTATCCCTTACCACCCTTATACCCCACAGAAGCAGATCGGGACTCAGAACAATCCCATAGGAACTCCATCTAGTAGCTCGTAGATAGTAAATACTACCGCTACATCACCTCCACCTTCACCACCAAGTGGTAGTAACATAGCAAATCAACATCCACCACATAGAAATAGAATGGGGGATGATATGAAGCTACATATATTTAAGGGTACAGGGGCGAAGGACCCAGATCAGCATTGGTTTCTATGTGAAGCCGTGTGGACCATTAAAGAAATCAATGATGATAATAGTAAAGTTGTACAGTTGGTCACCACACTGAGAGAACAAGCCTTAACATGGTATATGAAGTATACCTCAGTTGTACCCAGAACACTTTTCCAGGTCAGGACCACCATGATTAAAGAGTTTAAGAAACCTAAGTCTGAGTCACAGTGCATTACAGAGCTCAAAGACATCAAACAGTTACATACAGAGTCAGTGTGGGACTTTGATCAGAAATTTAAAGCCCTTATAGACCAAGTCAGCTTTGAGTTTGCGCCGGAGTAGCATAAGGAATGGTTTATTGCAGAGCTGCTCCCTCACATCAGACTACCACTAATGCAGCAGAAAATCCAGACACAGGACGACACATTGTAGATGGCGATGAAACTAGAGGCTTCACCTCTAGCTAAAACCAGCACAGGTATGACAAACTTGCAAAACCAATTGGCTAATCTCACGATACAGATGCATGAGCTTAAGAAAGAGAAAGAGGTTGTGCAAGACATATGGTGCATAAAGTGTAAAGCACAAGGCCATACTAAAGATAATTGTCCAGTATTTGTAGAATATATAGAAACTGGGGCTCCTAACCCCTTACCACAGACCCACGGACCATGGTGTGAAATATGCAAAACAAGAGGACACCTACCTCACCAGTGCCCTCTACTTCAGAAGTACATGCAGACACCTAAGAACTTATACTGCATCTTCTGTAAGTCCGTAGGCCATGATGAACATGATTGCCGAGCCTATGATCTCATGGTCGAGAGCAAGCAAGACTTGTACAGAGTCCAATCAGAAACACTGGGTCCAGTAACAGGACCACAGCATGATCCGGCTTATGTTGGCCATGGAGGAGGATTCAGAGGACAAGGGGGATTCAGAGGCTTTGGTCGTGGAGAAGGGTTTGGCCGTGGTCACAGACCAGTCACTTGTTACAACTGTGGAGTTGTAGGACATTATGCTAGGGACTGTCAGATCCCTACCACCACATGTAACTATTGCAAATCTTACGATCACGCTATAGAATACTGTCCTACCTTGATAGCTAAGATCAGAGAACCTAAGCCAGCAGTACACCAGAACATCCAGCTTATTACTGCTGAGCAAGAAGAACCAGAACAAAGAGTCAACATTGTGACTCGCAGCAGTGCTTCCACCAATGGAACATCATAGGTTACTGAAAAGGCCACAGGTCAGGAGTGGGTGCGTAAAGCTCCTACCAAAGAAACACCACTTGACCTATAGAAGAATAAACATACATTTCAGGAAGCTAAGAATTTCTTTGATGAACCTATGCAATCAAGATCACAGGTACCGCCATCTAGGGGCATACCGCAGCAAGCACCTTATGGCGTTATCCCAATACAGATATCGCAGGATACCACATCGGGTGCTTGCGATGAAGATGAGCTGGAAGGAAGTGTACAATCCTTCCTGCAGAGCTATTTAAAACTCATGAGAAATGAGCAAGATATTGGAGAACTTCAGCACATCATAGATCAGTGTCAGCCATATTCTTCCGTGAGCAGTGCATAGCATGTTGTTCATAATATTATGGGACATACCAGAACAGGAAGAGAGATGTGACTCATAGCACAGGTTGGAGAATTTGAAATGGACGAGGTGATCCTAGATCTAGGATCAGAGGTAAATGTTCTGAATAAGCAGACATGGTAACAGATAGGTAGCCCTAAGTTAGTCAGATCTCCTATCCATCTCAGATTACCTAATCAGCAGCGGGTATCACCCCTGGGCCGATTATCGCAGGTGCCAGTTGACATTGACAGAGTTCGCAGCACTACAGAATTTGAAGTTATAGAAATCATTGGCGATAGTAGACCATATCCAGCATTGCTAGGTATTGATTGGGTGATCGGTAAAATGGCCGTTATCGACTTAAAGAAAAGACAAATGACCTTCGAGGATGCATAGATCCAGGTCATCGCATCATTAGATCCTCTTCAGGGTCCCAGATACATTGAACCTATCCGAGTAGAGGAAGAGACACGTAACATGGACAGTCTCTATCAGATGACTATGAAACAGAGCGACTACATCAACCCAACCACAGAAGGGAACATTAGTTGGTGATGCAACAGCTCATGCGCATCGGATTCGGATGTTGGTTTAGAGAACTGGCAGAACAGACTTTACGAAGTCTCAGCGCGCAGATGTGCGCACATGACTAAGTCACTGTGATGGATTAGCGCAGAGGTCAATGAGATTCCATCATATCATGGTCTAACAGATATCCAGGACTTTCTCATGCAGTTTGAACAACAAATTCCTTACGAGCAGACGATCCCAGCTATGGACCTTGCAGTACGAGCCACACCTGCAAGATGGTGGTATGCACATAAAGAGAATATCGCATCATGGGATGATCTTAAGAGATTGATGGTGATTAGATTCTCTACTAACAGAGAGTATGTCCAACAGAGATACATAGGAGAAAGTGACCCCAGGTCACATATTCAGACATGTGAACAGAATTGGTCGGACATTCTCGAGAATGAATGGGTTCACCGATTCATTCACACTTTGGACACAGTTCCACGAAACTGGTACACAGAGACTGAATTGCGTAAGGGAACAACTACATGGCCACTTCTAATAGACATATTTCTACTCACCTTTTCTTTTGAATCTGAGTATCCAAATGTTGATAAGGCCCTAGATGTAATAAAGATTAAGATATTTGAGGATTGTACCCTATCAGTACATACTCAACTTGAGTGGGCCATCCAGTTAGAAGAGGCGCTAGAGTGTTATAATTTTGCATCAGAACCAGAGGAGGAGGATGAGGATCCTCACAACATCAACATTCCAGAGTGAAAAGGGACTCACGATGTTGATGGACCGAAGCTACAGATTCCAGTAATCACCGAGCCGATCAAGATTAAAAATATCAATATTGGCACAGACACAGAACCAAAGTTTTCCTCTATTGGAGACTATTGGAATGATGAAACAGTCGGATAGATTGCAGACTTGTTACATGAATATGAAGACCTATTTCCCACCAAGTTCACAGAGATGAAGGGAACAGTCGAAGACCTAGGATTAATGAGGATACCATTGAATGAGGATGCTAGACCAGTCAAGCAGCATCCATATAGATTAAATCCGTGCTACAAAGAAAAATTTAAGGATGAGATTGATAAGATGGTAGAAGCAGGCATCATTGAGCCTGTAGAAGAGAGCGAATGGGTTAGTCCCATGGTTGTGCAAGAGAAGAAAACCAAATGAGACATCAAGATCTGTGTCGACTTACATAAACTCAACAATACATCGCTTCATGATCCATTTCCGACACCTTTCACTGATGAAGTACTAGACAATGTGGGAGGACAAGAGGTCTACTCCTTCACTGATGGATTTTCATGCTATCACTAGATCAGAATCCACTCAGAAGATTGACATAAGACCACGTTTACAACAGAATGGGGATCATTCCAGTATATGGTAATGCCCTTTGGTCTTAAGAATGCACCAGCTATCTTTTCTAGAGTAGTAGTTGCTGTATTTAAAGAATACATCCATAAATTCCTAGAAGTTTGTTTTGATTATTGGACTGTATTTGGATTAATTGACAAGCACATAGGATATTTAAGACTAATGTTAGAGAAATGTAGGAAGTACTAGATTTCTCTGAACTTGAAAAAATGTATATTCTGTGTGCCATTTGGTATTTTGTTGGGTCACATTGTTTGCAGGCAAGGCTTGATGTTAGATCCCACAAATATTGCCATCATTGTAAATCTTCCAGCACCCAACTCAGTCAAACAATTGAGGATAGTACTTGGTCATACCAGGTACTACAGAAAATTCATCAAGGGATACGCAAAGATTACAGCACCGATGGAAAAACTGTTAAAGAAAGATATAAAATTCCTATGGAATGAGGAATGCTAGTAGAGTCTAAACACACTTAAAGAGAATATGGTTACAGCACCCATATTAGTATTCCTAGACTGGACTAAGACGTTTCATGTACATGTGGATGCATCTGGCATCACACTAGGGGTTGTTTTAACGCAACCAGGAGAAGGAGGTATCGATCATCCTATCACATACTCTAGCAGAAAGCTATCGATAGCAGAAAAGAACTACACCACAATAGAAAGAGAAGGCTTAGCTATGGTGTACACACTGCAGAATTTCAGGCACTACTTATTGGGTTCCTCGTTCAAGATGTTTATTGACCATTCTGCATTGAAGTATCTGGTCAATAAGCCAGTGTTAGGGGGAAGAATCTGTAGATGGTTACTCCTCTTTCAGGAGTATGATTTTGAAATCATTGTCAAACCAGGAAGACTGAACGCTGGACCTGATCATCTGTCGTGAATAGACTCAGGAGAAGAGCCAAGTAATCTAGAGGACAATTTTCCAGATGCGCAATTGTTTTCTATCCAGATCGCAGATGAGTACTATGCTGATATCATTCACTTCCTCACTACAGGAAGGGTACCTGAGGAGTTTACCAAGCATCAAAAGAGGCAGTTGGTTGTTAAAGCAGCAGACTTCACCCTGATCACAGGATATTTATATAAGTTAGGTCCAAATGAAGTCCTGCGCAGATGTGTGATGCCGCATGAAAAATAGGCTATTATCAAAGAAGCACATTCAGGTACCGCAAGAGGTCATTTCGTAGGAAATCCGACTATGCAGAAAATCCTGACCACAAGATTATGGTGGTCTACATTACATAAATACACTAAGGACTTTTGCAGATGCTGCGATATCTGCCAGAGGGTAGGAAAACCTTCACGATGAGATGAAATGATGTTGCGACCGCAGGTTACGTTGCACGCATTTGGAAAATGGGCTATAGACTTTGTGGGTCCTATCAACCCACCAGGAAAATGAACTGGTGCGAGATATATCATCACTGGAACAGAGTACCTCACCTGGTGGGCAGAGGCCAAAGCAGTAAGAAACTCTGATGCTGCTACAGCCGCACAGTTCATTTTTGAAAACATAATCACTAGATTTGGATGCCCAGTAATTTTGATGAGCGATCAAGGCACACACTTCTTGAATCACACCATTGAGGCCTTGACAGAAGAATTCCAGACATGGTACTATAAGAGCACTCCCTACCACCCACAAGCTAATGGTACGGTGGAGGCCTTTAACAAGATTTTAGAAAATGCTCTTACTAAGATATGCAACAGCGAAAGGAATGATTGGGACCTCAGAGTTAACGATGTATTATGGGCGTATAGGACTACATGCAAGAAACTTACAGGACACACACCTTTCAGCTTAGTGTATGGACAGGAGGCTATTATGCCTATGGAGTATATTCTTCCCAGTTTAAAAATTGCTCAGATCACTGGAATGGCTGATATAGACACGGTGCAGGAAAGGCTAGCATAGGTTCTTGCCTTAGAGGAAGATAGATTCATCGCCGAATTCCATCAGAAAGTGCAGAAGGCATGAGAAAAATATTGGAATGAAAGATACATTAAGAGTAATACTCTTCAGATCGGAGACCTAGTACTCCTCTATGACAGTAAATTTCTTAAGTTTCCGGGGAAGTTCAAGACGCATTGGTTGGGGCCATATCAGATACAACAAGTTACAGAGGGAGGAGTCGTTTAGCTCAGCAAACTAAATGGGGAGCTTCTTCCCATGATGATCAATGGCAGTAGGCTTAAGCTTTATAGTGACAGCCACTCCACCTCTCAGCCCTAACTCAGAATCAAAACGGTGCAGATGTTCAGTGTAGTTGAAAGGAGGCATCGCACCGGGAATTAGTCTACACCGACAGGTATTCTAAGTATAAGGAATCGCATAAGGATGATTCATTTTGTGAAATGGGTTAAAAAAAAGAAAAAAAATGCTTAAGTTTGTGTTGAGCAAGTGATGTGGTGTGGCATCGCAGCAGCACGATGTTTCTCCATGCCACGTACCTAGTTTGCCACAAGACAGAGGGCTAGTTAAGTCGCCTTCTGACAGGAAGTTAATGAGGAAATGACCGGTATACATTACCGTAGATTTGGGCAGCAACATAATCAATTATCCATATTTAGCAAATCTTCGACGAGACCGGTGCCTGCATACACACGCTTCAAGGGAAATTGATCGGATTTCAGCATTTATTGAGGATCGGAATGACCGGTGTGGTCTCGTCCAAGCAATTAATATGATCGACGGGTTTAGTCTAGATGAAATTTGCGTCCGGGATTGTCGCCTTCAGCATAAAAGAAGAAATTATTCATTCAGAAGGGTTACATTTGCAAAGAGCCGAGAGCTATAGAGTGCAGTGTTAAGTTTCCCCTATGCAGAGCTAATTTTGTTATAGAGTGTTGTGATTTTCAGAGTTTGCAGCCATTACCAATCCAAAGTATAAAACCGAGTGGTTTATGTTGAGGACAAACCTATAGAAGCGATTTTGGAAAGGTTCGAGCGTGGAGGCCTTACAACTGCTATGACCATGCCAAGTTCATCATAGACCGGACAACGACTAGGGATGAGGAGCCAAACTCGCATAAGAGAAGAATCCAGTTTGGAGCTGGAGGAAGAAGTTCATAACGTAACAGACTAAATCATGCCACGAATTGACGGCACACCAGAGGTAAGAATTCCCAAGAGTGGTAAGTTTCCTGTCCCCATACCACAGATTGATTCTCGAGTAAAGGAAGATGGAGATCTATTAGGATATGCCATTGTTGTTAAATTTGTAGATTATAACCTGGGAGATAGTAAGACATATCCTCAGTTCTGGTCAGATCATTACCTTATGATTCAGAAGAACCCAAGGATAGGTGCAGATGAATATGTTCCCATGGAACATGTCCAGATTCTTGAGCACTCAAGCCTGCTCAATCTGTTAAGAATACCACATTTTGGATGAGGCGTAGAGGTTAGTTCCATGGTGTGAATACTACTATCATGCGTACATGGGGGTTACCTTTGGCTTGGTAACAAGGTCGACCTGAACATCAACCTGATACACCAGATCACCGGGCTGTCTAAGACTGGTCAAGAACCGAAGACAAATATAATAGGAAAAACCAAGGATTCCAAGCTATCACCAAACCTAGTCGCCAAGTATAAAATGCAGAGAGGAGGTTGGGCTTATGACATTGCAAGCTTAACAGAAAATACACTTAGATTTACATCTAGGCTTCTTGCAGGTAGACTGTTAACCAAGGTTCGCCCAAAGGAAGTCACGGGATCAGTAATTAACATGGCCATACAAGTTGTAGAGGGGGAACAATTCAATTGGTCTTTATTTTTATTAAATATGTTTCAGTAAGATTGTTTGCAAGCTCAGGATAAGGAAACCCACCCATTCCATTTCTCATCGTTGCTGATACTCTGTGCATTCGTCGAGTGGAAGGAGCTGCCCCATACACAATTTCGACAGCTAGCGAGTGGCGATCCCAGAGGTACACGCTACACAAACTTATGGGAGACTAGCAGCCCAGCCAAGAAAAAGGTCAATGCGATAGTATTCTATGTAGAATAGGCTGCTGAGGAACATCCTCGAAGAAACACCATGGATCAGCAAGGAGATTGTGGACACATATGATGATCGGCTTGATTTTATGGTGGACCACCATATAATTTACCTGAGGCCAAAAATAACTAAAAGGGATGATTGGGCCAATGGTTGGTTCAGGATGACAGTGAAGGATATCGAGGGCATTATCAAATACTTTGATGATGACTGGAAATGAGCATTAGAAGATACCACACCTTTACCATCAGGTACCACACAGACAGACCCATCGGACAAAGGCAAAGACAAAGTGGAGACCCAGATGCAAGATGCAGCACAAGTGCCACTACCAGGACAAAAGAGGAAAGATCCACCACAAGTGCCATCAGAGGCATAGACGATGAAAGATGGAGAACAAGGGACACCAGAGACATAGATGAAAAAAGATGGAGAAGAATAGATACCAGAGGCACAGAAGAAGAAAAAGCCACAAAGCCACCTTTGAAGACTGCACTGACAGAGGATGATTATGAACTCATTGCAACAAGAATGCATGACACGTTGAAGGATTCATTTGAGGCGATGCAGACATCGCAAGCAAAGATACAGAGCGCGGTAGAAAAGTAGCTTCTGGACTTAAAACTAATTACTAAGAAGACTGCCATGATACAAGTTCCGTCAGTAAAGGCGACCGTAGGAGAAAGTTCAACACAGTCGATTTCCCGCGAGGAAATATTCGCAACAGATCTCATCAGTACAGTCTTGATACCACCAGGGAGCATCTGATTTCCTACATCAATGAAAAATGTACCAATACAAATTAGGCAACCTATTGAGGTTAACCTCGCATAGTTCCACATTGATCAGTTACAGATGATCTAGTAGAAAATAAGCGCAGAGCTTAGAGGTAGAGAGCTCGCGACTTATAAACAGAGCACACAGCTAAAACAACAAAATTTAGCACTCGCCACCAGCTATCAGCAAAAGGAAGACGAGTTAAGAACATATGAAGAAATAGACCAGGATCTCTCTCAAGTATTACAGAGCATCGCATTGGAGTTACCCCAATGTAATATTGAGTTCGCCTTGAATCTCCCACAGAAGGTAAGAAGAGTTGCAGACAGAGCAAAGGCTCTGGAGGAAAAAGTAACCAGGATGGAAGAAACAGTGGCCAAGATGGAGGAAGACCACAAAGCACAGATTTCTAAGCTTGAGGCTATACCACTGGGAACCTCCCAGGAAGACAAAGAAGCCAGAGTAGAGGCCTTTCGACTCACTTCCGCACAGATGAAATCTCGCATAGACGACGCACTGTCAGTGCTAACTGAGGTGACGAACGCATGGTCAGAGTTAGATGAGCCTCCTGAGAAAGTAGAAATCCAGCAAAGTATTCAGTAGATAGAGAAAACCACAACAGCAATGAAGGAACAAATCAAGAGCTTAGCAGCTCTTCAGAAGATGAGAGAGACGACGAAGATGAACCGCTTGTAGCAGGAAGCGCAGTGGTTGAGAGAAAAGGAGATACACATCAATGACCTACTTCAACCATATCAGGAACAAATCACAGAGCTAGTCGATGCGGTTGAGCAGAAAGTTGGGGAGTTCATTGCCACCAGAAATGAAATTGATGCAGCACAAGACTCAGGTATTAGTCAAGCTATGCTTGACTCGGCACAAGAGTGTGTCGCAGCTATGGAGAATGAAGTCGCAGGACTTCAGACAAGCTTCAGCACACTTCGCAGGAAGCCAAGGAGAAGCTACAGCAGGAGAAGCATGTTGGTAGTGGCTCGGGGGTGAGCCACAAGGAAGGGGTAGGGNTAAGTGTTAGGGGACTGTTGGAGCAGAGTCCCACAGCTATAGGAAAAGCTACCATTTTGGTGGATAGACAGTTTGGTGAAGACGAAGAGATAAGGTGAAGCTACGACGCCGTAGCATGTTTCTAGCTATAGAGCAGAGCCGGAAACCGTGACTATTGGAACAGATAATTCAAGGAAGACGACAGTACCTGAGTAGCCGAGAAGAGAGAGCTGAACCACTGCATTGAAGGCAGCGGCAAATATAGGAGGGATCAACTACCCTCATAAAGGAAAAGGAGCAACGAGGCCGAGGTATTGAAGATGAAGGACAGAAGAAGGGAAGTGGTGCATAGCACCCATGGTCAGCGTGGGGAAGCATGGAAGACTGTAGAGAGCAGTGGTGTGATGGAAAGCAGCTACCCCAAGTATAGATATGCCGACTGTCACTAGTTAGGGTTTTGGGTTACTATTGGGACAGGC
The DNA here is from genome assembly GCA_001517045.1 of Pseudotsuga menziesii. Taxonomy (NCBI): domain Eukaryota; kingdom Viridiplantae; phylum Streptophyta; class Pinopsida; order Pinales; family Pinaceae; genus Pseudotsuga; species Pseudotsuga menziesii. The sequence continues at coordinate 42,774 of LPNX010835376.1, forward strand.
CCACAGTGTTGTAATGGCGAGACCTTCGGGCCGCATATAAAGGGATGTATTTTGTATTGTAAAAGGTTGGAATTTTGGGCATTTTGAGCCATCCAGCTAGTTAGATTATCAGTAGTCTATTAGCTCACTGTATTTTGTATTGTAACAATCCACAGGGATTGACAGAGAGAGAGAGAGAGAGAGAGAGTGAGAGTATATTGTAAGAAGGAAATATAGAGATAGAGAAGAGATCTAGGAGAGAAGGGCTCCAGGCAGAGTGTGGAGTTACCCATAAGATCTCTAGCTGCATATGCGGTGGAGCAGAACTGTGTACCTCTCTCAAGTTATAATATAGAAACACAGTTCTGTGGACGTAAATTCCACCCTGGAAGTGAACCACATAAAATCAGAGCGTTATGTGTTTGATTCATGTGATTGTATTTACTTATTATATCTATCATTCATTACATGAAATTTGCTTACAGTAAATGTATGTGTATGTTATTCAGTTCACAGCATATTAACATGATAAATGCAAGTTGGAGTCTTTAAGTATTCTGTATAAGAGTCTGTCTAAGTTTCACTTGAGACAGTTAAGAGTCGCAGTGTAAAACAGCCTTGTGTGTTGAGTCTTGTAAGTTGAACATAGGTAACGCTAGGTACGCTATGTCGCAGCGGTAGGATATCATAGGGAGGCAATACCGCAACATCAAAGGAGCTGTGGTGTGTTGCGGTTAAGGATCAAGCGGAGGAAAGAGTTACGTGTTGCCCAAGACGCGACGATGCGATAAGGGTTAGAGTCATCACGAGTAAGAGGAAACTGCACATCGTAGAGAGGAAAGAGTGGTCTCGCCAGTTAAGAAGTGCGAGATGCCCACAGGACACCATATAGAACCTGGCCGAGACACTTGAGTCTTTGGCCAACCCATTAGGATCACTTCGGGTGAGACTTCAGGCCACTCTGTGGTCTGTTTCCAAAAGGGCCAGTGAGCTAGGGGTGTTGTTGGTTCATTATAGTAAACCCAGGTCTTCCCAGTGACCAACAATTATCCAAAGTGAAGTTTGAGTACTTTAGGGAGAAGCTTGGTGTTCTCCAGATCAAGGTTCCTTCTAAGGAGAAGTGATGAGTTCATGTGCCTTTCTGACATGGTGGTAGGATTGGTTCCTCCCATGGTCAGATGTAAGTGCAGAGCCCTTCTGACATGGTGGTAGGATTGGTTCCTCCCATGGTCAAATGTAAGTGTAGAGCCCTTCTGACATGGTGGTATGATTGGTTCCTCCCATAGTCAGATGTAAGTGCTGAGCCTTTTTGACATGGAGGTAGGTCGGGCCTCCCATGGTCGGATGTAAGTGTTGTGTCTTTCTGACATGGTGGCAGGCTGGGCGTCCCATGGTCAGATGTAAGTGTTGAGCCTTTCTGACATGGTGGTAGGTTGGGCCCCCCATGGTCAGATTTAAGTGCTGAGCCTTTTCGACATGGTGGTAGGATGGGCCTTCCATGGTCAGATGTAAGTGTTGAGCCTTTTTGACATGGTGGCAGGATAGGCCTCCCATGGTCAGATGTGAGTGTTGAGCCTTTTTGACATAGTCACAAGCTAGGCATTTCATGGCTAGATGTGAGTGCTGATCCTTTCTAACATGGTGGAAGACTAGACCTCCCATGGTCATATGTGAGTGTTGGGCATGCCTTAATGACATGGACGCTAGATGTGTTCCTCCCATGGTTAGATATAAGTGCTGGGAAATCCTTTCTAACATGGATGCTAGATGTGTTCCTCCCATGGTCAGATATAAGCACTGAAGAATATGAATACCTGCATGGAGGCTAGGCCTACAAACAACATGAAAAAGGGATGGCTCTGTAGAATGTACTGTGACGAGTAGAATTGAGAGATAACACCATTTGATCAAGGTAGCGGGAGCAATGATGATGATCCAGTGATGTTCTAGCTTTGATGATGATTCAGTGATGATCCAACTTTGATGATGATCTAGTGATGAATACTTGTGCTGATGAATTGTGTCAAGAGAATACCTTCCTAGTTAAGAGGGAGTGTTGATGTATTTGTAACTTCGAAATGTATTCACTTGTATATTTTATATATTATATTTCATTGGTCAGCAATGTTCGCATCGGGAGAATCATTAATGTAATCAAGTCATGTAAAGTCATAGAGGTTAACCCTCCTTGTTGATTGGGGGGGAAAGTCCCTACAATTTTGGGGCACTAGGGTTATTAGACTCTCCTAGAGAAGTTGGCCTTGGTAAGTAATTGTCAAGTCGAAAACTAGTATAAATAGGGAGTGAGCCACTCTATTTGTAACACACACTCACCTAGCTATAGCGCATAGGTGAGAGAAGAGGAGCTCACCCAAGTGAGAGAGAGAATAGGTGTTGGATATCATATTTCTATCTTTGGGTTTTGCTGCTGCCATTTGTGCTCATTCTATCTCTGAGGAAGTTGTGGGGTTTTCTCCTTTATGGTTTCCCCGAGGAAAATCTTTGTGTCTATTGTCTCTTGTGATTGATTGTTTTGCATGTTATTCTCGTAGATAAGATCCTAAGATAATATTTCTTAAATGATAAAATATAACAAGGAGCCAACTTTTGTTGATAGAGGACTATCTATATGCGGGAACTTATTTCCGTGAGGATCCTGACCTTCCACTTCCAGAGGGGGAGGAGTGGGATGACCGAGGTAAGAAAGAAACCATTATGTATGTTTTTCTGTATTTTTAGTTTTATATTTGATTTTTATGCTGTAATTCATAGATGTGCAAACATTTCTTATGTAGAGGTTGGGCCTTTGTCATCCAGCTGGAGCCTCTCCCATGGAGAGGTGAGGAGCAGTATGAGAGATGGTGATCTGCCGCACTGATGTAGATGAGGATCTTGATGATATGGAGGATAAAATACAACGTTTGATTGTGGGGATTCCAAACATCTCCATTGATGATCTACCTAGGTGTTACCAACACCAGACTGCAAGGGGTTTCTGGCCTCTTTTGGAGGCTACTTCGTAGAGTGGCTCAAACCATGATGTTCTATCATGAGCATGATCATGAGGATTAACCCATAGTGGCTCCCATATTTTTTTACTGTACTTATACTGAAAGCCTTTAAGATTCAATTTCTCCCCAATGCATATGTATTTTGAAACTATGATAGTCCAAAAATCTAGGTGATCTGAAAGATTGATGCTTCTGTCATTTTTGTATCTCAGTTTTACTTTATATATATATATATGAAAAAAAAATTATTTACATATGTGTGTGCAAATGTGATGTGTGAATTTATTCCTACTATGAATCCAATGCATGATTTTATGTTAAAATGAACTTAACTATGAGTAATATATCAGTCTAAGACAAATTTTTCCAAGGAATTTTCCATAGCATTTAAATGTCTTGGAATGTGTAGATAAGAAACTTTCTCAAAAGACCTTTCTAAAGGTCGAACTCTTCAGAATTTACGAAGGAGTAGGGGGTTTCAGATGGTGTAGAATCTGTTTAACTAATGCAAAACCAAATTTGAGTCTATGTAAACCTTAATTTCTCTTACATCATTAGAAAGAGTTTCTGTCAACTATCCAATCTCCACATGATACTCTGCAAGATTGTTGGTGGAGGGAACCAAACAAGTACCCCGTGAACTCACCAAATCACCTGTAGGAGAGTACATCACTCAGTATTTCGATGCAATATTCAATGTGTAATGATTAGCACCATCCATGAATCCAATAAATGTGGTCATCTATCCATTAAACATAGGACTTACGTAAGTAGGGTTGTGAAAAACACATCATATATCACACAGAAACCACACTTTTTAAAGAAACACACAACACTCTATAAACAATATTTACAATAAAACTATGCTAGATGAACTAGGCATAGTATCTTTTGAGGTAGAGCCCATTGTGGGGATCTCCCAAGGTTATCATGTCATAATCTATTAACTCATATGCACCTTTCTCTAAAACACGACTGATAACATAAGGCCCATGCCACATAGAATCCAGTTTCCCTGCCCCCAACTTATCATGTTTTTTCTCACAGTTCAAGACCATGTCTTCTTCACTAAAATGGAGGGGTTGAAGAGCTTTTCCATATTGAGCTTTCATTCTTCATTTGTGTGCCTCATTTGCTAAGGAAACATCACAACGAGTTTCGTCAAGCTTGTTTAAGTACAAGAACCATTCTTCTTCTAGGGTGGTGTCGGGAAAACGTTCTACAACGAGCTTCTGAGAGGGAATCTCACACTCTATTGAAAGAGTAGCCTCTAGTCCATGCACCAATTGAAATGGTGTGAAACCAGTGGAAGTTTTGACAGTAGTCCTATAGGTCCAAAGCACGAATTTTTTTTTCCAATGCCAATTAGACATAGCCTTCCCTATAGCAGGGATTTCTCCATGCTACAGGGGTAGGAATGGCTCCCTTCTGAAGGACAGAAGGGTAGGTTCCTGCGTGTGGAAAATGTAGTAAAGAAATAAGACAGAAAGGAAAGAAAATGAAAAAAATAAAATGGCCGTGAGCCCCTCTGCAAACAAGGTTAGGGCTTCACCTTGGCTACCTGCAAACAACTATTAAGCTACAATAAAACTGCAAAACATGTTAGAAATCAAACCTGCAAACAAATGGTGGTTAGAAAACAACTAAGCTAACAAAGAAAATACATAAAAAAATGATTTTATACCTCTCCTTTGTTGAAATGGGCCACCATGCCCTGGCTGGAAGCGCCTCCCTATCTCACTCAGCATTGGAGCAACTATGGCTCAATGGGGGAGATGAGTGGAAGAGAGGGGGATGTGGGTGGATTGAGAGGCAAAGAGGTCTCAAGGCATCCACGGGTACCATAAGAGTATGCAAGAGAGATGTGTTTTGTGAGTGATCCCCCACCCTCCTTTTATAGCTTTCTTTTGGGGTTTTATGGTTTTAAGCCCTTGGTCAGGGATTTAGCCCCTTTTTTGGCTTTTTAGCCCCTTCCACCCTAACATTAACTCTTTTTAGGGTTTTAGGCTCCTTTGAGGGGTTTTAGCCCCTTTTTGGAGGTTTTATCCCCTAGGAGAGTTCTTTAGGCTCCTTTTTAGGGTTTTTAAGCCCTTTTCTTCATTCTTAAGCCTTTTTAAGGGTGTGGGGGTCTAGTGGGGTGTTACGAGGGTCGTGTATAGGTGTCCTTGTGTGGTGTAGGCCATGTAGAGCCGAGTGAAAGATTTTTCAGGTTAATAGATTTCCCCCTAATGTGTGAGGGTAGGAGCTCATCGTATGGTCGACAGACATCATAGGATCTGTGTGTAGAGGTGGTGCTTCCGAGGCTGGGGCATGGTGGCTTCTGGTTTTTTGTATGAATATGGTTCCCATAAATGGGTGAGATAAAAATCATGTGCAACATGTATATGGACGAGGTGGGAATCCCCATGCTCGTGAAAATGTCAAAAGAATAATTTGATCTATGATCTAAAATACAAGATCCGATCATATACAACTGATGATACAATAATGGTTGCCTCAATCTGAGGCTGAATACAATACTGATCTAAAGAACTGGTACATTGGACTCGTGGCATTCTCATGGAATGCTATATATTCATGAATGACAACCTGCTAGATCTAGGATGGTACATAGATATATGGACTCACTGATTGAAAGTCTGAGTCTCTATGGTACAAGTATGCTGCATCAATCATAAATCTATATAGAAGCACTGTTGGGGATTATGAACATTGTCTTTAGCGCAACCCATAAATCACAAGGTACATAACCTGTTTAGGTCCCTCAAATAGACTCATCCATGTGCTAGTGTCAGGTTACATCCGGGGTCTTCGACCAAGTACTGTGTGGACCAAACCTTGTACGAATCTCAATGGTGCGATGATGTAGTTGGAGTCGAGCACGTGAGAAACAACCATCCCAAGAGGAACTAAGGACTCCTCTCAAGTGGTCCAAGGAACTCATCAATGAGGTTAATGAAACCAAGATACAGGGACCTCTGGGTCTATCCTTTGGAGTATATGTGTTGTCGTCGACAGAGGGAGACCTACCCCTAGTCAAGGTAATGATGTTTCCTTGACCAGGAGCACGAGGGACATAACCAAAAGGTGTGAACCAATATATAGACTGACCCACTAAATGGGGGGGGAGGGTTAGGGAAAGAATTGAACAGGAGCAGGGGGAGTGTGGTAGACTCAACCTTTCTTTGTTCAGAGTATCACGGAAGGGCGGACCAAGCAACAAATGAAACTTGACTCATGGGAATGGGATCATACCTGTAATACCAGGAATGTCACTGCAGATGAGAAATACTTGGAGGAGGTAGACGCTTTTGATATTGATGGGATCCAAGGAAGACACATTGCAGAGTACTCTGAAAAAGGGTGACCCAATGTGGGAATGCTGCCAAACTATTTTCTATGGGGTGGTGTCTAGGGACACCGTTGTGGTATGATCTCATGGATTTTTGGCGAGACCGATAAAGTAAATGGTTGATGGTTCTTTCAATTTTACAGAGTCTGAACACATGAAGAAGACTCCAGTGGGGGCTCTTTTTTGTTGGTAGTCTCATGTGCCCCAAAAAGGATAAAAGTATACATAGGAGAGCTCACCCATCCTGTCGAGGCCGAGAGACTTCTTTACCATTGGTATTCCAATCATGCTGGAAAAGGTTAAACCTATATTGACTGGACGGTCATTCAGATAATTTTACAAGAATGAATGAAACCAAGTTTGCTTGGCAATATTTTCTTGATGAGAAGGCTAGAAAAGAGCTTAACAACAACCCATAGTGCGCTTTTTCGTAAGGTGTGTTACCACCTAAGTTGTACTTAGTGGTTTTTTATCAAGTGAGCCTCGTGAACTGGACAAGGATAACTTGTTCGGACTTTAGAAGACCTGTGGAAGTACTTCTGGGAAGTGCTTGTTGTATCATATCACATGTTCATACCCCATGGGGGAATTGTAATAAATGTTCTACAATGATAGTGTCTATAAAAGACTCGGTCTCTTAGACTTTATTTGTCAATCCGATCAGGCCACGATGTTTTTTCCCTTGGTTATTATTGGTTGTTGAATAAATGACTGATAATTTCTGAGTTTTTCACTCCATACCTCCAAAGTTGGGGTGGTCAGCTTGGCATTTAGGCCTATTGAGGTTATTAGAGTCTATGTGTCAATGTATAAACATGCTAGACATCTTTTTTGAGTCATATGAACATGTCTAAGTCCCCCTAGGTGTTTTTCAATTTTTCAATTTTTCAATTTTTTAGTTTTTTCGGTGTTTTTTATTAAAATTTAATTTTTCCAAAACTTAGGCTATTTTTTAATAGTTTAATTGGAAAATTTGATTTTGTAATAAAAGTGGGCCAAATAATTGGTTTCAGTCATGTAGGTGCTCATTTTCAAGCTTAGAGAACCATGTAAACCCATGGACCCACTTTTTCCTAAGTTTTGAGTGATCTTCCATCACTCAGGTCAGAAAGCCCCAAAAATCAATTATTGATTATTTTAATTAATAAATTGATGAATAATGGAGCAAATCCAAAATCAATAAATCAGTGGATACTCAACTGATTTGACTGAAATCAATCAGATCTGGAGCAGATTGACTAGATCTGACAAATCCTTGACTGAAGGAGGGGATCAAATCGGATCTAGAGTTGATATATAGCTGTCTTCATGGAAAATTACGTCCTCTCTCTCTCCTCCACATGTGTGGACTCTCCTGGATGCTCTATGGGCCGATGTGTCGGTGTATGGGTTGATGTGTCAGCTCAATCAGGCCCCCAGTTGACAAGTAGGCTCAGTCCAGCTTCAGTTCTGCATTGATGAACTCTCCATCAGTTGATTTCACTTGATTCCATGAGGAATTGTGCCCCCCTGGGATAGATGGATGGTAATTTGTATATATCCAGGCACAACCTCCTCTTCCAAGCTAGTTAGAATTGGTATTGAGGTGCTGCTGCTATTGTATTGTTGTTATTCTTCATTTTAAATAAAGAAAAGCTTTGGAGTCCAGACGGTGTTGTGCCATTACATGTGTGGATGATTATTGCCATTATTTTACTGAGGTAACCTGTATCTATTTTCATTTCTTGCTAGTTGCTTGTAGATCTGTGGTTAAGATTGGTAATTAGCTTATTACAATCTTGATAGGAAAGGTGTTGTTCAATAAGTTTATTGACTGTCACTCTCCTTTGATGCATGTTTAGAGATCTATATTTAGCATGTCCTATAAGCTTATATGCATGTTATCTTGAATCTCTTTCTATGTACTAATCGGATCTCATAGGTTTCTTGGCAAGTTCTTTGATTTCAGTTGAGTTGCAGGTTCATAATTTGGAGAGGATGTTGATCTAGCTTGCTTCTTCATTCTCTTCAAAACATTTCAAAGGCATATTCCCTCGACATTCCACTTGAAATATCTACTCCAGATCTTCAAGGAAACCATCATTTATTTCCTCCACTTCCTCCCTCAAAATCAACACTTTACCCGGTTACCTTGTTCAGTTCATAGCTTTGATTTCAGTTGGATCTATTTAATCAAAGTAAAACACACATAGATCTGATATTCCATAGCTCACAGTCTAGATCTTGCACTCAAAAAAGTTTCATAAGCATTCTAGATCTAGCTTTAGGGAAATCGTCCTTTTTGCATGAATTTTAAAGAAAACTTGTAGATCACATGCATTAGATTTCCTTCTTCTGTTATAAAATTTAATATTCTGCAATATCAGTGCATTTTCATTGGCTGCACAAACATAAAGCCAAGATCCCAAGGAAATCTTTCTTTCCTTGGTTCCCTTTCGTTTGATTTAGCTAGTCTTAAGTTCATTTTTTTTGAGATAAGGTAGGCTGATCCAAAGGTACTCTTCAAGTGATTTTGGGAATTTTTTATTATAACATGCTCACTATCTTTTATCATGTATGACAGAAAATAAAGGAAGCTTCTGTACGAAGTGGCCTCAGGAGCACTCAAATCCCCCCAAGGGTCTCCCTTTTCACTAGAAACTCAAAATTTTTCCAAAGTTGTAAAATCTTGGTTTCAGCCTGTATAAGGACCAATAATTTTCTGATAATTTCAATTGGATGATTCTGTAACCAATAATAAATAAAATAATTTTTGGAATAGGCTCTTTCGAGCCCATTCCCCATCCCCCCTGGGGGGGATTTGCGTCGGTGCCCTTTTCGTCGGTTTTTGCTTATTTATTTTTTACTAGAATTGATCTAATTTGCAGGGTAGTATACTTTATTTTGTTATCAATTCCATACTCCATATCTTACATTTCAAAGTAATCGTAATACTTACCCCATGATTTCCCGATTGACCCGAAAGGGGAAAGAGATTCGTGGTAGGATTAATTAGAAAACCATAATTGTGTATTTGTTTTATTTTTCATCTTTTATTTATTAGAAATTTTAAAATTAACCCCTCCTGGATTCCCCTATTGAGATCCACTTGGATCGAAAGAGGTTCCTGGAGGGTTTTCCTTTTAAACAAGAACACTCAGTTTAAAACTCATTAAAATTGACAAGACTCCAGTGTGTATGATCTGCACTTGGCTGCGGTTCATCCGATCAGTTAAGATGTATCAAAAGCACTTGGGTGACTAGTATAATTAGGACTCACACTCCCCAACTGACAAACCATTAGGTGAAAATCCAACACCTAGACCAAACCTTTACGGTGGCAAAATACCCAAAGGAAGCGAGAACTTACTGAAAAGTGACCTCGGGGCGCCGATCTCTGTCACACCCTAAGAGGTGCGTTACGAACAATAGCCCTAGAGATTCCATTTCAGCCCACATATTCCTTGCAGGTAGCCATGAAGGTTTAGTTTTGGACATACTCCAAGTACTCTCGGGTATATCTGGAGTCCCCCCATTGCCTAATTTAATCAACTCATACATCACATTTAAATTAAAACATACCAAGAGGCAATCTCAAAACATTCACTCCAAGCACATGCAAGCATATTGATTCTTTTTTTTGACTCCATTCTAAGGCACTGGTTAATTTCTTGCTTTATATATATATTATGTCTCAGTATTGTGCTTTCGTGTGTTCATCTTTTACATCTTGCCATCTGTGATTATCTATAGTTAAATTGTAAACTCCTAAATAAATCAATCAATTTAAACATCACAACACTAAGTAATTCTCCTTAGTAAATTAATAGGGTCTACCCCCCTTGGATCCGTTAGGATTTGAGCCTAAACGGAGGAGTCAAGAACAAGGTGATAGCCTTGACTCGAGACTTGCCCCCAAGGACACACCGAGTGGCTTGAAGATTTCTGCCACATGACCCAGGTGTGTGAAAGGCGGCAACAAGGTGCAGCCCCTCTACCTGAGAAAGAATAAAAGTATGCAAAGGGGAATGGTCTTGGCTTGAATATGCCAAGGTGGTCCTTTTCTTTTAATGTTCTACGTGGTACGCAAAAGGAGGTAAATGAGATGATGTAGATGCTCTTTCCTATACTTTAGCGAGCGGGAAAGGAAGCAGCTGCAATTGACTATATTTTCATTGTTTTTAGGAGTTAGAAAAGAGCTTAAATGAAACTCCAATACAGTCAACTGATTGCAGTGGCACAGGTGGTGCCCCATGTCGGGACAGTGGACAGCGGTCCAAACATCATCCGCGTAGTATGGATGGAGCAGAACGCTCTCAAACATACCAATCCATGCATGGGATAGATCATGGCAGAGGCTTGTGAGTCAGTGCGGAAGAGGCATACAAACCAAGGTGGCTCTTGGACAGGGGCCAGGAGAGTTGTGTGTGAGTTGTGGTGGACGGAATTGACTACATGCGATGTGAGTGCAAGTCCGGGGGCACTTATATGCCAAATACACGGTAGAAAAATAAATTGTTTTGTGGACAATGGTCCAGAGATCCGTGTAAGGTGCAGTGGATGAAGTATATAGCTATGTGTTAAAATACAAAATAAGAAGAAAAATGGTGACCCTTAACGGGCGATGTCCTGAAAACTCGCATGAGTAGCAGTAGGGAAGTGTGATACAAGCACAGGTTTGTAGACACTTGCATCATCATGTTATGGCTCATAAATTGGGGTGAGTTGTGGGAAATGGTCCCAAAATTAATTTGTTAAACATGAGATGATGGTCTCATAAGGAGATGTAAATTTGATCCTAGAGGTGTGAGAGGTGTCTCGAATAGGCTCCGAGTGAATTTGGATTTGCAGTTGATGGTGCTGCCCCTAACTTGTGCTAAAAAACGTTGAAAAACAAGAAAAGAAAATGAAGCGAATCATTGGTGATGTTTAAGCGTAAAATCTCTTGAGGTAGAGACCATTGCGAGGGTTCTCCAAGAGTTGTCCATCAGAGTCAATAAGGGTATATGCCCCTTTTCCAAGGCAATGGTGGATGATGTACGGGCCATACCACATCAAATCGAACTTGCATTTTCCCAACTTATTGTTGGGTTGGTCATAGACTAGAACCATATCCCCTTCGTTGAATGTGCAAGGGTGGAAATGGGAGTCATAGTGGACATTTGACTAAGTTTTCACTGCTTCAATGGCTTGGAGGGCAGCTTGACAGTATTTTATGGTTTGCTCGAGTTGGAGGAGTCGTTCTTCTAAAGGTGAAGTGTCAGGGAGAAGTTATACTATGAGGTGGAGGGATGGGATTTGGTACTCTATGGGGAGAACTGATTCAATGCCATGTACTAGGCAGAAAGGAGTGAAACTGGTTGCAGTTTTGTGGATGTGCGATAAGATCATAGGGCAGAGAATAGCATGTGATTCCAGTTGGTTTTATGATTTCCTACCATCCTTTGGAGCATTGTTTTGATGATTTTGTTGACTGCTTCAACTTTGATGTTTCCCTATCCGGGTAGTAGGATGATGAGTACTGGTGTTCAAATTTCAAATGGTTGACAGTTCATCCCATACGACATCTAGAAAGTGTGCTCCATGGTCTGAGACTAATTGTTTAGGAACACCAAATCATGAAATAACATGGTTAAAGAAGAAGTGCGCTGTGGTTTCAGCTTTGCAATCAAATGTGGGTATGGCCTCTGCCCACTTAGTGAAGTAATCGACTGCCATAATGATGTATTTATGACCATTAGCTGAGATGGGGTTGATTTCCATGAAGTCAATTTCACATTTGCAGAAGCGCCCAACTGTGACTACGGGGTGTAATGGTGCAGGGGGGTTATTGCATTTGGGGGAAAGAGCTAATAGCTGTGGGAATGCTTGACTGCCTCTATGCAATCAGCAAATATGGAGGGCTAGAAATAGCTGGTGCGTAGAATATTCTAGGCGGTTTCCAAGCCTGAAAGGTGGCCGCTGCATGCTCCACTATGACAATCATTGAGGATGGTCTCAGCCTCATCATGAGTGAGGCAACGACCTAGGATGGTATCAATGCCTTGATGATACAGGACATCTCCAATCAGCAAGTGGCGAATGGCTTGATGTCGGATGCCTCACTTATCCTCATGATTTAAGTGGGCTACAAACTTCTGTGTTTGTAAATAAAGAAGGACGTCCCCATACCAGGGGTCATCTGTGGATATGATGAATAGGAAATCATCAGGGAGATCATCCTGGGGGGTGATGAGGTAGTTAATGGGGTTAGGTCGGTCATGAGCGTGGCTAGCACGAGTGCCTTTCTGCTTTTTGGGGACATGAACTCTAGGTTAAATTCTTGGAGGATGACTACCCACTTAGCTGGTCGACCTTGTAGAAGGCGGCAGCTTAAGAGGCACCGCATTGGGTTTGAATCAACCACTACACGAGTATGGTTTGGGATAATGTAGTGGCGCAAATTTTGAGATGAGAAGATGATGGCGAGGGCCAATTTATCCTTGGGTGAATACCGTAGTGGGGGTCCTGTTAACTTCTGACTGATGTAGTAAATCATGTGCTCATGGCGAGCATCGTCTTCTTGGAACAAGACTCTAGCGATGGCATTGTCTGAGGCTGACACATAGAGAATGAAGTATCTAGTGAAGTCTGGTGCTGAGAGTAATGGAGCAGAGGCCAAGGCTTTTTTGATTGCATCAAATGATTCTTGTGCTTGCTGATCCCACACAAAGGGGATTTTTGTGCGGAGCAGGAAAATGAATCCGTAAGCTTTTGTTGCATACTCCGGTATAAAGCGACAAAGGAAGTTGGGATTTCCTTGGAGGCTCTGTAGTTGGTGCCGAGTTTTTGGGGAAGGAAGATCAAGGATAGCTTGAACTTTGAGGGGATATACCATTATCCTTTTGTGAGATACGATGAATCTGAGTAGACGGCCTGCTGGGACACAAAAAACACACTTGAGTGGATTCAGGAGAATTTTGTACCTGTGGAAATGTAAAAAGACTTGTCGCAAGTCATCTATGTGTTGTGCTTGTTTTGGTGATCGAGCGGTAAGGTCGTCCAGGTAGACCTAGATGATATGAATTAGGTTGTGGAAACAATATGTCATGGCGAACTGGAAGGTGTCTCCAACATTTTTCAGGCCAAAGGGCATGACCCGATACACGAATGTGCCCCATGAGGTTGTAAATGTCGTCTTATAATGGTTTTCTCTCTAGATCTGGATTTGGTTATAGCCAAAAAATCTATCCATGAAGGAAAGGGCCTCATGTCCGGCGCATGCATCGATGATCTAATCAATGAATGGGGTTGGGAAGTTGTCTTTGGGACATGCCATATTTAGGTCATGGAAGTCTGTGCAAACATGAATGGTACCCTATTTTTTGTTCACAGTGTTAGCACTTAGAATGTACCCAACGTTGTAAAGGTAAATCCCAAGGTAACAGCAAAACCACTTTAGAAAGAAACTGGTTTTTCTTCCAGAGAGGGATCTCTCAATACAAATTTAACGAGACCAGATATGACTAACATCCAAATATTTATATAGATGGTTGAAAAAACACATAACCATTGGGCATGGAGTCACATAACAATAAAAATATCACAAAGACATATACATGAGATTTATCAAAGGCAAGGTAACCATTTCATCACAGTCATTCATTTAGTTTAGGTGAGATAGAAGAGACAATGAACAACCCATTAATACAGAGCATCAAAGATGAGTTCTATATTAACTTTAGTAGAAGGATGTATAAAATATCCAAAACGATGATCATAGCATAAAAATTATGAATTCTAACCATCCAATACTGTGTTTCAGATATGAATAAAAACAGAATGAAGTGTTACACTGGAAAACACAATCACATAAGGAAAGAAATACGGACTATAATGGAAACGACACAGGAATATGTGATAATTCTTATGCATTCGCTCTGTCATTCAAAAATAATATGTCTTTCAAAACATTCAACAATAGGATGGGTTCCAACCCCCATCAAATAAGATAGATGCAATTATATACATAAATTGATTCATCTTCCAAGAAGATTCATAACTGAATGACCGTCTTAATTAAAGTCTTGTAACTAAATTCCTAACTTCTAGGAATAAACTACAGCTTCAATCCTAATAGATCATTAAATTAAATCAACTTGGTACAAGGCCAATTCCAGCAACTCGTCAGTGCACAACATTTGTTCTCATGAATGAAAGATGTATTTTGTCTTTCCGAACCTTTCCACGGCTTTCCATTGCTCCGTGCTTGGGGCATCATATTCCATCATCTCTTGAATTGGCACTTCCAGGTCCATGTAAGCTTCATATGACACCTTGGGAAATCCTCTCCTAATAATCAGGAACTTTTGTAAGATTTCGAAATCCTCTGTCAATTTGTCCACAATAGCTTTCCCCGTTAGGCCTTTTTCCAAATCATCAAATTTGGAATGATCCATGCAGATTTGAACTAACACGTTGTGATAGTGCTACTAAGAAAACATCTGTCCTTCCTCGTCCCAAAAGGATGGTAGGCTGTCCTCAAATAGCTCTTTGAAAACCTGCTTGAAGTTATTAACCTGTGAAAGCATTTCATCTGCCTTGTCCTGGACTGTCTTCATTAACTGGTGCTTGTGGATAAACCTTTTAGCCCATAATACTATTGATATTCTATCCTTTATTCCCATATCATGTAATTTCTGGTATGTTAATGAATTTAAAAAATTCAATGTGTTCTGGGCCGTGGCAAGAGGTTTTCTCTCCATATTTTCATTCACTAACTTTAGTCTTTGGTGAGCGAAATTGATCAATATGTTTTGATCATCGATAAAGTTCAGATAGTGCCTAAATTTAGTGATTTCCACAGATAAGGTGTCCCAAATGATGTGCTTTTCCCCCTGGAGAGGACAGTTCCTGATGTTTCTTTCTTTCAGTTCATTGAATTTCTTTTGCAGCTGATTTCTGTCTTGCAATATTTTATTTTTATTCTCACTTACTTTGTCTAATTCGGACTTGATCTTTTCATTTTATACCTTTAACTCTTTTATTTATTCCTCCTTTATGATTACCTAGGACATAGGTACTAACAAATCATCTGCAAAAGAATCATTTAATGGCTTCTCGATATTTACAATAGACAGGTCTTCATCTGTGGGAGTCTGACTCATGAATTCCTCCATGATCTCCTTTTCATCATTTTGGTCCTTTTTTAGCAGGGCGATTTGAGATATCAGCTCACTCTATTCAGTTTCCCACTTGTTTTTTTCCTCTTGTAATTTAACAACTCTTCCTTTATGTTCCATCATCTCCTGGTAGATCTTGTCTTTCTCTTCTTGCAGTGCCAATAATTCGGATGATTGAACATGCTTAGTGTTTGGGATCTTCAACTTTTTCTTCAAAACTTGGAGAGCGTTGTCCTTTTCTTCCAGCATTCTTCTGATTGCTTGGGTGTTATCTTTTTCACTTCCTGAACTAATAATATCTGCTTGTAACTTTTTAATTTGAATGGCATTGGCCTTGTTTTCAACTTTTTCATGGTTTAATTGAACCTCTAACTTATCTACCAAAATTTGTAGGTTATTGATTCTCATCATAGCTTGCAATAGGTCTGAATAAATAATGTCACTTGTTTGCTTGTGTAGTTGTATTTTGTCGGGTACACTAATCTTGTCCAACTTCACTTCCATCCTTGTCATCTTTTTGTCATTTACCATGGCCAATTTGAAGGTGTTTCTTTCTACATCCCTGGCAGAAATCAAGGAGGTTTTTAGATTCTTCAAATTCCTTACCCGTGGGAGTAAACTCCTTGTCTCTTCCAGAGACTGATTTTGCTTCTCCATATAACTAGCCTTGAGTTCCTCTTTGGACTTGAAAATTAGACTTGATTCTCAACCATCTACACTTTTAAAAGAAAACTGATTTACCTGCACATATTTTGTTGGGACTAAGGAAACTCTCTTGAAATCATCAGAAATCTCTTCACTTGAAACTCCACCAATTTGCAACAATTTTTCCTTTTTGTGTGACCCATCTTCATCCACTTCCATACTTTCAATTTCAAACAGACTCCTCTAAATCAAAACATTAGGACCCTCTGTCACTTGTGATACTGTAATTGGTAAAGTACTTGCATCTCCATCGGATTTCCATAAATTGTAACAAATTCGTTGTTTCATTCAATCCTTCAATAAACTGGTGTTCAAACGTTTTGTTTTTGTTGGCCTGCTTCCTTAGGGAAATTATGTGGTGAGGATCATAATTTTCCTTTGGCTCTTTTTGAAATTCCATGCTTCCCAATAACTTTTCAATAAACACTAAGGCACCTTTATTTTTGAAAATAAAAGAGCCAACCATGAGAGGGAATTTGATATTTGAAGATTTTTTAAAGGCTCCAAAATGTTCTTCCTCTGAATTCAACCTTTGCCTCATGAATTCTAATGCAAAAAATCTGGGAGTGAGGAAAGCAGGTAACTTATATGGTTCCCCAGTGAATCCATATATCCTCAAAATAGTACAATCTTTATGCAGGAACCAATATCCGACTCTATCTTCAGCCGAGGACTGTATCAGGCATTTCATATCTTCTAACACATGGGGCAACACTTAATCGAACAAAATTTTATATATCTCTAACATGATTTTATTGGAAAACTCAAACATGCTGATCTGCTTGGGAAAATCAGAAGAGAAGATGGTACTCAAAAAATGTAATTCAGTGACATTTGAACACAGCAACATGTTCAACAAGTAAGTTTGAAATTTAAAGAACCTGACCTTTGGGAATTCACTTAACTGAAGGTGTATTGCTTCTGCCAAGTACTCATCTAGCCTGAATACATGAACCGATTGAGACTCAAAACCAAATGAACTTATTTTTAACAAAAAAACCAAGGATGACTTCATTTACACGACAATCATCGTCAAGACCCAGAATTTGACAGACCAGGGATACCACTAATTGAACTTCATTTTTGAAAATATGAACATGGTAAGGCAGGAAAAGACCGTCTAATGACTGACCCTCTTTCAAAATACTGGACAGGAATTTGCAACGGACTTCAGTGATACAAATTTTGTACAATTCAGCAAGAATAGACTCATTTACAAGTTCACGGTTGTCAGGATAACTGTCGGGCAAGTTTAAGTTTTCGCAGACGACTTTGGCATTGATTTTACAGAGTATTCAAGAATTAGACTGACTGACAATGACTCTTTGAGAAGGGGAATAATTAACCGCGTACCACTCTGCGAATTCTAGAAAATGCAGGGTTTGTTCCACAGAAAAATAATATAAAAAGGATTTACAAACATTTAAGACATCATTTCCCCGTGAATTATAATGCCACAACCTCTCTTTACTGAATGATACACTTCCTATGGACAGGAACAGGTCACACACCCCTTGGTCTCTATCAACTAGATAGTCTTCCGAGTCATCTAAAATATGACCAGACCCTTGCAATTCCTTTTCTTGGTCCATACCTCAGTCAATAATGGTAACCAGATAGATGAATTATGGCCGTTTGAGCCTTACCTGTTACCATGGCTGCGTGTATTTGAAATTGACAGTCGAAGGTTAACGAGTGCATAGGTATTTTTCACAATCGTCCGATGCCAATAAAATAATCACCGAACAAGTCAACTATGATTTTATAGGACCCCACTCCGAAGGCTTCCTTTGGTGGTTTCCACCAAACCACTTTTGCCTCTGGAACGCACCATAGTCGGCCACGCGTACAATGGTTTTTATTCTGCTACTTCCCTTTAATTCCAACTATCGAGCAGCTTCCCGCTCCGGATCCATCATTGACCGTCGATCTATTTCACCTTTATTTTTTAGCCATTGGATCAAGTGACACGTACCTAATTCTGCCGAGCGTCCTCGTCTTATCAAACGTGCAAGTTTCCATTGCGGATTCATCCATGATCATTGATGTAATCCACCTTTATTTCCCCACTGTCAGATCAAGTGACATGTACTCCATTCCATCGAGCTCCTTTGTTTTAACCAACACGCAAGTTCACAAGGCGGAGTTTACACAGGCCGTAGATCTCATCAAGTGGATTAACGACCGTTGATCCATATATTACATCAAACGCTTGCACGTACTTATCCTTCTTGCATATTTTAGAGAGCGGACACAATACATGCCATTGATATCCATCTTTTCACTCCACACCGTTAGATCCTTTGATAATTCATTGTTTTCGCCTCTTACCATACTTTTATACCATAAATTTTAACCAAAGTTTGACAAATGACCATTATTTCCTCCGCACCATGGTCTCTTTTCTCCCTTGCTAAATAATAGTGTTAACAACTGACTCCATCTGGGGATGATATCCTCCCCGCGAGGTATCAGAGAACTCGTAGACCAGGTGCCTATTTTTTACTTTTCACAATAACTTCTAGAAAACTCATTTTTTGTTTTCCGTAGATATATTATTTTTTGTTTTTAGAAAGGAAAAGCATGCCTCCTGTATCTTAGGGCCTTCACTGCAGGCTTCAAATACATTCGGCCTACCATTCATGTTGACTTTGTAAAGAGAAATGAGTATTTACAGGATATAATACAAATTTTACCCTCCTCCTCAGGACAGGTAATGTTTCAAATACCTTCCATTGACGGGGTTACTATCCAGAGGAATCCCATTTGGATATTCTAGTAGAAATGTGTTTTTCCGTCTGTAACCAACAGCAACATAAGGACCTTCCCACATATGATCAAATTTCCCATGTTTGTCTTCTTTAGGAGCATCCCACTTCAAGACCAAATCATCGATCTGAAACTGTTCTTCTTTGATTCTTCTGTCAAAGGTATTTTTTCATTTTTTCTTGATGTAATTGCACCTTGTCATAAGCCTTATTTCTTTGTTCTTCCAACCCAATAATCTGATTTATTCTCCTTTGCATGTGATTTGGTTCTTCCTGCTGATCTTGAAAATATCTCAAGACTGGAACACCCAACGACGCTAGAAAAAAAACTTCAGTCCCATACACCAGTTGGAACGGAGACATGCCAATCGCCCTTTTGGTACTAATCCTGTTAGCCCAGAGAGCATACTTGAGCTTGGTGTGCCAGGACCTTTTTTTATCTTCTAATAGATTCCTGATGATCCTTACTAGTCTTTTATTAGCAGATTCAGCTAACCCATTTCCCTGCAGATAATAGGCAGTTGAATGATTGAGGCTTATATGATATTTGTGACAGAAATCAATCATTTTCTTGGATTTAAACGCAGCTGCATTGTCTGTTACTATTCTTCTGGGGCATCCAAATCGAGCCAGTATATTTTCTTCAAGGAAATCCATGATTACAGTCTCAGTGGCTCTCCTAGTGAGAATAGCTTCAATCCATTTTGTAAAATAGTCTGTAGCTGTCAAAATCCATTTGTGTTGTCCTGATGAATTGGGGTTTATTTCGCCAATAAAATCCAAACCCCACTGCTGGAAAGGAGCTTCTACTGTTATGGGATTCAAAGCGAGAGGAAGTACTTTTCTCTTTCCGTAAAAAATTTGGCATTGATGACACTTGCTGGTTTCTTTATACACATCCAAAAATAATGTAGGCCAATAATAACCTGCTCTTAGAATTTTGTTTGCTGTCACTTTCCAAGAATGATGTCCCCCACAATCTCCCTTATGAAATTCTTTGACTGTATGTTGAGCTTCATTTTCCAAAAGAGAATTCAGCAACACTCCTTCAGGGTCTTTCCAATAAAGATATTGATTTAGAATACAAAATTTGGCAGCTTTCAACTTTATGGATCGGGCTCTTGACTTACTTAATCCCTCTGGTGCTTGTAAATTTCGAAGGACATATACAATATCAGAATACCATTGAGAAGCCACAAAATCAGCCATTACTTCCACTTCTGTATCTAACTGATTAGCTTGGTGAGATAGGAAATTAATTTGCAATGCCTCGCAATTTGAATTAGCCATCATTTTAGCTAACCCTTGTCCTTTAACCAACTTGGTGGGATTTATTTCGATATCATACTCCAATAATGTAGCAATCCATTTTGCTCTTCTACCTTCTGGATTTGGTTGTGTCAAGATTCCTTTTACTGTAGCAGATGGAACATGTACAATTATATGTGAATGCAGAATATACACTCTGAAATCCTTCAATGATTTGACTAAGGCATAAGCTTGTTTCTCCATAATGTCATATTTCAATTCTCCATCCCTTAACATTTTTCTAAAAAATGCTATGGGCTGTTCCAAATTATCCTCATTTTTCTGTAATAGAACTGCTGCTATAGTATATTCTAAAGCATATGAAAATACTGAGAAGTCTTTGGTAAAATCTGGGCTCACCAACATAGGAGCGTCTGATATTGCTTTTTTTATTTCCCAAAAAGACTTTCTAGCTTCAGCATTCCATTTTATCTCATGACCTTTGTTCAACATATTTGTGATATTCATTAAGATCTCAACAAAACTTGGCACAAACCTTCTCAAAAAATTTACCTGCCCCAAGAATGATTCTATCTCTTTTTTACTCCTGGGTTCACCTACTTTCAGAATTGCACTCACCCTTTCAGGATTGATTTTTATTCCATCCTTTGATATTATATGGCCCAACAACTTTCCTTCTTCCAATGCAAAATTGGACTTCTTTGGATTCAATGATATGCCAAACTTCCTACATTTCATGAAAACTTTCTCTAGATGTCGTAGATGCTCTCTGTTAGATTTTGAATCAACTGTGATATCATCCATATAGATCACTACAAAATTCCCGATTTCCCCTGCGAAAGCAATGTCCATAGCTCGTTGGAAAGTAGCTCCTGCATTCATTAAGCCAAAAGGAATTTTTGCATACATAAAAGTGCCCCAAGGTGTAGTGAAAGCAATTTTTTCTTGATCTTTAGGTAATACTTTGATCTGATTGTAGCCAGAAAAACCATCCAACATCAAAATTCTTTCAGCTCCAACTACTTTCTGCAATATATGGTCCATGTTTGGCAAAGGATAATTATCCTTCATAGAAACTTTGTTCAAGTTCCGGAAATCTATACACAATCTTATTTCTCCGTTTTTCTTTCTAACAGGAACAAGGTTTGCAACCCACTTCAAAAACCTTAGAGTGACAATAATTTTGGCATCAAATAACTTTTTAATTTCCTTCTCAATAATAGGAAGCAACTTAGGGTTTATCCTTCTGAGCTTCTGCTTGAAAGGTTTCTCTCCTGGATTTATAGGAATAGTATGATGTATGATAGATGTATCATATTCTTTGAGATCTTCATAACTCCATGCAAAGACATCTGTATATTTTTTCATTAACTTCACATATTCTTCTTTTTCTCTTTCAGGCAATTTCTTGGATAATTTCACAATCTTAGGATTCTCTTTGTGCCAATATTTCTATCCTCAACAGCATTCTCAAGAGGCTTTACTTTTGGATTTTTAGCAACATCATTCTGATCAAAACGTTTTTCCAGATGAATCAGACCTCTTGGTATGAAATTATTTTTTAATTGGATAATATCCTTACCTCCTAGAGTTCCCTTTAACTTTTCAGCACCATTCCCTTCTTTTTCAAGTTCTTCATCACCTTGAATACTCTCATCATTGTCATTTTCGGTGTCAATAGGAGTATTCACAAATTCTCCTGAGAGCTCTAGGAATCTTCTGATATGCATATCATCTTCAAACACCTGCCAGTATTTAGAGTTATCAGGAATAGAGGGTCTATTCACAATTTCCACCCGGTACTCCCTTTGACCTGCAACAGGGGTTTCAAATTTTCCGGCAGCCACAGCTAAAGAATCAGCTACCAAATTTTCATGTTTGGGAACTACCTGAATTGTATTCTCTGTAAATAAGTTTCCCAACATATCCCATACTTCATTTCTATAGGCCCTCATCCAAGGATTCCTGGTTTGATAGCTCTCATTTACTTGATTTATCACCAACTCTTAATCTCCCAAGACTCTTATTTTTTGAGCTCCCAAATCTTTCAAAGCATGTAATCCCAGTAACAAAGCTTCATATTCTACCACATTATTTGTGCATTCAAAATTTAATTTATATGATAAATATTTGAAATCCCGAATAGGAGAAATTATATACACACCGGCTCCAGCACCTATTTTTGTAGCAGATCCGTCAAAGTACATAATCCACTGGCCTTCCCTTTTTTGTTTCGCTTCCAAATCATCCTGCTTTAGCACTTCCTTTTCCTTATTCTCCTCAGACTTCTTCTACAATGCCTCTTCTACATCATGTGGAACAACATCATTAAAGAAAATGGAAGACCCCAAATCAGTATCAACAGCATAGATGTGATGAATTTCAGGTTTATCTTAACTGCTCACTACATAAGGGGTTATTTTTTCACTATATAATCTTCTGCTCCCATCTCGAACAGGAATTGTAGCATAAGACATATCCATCTGTAAGCTACCTTTCAACTTGGAAGTCCAAGATCTTGACAATAGTACCCCGAACTTAGGTGGAATATCTGCCGTGACCACATCCATGACTATAGTTTTAGATGGCAATTTATTTAGGGTTACCACCATATCTTTAATCAAACCAAATCATTTCACTCTTTTAGAATCAAACGAGTACAAATATTTATAAGGTCTTGTTACTTCTAATCCCAAACTCTCTACCACTCCTTTCGGCATTAATTTATGTGATGCCCCTAAGTCTAGCATAGCATTGTGGACCACCTTATCATGCACATTTAAACTCAAATAGAAAGGAGGGACTTATTCACTTTCTAAATTTTCAACCTTTGACCCAAACGAAATAGTAGGGTTATCATCGTTCAACTCTAAAATGTCCGATTGACATTCTCCTTGATTTTTGACCATTTTTGTGATAGTATTTCTGTATTCAGTGTTTCTTAATAACTCATTAAATGGAACAGATATTTTTAGCTTTGAAAGTTCATTTTGTAAATTGAATCTAGAACCAACTTTTTCCACATCAACCGGAGCCACCTGCTTCGTTATTTTATCCCTTTGTACATCATTTTCAACCTCTTTATTTACAAAAGACTCTTTTTGTAATTCTTTTCCATTTTCTACATTCAAAGAACTAGTGGAAGGATGATTTGGGTTTTCCTTTCCTTTATTTATGAGGACATCCCTGTTCCTCAGTCTGATTTTCCTCTGCACGTCATCCATAGCATGTAAATAACCCCTTTGATACTGCTCGGTTTCCATTTCAAATTCTTCACTTCCACCTTCCTGTACAAACATGTTATGCTCTTCCTCAGTAAGATATATCTCTGAGTCCTGTTCTCCAAAAATATGGATCTCATTTTCAGCGGGATCTTCTTCATCAGCAACATAATTTTCTGGGAATGGTGGACGAATTTGCTGTTCCTCCTGATTTCTTGGATTCCTTACGTCTCTTTGTCGGTTTTGGGGAGGAACAGGAGGATTCGGTCTTCTAAAATTAGGATTCCTGATTTGAGGCTCAGATTGTTCTCTATTGAATCCCCTATTATCCATAGTTAATCTATCCATCAACCTTTCCATGGTTTTCAACATCATTTCAAATTTTACATCATTAGTAGAAGAAGAAGCAGAAGGCAATTTTTCTTCATTTTTCCTTCTATAAATATCTCTATGTTTCATATTTCCACTTGCCATCATATTTGCTTCTACTTCTAGAGCATCTGTAAACATGGCTGCAAGAGTTGTTGATTTTCTCTCCCTTAATGAAAATGAAAAATCATTTTCAAAAGCTCCAGCATAGTGCAATTTGGATGCGGCCGCAGAAGGTTTTATATCTTCCGGAATGGAATTATAAACCCTCACAAATCTGCTAGAAAATTCATGGACAGATTCAAAACCTCCTTTTTTGAGACTGTTATACTGCGATAAGAGCTACAAAGGGTTCTGTTTATCATCCCACCTATCTAGAAATGCATTTTGGAAAGCCTGAAAATTTAATATAGATCCATTAGGCAAATCTTTAAACCATTTCTTTGCCTCACCTGACAAACTTTGGGCAAACAACTGCATTTTAACATCTGGATAATCAACTTCTTCTAAGTCAATGAAATATTCAAATTTGGCAACATGCTGTTTTGCGGTTACATCACCTTCCCCATCAAACAAGGAAATTGTTTGAGAATAGTTCTGAGGAAGGTCATGTAATAAAGGAGGCAAACGCAAGGGAGCAAATCTGGCTGCCATTGGTCTAGGTGGATTCATAGGAACTGAAGAGCTTTGATTATTTTGAGAGGTAAATGTTTCAACTTTAGTGGTTTGTTGTAAATCTCTCCAGAGGGAATCCAACAAATAAGATTCTAACCTACGAGGATTGAACTTGGTATTCTTAAGGTCAGACTCAGGTTTGGTTCTCAACAGACTTTTGCCAGCATTAACTTCCCATTTTGGATCAATATGAGAATCTTGAGATGATGATGCACCCAACAAAGGAAAGCCTAACTTTTCTTTATTTTTTCTTTTATATAATTTTTCTGGGTATTCAAAACTTTTCAAGATTTCGCTATCAGAGTTACCTCGCGTGTTTCTTCTCAAAGCTAGAATGACTCTTTAAGTTCTAAAGAAGTTTTACAATGGAGTCGCTAGGAGAAATATACAACGTTTTTACTGATAAAAATTCTTGTTTTCCCACAGAAATTTTCTTTAAACACTGTCGTTCCCCCAGGGCAGATATGCACTTTCGTTCCCTGGAAATGGCGCCAGTTTGTTAGCACTCAGAATGTACCCAAGGTTGTAAAGGTAAATCCCAAGGTAACAACAAAACCACTTTAGAAAGAAACTGGTTTTTCTTCCAGAGAGGGATCTCTCAATACAGATTTAACGAGACCAGATATGACTAACATCCAAAGATTTATATAGATGGTTGAAACAACACATAACCATTGGGCATGGAGTCACATAACATTAAAAATATCACAAATACATATACATGATATTTATCAAAGGCAATGTAACCATTTCATCACAGTCATTCATTTAGTTAAGGTGAGACAGAAGAGATAATGAACAGCCCATTAATACAGAGCATCAAAGATGAGTTCTATATTAACTTTAGTAGAAGGATGTATAAAATATCCAAAAATATGATCAGAGCATAAACATTATGAATTCTAACCATCCAATACTGTGTTTCAGATATGAGGAAAAACAGAATGAAGTGTTACACTGGAAAACACAATCACATAAGGAAAGAAATACGGACTGTAATGGAAACGACATAAGAATATCTGATAATTCTTATGCATTCACTCTGTCATTCAAAAATAATATGTCTTTCAAAACATTCAACAATAGGATGGGTTCCAACCCCCATCAAATAAAATAGATGCAATTATATACATAAATTGATTCATCTTCCAAGAATATTCATAACTAAATGACTGGCTTAATTAAAGTCTTGTAACTAAATTCCTAACTTCTAGGAATAAACTACAACTTCAATCCTAATAGATCATTAAATTAAATCAACTTGGTACAAGGCCAATTCTAGCAACTCCTCAGTGTGCGACATTTGTTCTCATGAATGAAGGATGTATTTTTTCTTTCTGAACCTTTCCACGGCTTTCCATTACTCCATGCTTGGGGTATCATATTCCATCATCTCTCGAATTGACACTTCCAGCTCCATGTAAGATTCATATGACACCTTGGGCAGTCCTCTCCTAATAATCAGGAACTTTTGTAAGATTTGGAAATCCTCTGTCAATTTGTCCACAATAGCTTTCCCCGTTAGGCCTTTCTCCAAATCATCAAATTTGGAATGATCCATGCGGGTTTGAACTAACAAGCTGTGATAGTGCTCCTGAGAAAAAATCCGTCCTTCCTCATCCCAAAAGGATGGTAGGCCGTCCTCAAATAGCTCTTTGAAAACCTGCTTGAAGTTATTAACCTGTGAAAGCATTTCATCTGCCTTGTCCTGGACCATCTTTATTAACTCGTGCTTGTGGATAAACCTTTTAGCCCATAGTACTATTGATATTCTGTCCTTTATTCCCATATCATGTAATTTCTGGTATGTTAATGAATTTAAAAAATTCAATGTGTTCTGGGCCGTGGCAAGAGGTTTTCTCTCCATATTTTCATTCACTAACTTTAGTCTTTAGTGAGCGAAATTGATCAATATGTTTTGATCATCGATAAAGTTCAGATAGTGCCTGAATTTAGTGATTTCCACAGATAAGGTGTCCCAAATGATGTGCTTTGCCCCCTGGAGAGGACCTTTCCCGATGTTTTTTTCTTTCAGTTCATTGAATTTTTTTTGCAGCTGATTTCTATCTTGCAATATTTTATTTTTATTCTCACTTACTTTGGCTAATTCGGACTTGATCTTTTCATTTTCTACCTTTAACTCTTTTATTTATTCCTCCTTTAGGCTTACCTAGGACATAGGTACTAACAAATCATCTGCAGAAGAATCATTTAATGGCTTCTCAATATTTACAATAGACAGGTCTTCATCTGTGGGAGTCTGACTCATCAATTCCTCCATGATCTCCTTTTCATCATTTTGGCCCTTTTTTAGCAGGGCGATTTGAGATATCAGCTCACTCCGTTAAGTTTCCCACCTATTTTTTTCCTCTTATAATTTAACAGCTCTTCCTTTATGTTCCATCATCTCCTGGTAGATCTTGTCTTTCTCTTCTTGCAGTGCCAATAATTCGGATGATTGAACATGCTCAGTGTTTGGGATCTTCAACTTTTTCTTCAAAACTTGGAGAGCGTTGTCCATTGTCCTTTTCTTCCAGCATTCTTCTGATTTCTTGGGTGTTATATTTTTCATTTCCTGAACTGATAATATCTGCTTGTAAATTTTTAATTTGAATGGCATTGACCTTATTTTCAACCTTTTCATGTTTTACTTGAACCTCTAACTTATCTACCAAAATTTGTAGTTTATTGATTCTCATCATAGCTTGCAATAGGTCCGAATAAATAATGTCACTTGTTTACTTGTGTAGCTGTATCTTGTCGGGTACACTAATCTTGTCCAACCTCACTTCCATATCTGTCATCTTTTTGTCATTTACCATGGCCAATTTGAAGGTGTTTCTTTCTACATCCCTGGCAGAAATCAAGGAGGTTTTTAGATTCTTCAAATTCCTTACCCGTGGGAGTAAACTCCTTGTCTCTTCCAGATACTGCTTTCGCTTCTCCATATAATTGGCCTTGAGTTCCTCTTTGGACTTGAAAATTATACTTGATTCTGAACCATCTACACTTTTAAAAAAAACTGATTTACTTGCACAGATTTTTTTGGGACTAAGGCAACTCTCTTGAAATCATCAGAAATCTCTTCACTTGAAACTCCACCAATTTGCAATAATTTTGCCTTTTTGTGTGACCCATCTTCATCCACTTCCATACTTTCAATTTCAGACAGACTCCTCTTAATCAAAACATTAGGACCCTTTGTCACTTGTGATACTGTAATTGGTAAAGTACTTGCATCTCCATCAGACCCTTGAATTTCCATAAATTGTAAGAAATTCGATGTTTCATTCAATCCTTCAATAAACTGGTGTTCAAACAGTTTGTTTTTGTTGGCCTGCTTCCTTAGGGAAATTATGTGGTGAGGATCATAATTTGCCTTTGGCTCTTTTTGAAATTCCATGCTTCCCAATAACTTTTCAATAAACACTAAGGCACCTTTATTTTTGAAACTAAAAGAGCCAACCTTGAGAGGGAATTTGATATTTGAAGATTTTTTAAAGGCTCCAAAATGTTCTTCCTTTGAATGCAACCTTTGCCTCATGAATTCTAATGCAAAAAATTTGGGAGTGAGGAAATTAGGTAACTTATATGGTTCCCTAGTGAATCCATATATCCTCAAAACAGTACAATCTTTATGCAGGAACCAGTCTTCGACTCGATCTTCAGGCGAGGACCGCATCAGGCATTTCATATCTTCTAATACACGGGGAAGCACTTCATCGAACAACATTTTATATATCTCTGACATGATTGAATTGGCAAACTCAAACATGCTGATCTGCTTGGGCAAATCAGAAGAGAATATGGTACTCACAAACTGTAATTCAGTGACATTTGAACACAACAACATGTTCAACAAGTAAGTTTGAAATTTAAAGAACCCGACCTTTGGGAATTCAATTAACTGAATGTGTATTGCTTCCGCCAAGTACTCATCTAGACTGAATACAGGAACCGATTGAGACTCAGAACCAGATGAACTTATTTTTAACAAAAAACCAAGTATGACTTCATTTACACGACAATCATCGTCAAGACCCAGAATTTGACAGACCAGGGATACCACTAATTGAACTTCATTTTTGAAAATATGAACATGGTAAGGCAGGAAAAGACCGTCTAATGAATGACCCTATTTCAAAATACTGGACAGGAATTTGCATGGACTTCAGTGATATAACTTTAGTACAATTCAGCAAGAATAGACTCATTTACAGGTTCATGGTTGTCAGGATAACTGTCGGGCAGGTTTAAGTTTTTGTGGATGACTTTGGCATTGATTTTACAGAGTATTCGAGAATTAGACTGACTGGCAATGAATCTTTGAGAAGGGGAATAATTAACCACGCACCACTCTGCAAATTCTGGAAAATGCAGGGTTTGTTCAATTACAAAATAATATAAAAAGGATTTACAAACATTTAAGACATCATTGCCCTATGAATTATAATACCACAACCTCTCTTTATCGAATGATACACTTCTTATGGACAGGAACGGGTCACACACCCCTCGGTCTCTATCAACCAGATAGTCTTCCCGGTCATCTAAAATACGACCAGACCCTTGCAATTCCTTTTCTTGGTCCATAATTCAGTCGATAATGGTAACCAGATAGATGAATTATGGGCGTTTGAGCCTTACCTGTTACCGTGGCTGCGTGCGTTTGAAATTGATAGTCGAAGGTTGACGAGTGTGCAGGTCTTTTTCACAATCATCCGGTGCCAATAAAATAATCACCGAACAAGTCAAATATGCTTTTATAGGACACCACTCCGAAGGATTCCTTTGGCGGTTTCCATCAAACCACTTTTGCCTCTGGAACGCTCCACGGTCGGCCATGCGTACAATGGTTTTTATTCTGCTACCGCCCTTTACTTCCAACTATCGAGCAGCTTTCCGCTCTGGATCCATCATTGACTGTCGATCTATTTCACCTTTATTTTTCAGCCATTGGATCAAGTGACACGTACCTAATTCCGTCGAGCTTCCTTGTCTTATCAAATGTGCAAGTTCCCGTTGTAGATTCATCTGCAATTGTTGATGTAATCCACCTTTATTTCCCCATCGTCAGATCAGGTGACATGTACTCCATTCCGTCGGGCTCCTTTGTTTTAACCAACGCGCAAGTTCACAAGGCGGAGTTTACACAGACCATAGATCTCATCAAGTGGATCGACGACTGTTTATCCATATATTACATCAAACGCTCACATGTACTTATCCTTCTTGCATATTTTAGAGAGCGGACACAATACAGGCCATTGATCTCCATCTTTTCGCTCTGCACCATTAGATCCTTTGATAATTCATCGTTTTCGCCTCTTACCATACTTTTATACCATAAATTTTAACCAAAGTTTGACAAGTGACCATTATTTCCTCCTCACCATGATCTCTTTTCTCCCTTGCTAAATAATAGTGTTAACACACAGGAACAGGATTAGAAACCCAAGTGGTGTATGCAATGGGGTAGATGAAGCCGGTAGTGTGTAGCTTCTCTATGTCGGATTTAACTATGGCTACTTTGGAAGGGTGAATGGGCCATTGCATTTGGTGTATGGGTGCCACATCATTCCATGTGTCGATGTGGTGTTCCATGATGGATGGATCTAAGTCAGGCATTTCAATGTACGACTAGGTGAAGATGTTGCAAAATTCTTGGAAGAGAGCTTTGTAGGCAACGACCTCTTTCGGGGAGAAATATGCCCCCAGCATGATTTATTCAACAATATTAGAATTGGTTGAGATATTGATTTTGATGGTGGGTGAAATGTTGGCCATGTTCCCTTCTTCGAAGGCATCTAGTGCCGAGATGGGGTTCTTGAACCAGTTTTCTTTCCCATGGATGAAATCTTTGGTCTCCATGGAAAACTGGTGAGACTGCGACACAAGTTCTTCAGGGAGGAAGAATGAGCGATGGTGCATGTTGCCCCATGGGTATTCTGGGGCAGTCAAAGCTTCAAGTATCTCCTCATCGTTGCTGAAGCAATGAAGAGATAGGTCTGATGAACCATTGTTGGAGGTGGAGATAAGCAGGTCAGTTGAACTGGACATCATGTAAATGGACATGGTGTCTGAAGAAGGAGGAAGGTGGTGAAATTCTTCGATCAAGGTGATTTCAGCCTCAAGGGAATGTTGACGGAGGTCAGCTAGAGCCATTCAAAATTCGGGCAAGTCTTGACAATGGTGAGAGTAATGTCCATACAAACTGTAGAGGGCACAAGCATGGTTTGTTCTCAATGCCTTGTTTCTGACTATCAGCGTGGTTGGGAGTTCAACCACAGGGATTTTTTCATTTGTATCCATGGCATCTAAATGCACACAGATCATTACGATTTTAGGGAAATTCTGAGTTGGATGGCCCTATTGCTCATAGACGGTGGAAGGCAGGACTTGTTGTGGTTTTGCAGTGGCTTTGGAATTCTTTCCCCTAGCCCTTTTCAGGTGGGGCGATGCGGGTGCGGGTGCAGTGGTTGGCTTTTGCGGATTGGGTGGAGGGTGAGACTTGACTGTGATGGGGTGCACCAGGGTTAAAACAAACTGGGGCATTGCTGGTTGAGCTAGTGGATCAAGATACCACACTGGAATTCCCAATGTAAAATTGGGTAGGCTTAAGGTGGACATTACCAGCTTGCTCATGACGCTAGGTAGGGGAAGAGGAAAGGAATCATATGGACTAGAGATGAGCCCAAATAACTCCCTAACGGTTGGATGTGGGGATCTAGTTGTGGTTGCGGCTGCGCGTAATGCTGCTGCTGTGGATGATGTTGTAGCTACTGTTGGTGTTGCAGTTGTGGACGATCTTATGGTTGTGGTTGGGGCTATGGTTGTGATTATTGTTTGGGTGTAGCGGTGCTGGATGAGACCATGCACAAGTCCATAGTATCATTTTGTGTCGGTGGCGGTGACACTGAGGGGAAAGGAGCCATCATGGTGGGATCAGTAAACAACCCAAGCCCCACATTCAACAATGGGGAGGCTGGTGTTTTGTCAATCATAGTGTTGATTGTAGGGATGCCATTATCATGTGTAGTTGTCTCTTATGGGTGGTGATGGTAGGGATAACATTGGTGGGTGTCGTTAACCCTTGCGGATCATGATAAGTGAAATCACGATCTTCCCTTCATGGAGGAACATCATGAGACAAAATACAGTTGATGTGACCGCTCTCATGGTGTACATATAACTTCTCCTGAGGAGAAGGTTATAGTCTAGTTGAGCATTGCCGACCTCTATATCAATCAAGACTGTCTTCCCGGCCAATGTGATGGGGAAATGGGGGATAATTCCTTGGGATTTAGTGGGATGGCCATTGTAAGCCCACAGAGTTGTGGAGGATGGTTGCAGAATTGGTGATCCCAATTTCTGCCAAACCAGGGTAGACATAACGCATGTAGAAGCCCCCTCATCTACTATGCACCGGTGCACAACCAAGTTCTAGATAGATAAAAGGATTTGGAATGCGATGGTCGATGGTATGCGTGGTTCTCCATTCTCTATGTCGAACATGGTCAACTTGGAGTTGGAGGGGTCTACGGCCCCAAGGGTGGCTAGTAATACTTTTCATTTTGTTGGGAATATTTTGAGTACCTCTAAAGCAGACATGTTCATTGGTGTATGGGCCAAATCATCCACAATGCTATAACTGACAGCAGCTCTAGCTATGGCGTTGTTGGCCACTCGGCATATGGGGGGGTGAGGGAAAGGGAATAACTGAAGAGGTGCATTGACCGATTTGGACATAGATTCCATTGATGTGTCAACTAGTTTGGTGGTGGTACCATACTGATTCCATCTAGTTTGTAAGTTGACCTCTTCAGTTGTCATGGCTAGCAGGTGGTGAACACCTATTTCTGCTGTGGGAGGTGCCCCTGGAGCATTGGGATTGGCCTGGGGAGGGGGTGTAGTTTCCACCAATCCTTGGATTGGTAGTGGGTTTTGAAGCACCATGGGGGGAAGTCCTTGTGGTTCCGGGTTGGGTCGGGCTTGGTTCATGGTGTTGGCGGCCTATTAGGCCTCATTTTGAATGGCATACTTAGCGCGACCCATGAGGGGACACTCAAATGTGTAGTGACCATAGACCTCATAGAATGTGCATGGTTGGTTTGTGTGCAACGGGTCATTGTGTCTAGGAGAATTTGGTCATGGGCGGTTTTGGGTGGGTCGATTTGCTGCGGCATTGTTGGGAGGGTTTGGTTGTTGACCACCTCCCTGCATTTGGTTATTGGCTTTGTTCTAGGGCTGATTATTTCTATCTTTCCCTTATTGATTGTTGGGGGCAGGCTGGTTGGGACGGTTTTAGTGTGCAAATACTTTCCCAACGGAGCGGGTTGAGCAGGGGAGGGGGCTTGAACCACTTGCACTGGTGGTGCATAATAAATTTGGTTGGGCTACGATGCCACAAATGTGGGAATTTTCCTTGCGTACTACTGTGTTGGCCATGCCATGGCCTAACCCTATTGTGGTGGTGCAGGTTGTGCATAGTAAGTTGTTGCTCTAGACTGGGACATCATTCTGGCATAGTCCGGAGTTTGGTTTTGGTAAGCAGCACTAGTAGTGTTGCTTGGTTGTGGTGTAATGGTAGGTGGTGTCGGACAGTGCTGTGGCTATTGGGAGATCGAGCCTATGATGTCATCCGCAACATGGGATGTCATTGGTGCATCCCAATAGGAGGTACCTAGGTAAGGAGCATATGGAATGACAGT
Organism: Pseudotsuga menziesii; assembly: GCA_001517045.1. NCBI lineage: Eukaryota > Viridiplantae > Streptophyta > Pinopsida > Pinales > Pinaceae > Pseudotsuga > Pseudotsuga menziesii. The sequence goes on from LPNX010835376.1 coordinate 75,974, forward strand.
GTATAGATATCCAGACTGAGCGTAGATCAGGTCAAACTATTGGGCTTTCTGTATGGCCTCCTCTTTGGATTGGGGACGTTTGGATGCGACGTCCTTTGCTATGGGCTAGAGCAAGGTCTTGAGGACCAATCCAAGAGGATCCTATCATCAAGTTGGATTTTACATAAGCTACGACATCACCGCCACTCATGGATGTGGTCAGTTATATGTGTCGCGGTGCTTTGGCGATAGGATAACAGGATCTCCACCCTTTCATCATATCTAATGGGGAGTTGGAAATATTATAGGAACATGAAAGCTAAGGAGTTGAAATCTGGATATTTGGCCTATGGTAGCTCAATGTACCATTTGGTCACAGCACCTGTAAGGGTGCATTGGAATAGCCTCATCCTGATGGAATCATCTATGATGTTGTTGGATGAGCACCATAGATGAAATGTCATAATATGGTTTTGGGGACATTCCCCTTCCTTGCCTTGAAACTTGGGGATGTCTGATGGCAGCTTAGTTGGCATTGGAGGCCAAAATGCTTAATGGCGAATGGGGTTGTTTGTCAATCGAGCCAAATCAGGCAAGTTAAGATGAGCCATGAAAGGCATATTTGACCCTAGGTTGATGTGATATGGGGAAGGGATGGTGATGGGGTTTGCAAGTGCATAATGTACCTGCATAATTGGGGGTATTGGTTGTGCCATTGTAGATGGGCCAATGCCCCCACTTGTGGTGGGATGGATAGTGTAGGTGGAGGGGACATTGCCCCCATGTATGACAGTAGGGGCAATGTAAGCGGATGGTCCACTTCCCCCCTGTGTGGAAGGAGGGGAAGTGTGTGTGAAAGGGCCACTGCCCCTGTGTGTTGTAAGTGGGCCAGCTTGGCTGGTAACTATGGGTGGTGGCAACTGATTGATGATAGTTTGCATGACTATGCTTGGGACACCTACAGGGTTGTTGGTGATAGGTTGTGGTGTGGTCATGGGTCCAATTGCTATGGTTATGCCGAAAAATGGATCTGGATTTGCACCAGCCGTGGGGCTTGATGGTGCAGTATGGAGGTCTGGTTCAGACTGGTATGGGTCTGAATCCGAATCAGAGGCTATGTGGCATTTTGATGGTGTGGGATTTCACTAAAAACAGTTTCAACGGTGTCAGTTTAATGTCTTGAATGGTGGTGGTTCACCTCTTAGGCGTGAGGAAGAGCGTGGGGGATCAATTGTGTTAGATTTTTATCAAACTGATGGGAATGATGTTTGGACCCCATTTTCAATGGCTTCCTATTGGTTGTAGGTGGTCACTCGGCCACCAAGATTTCCAGAAGACAGTGCTTGGCTTTTTCCTCATGACCATTTCTACTCAATTGATGGTGGTCGTTTCCCGTTTCTCTTGGAAATTTCTCTCAGTAGCCAGCTACTTTAGGGTTCCTGTGGTACTCCTCACAATGAGTGTAACATCCCTGACCCTTCGACCGATGAAGAGGATGATACTAACACCAATCATACAAGAAAACAACCCCATGAACATGAACATACATCAATGCTGAAATAAAAGCTTAAACATAATACATACCAAGATGCATAGTTACTCAACATTCAGCAGAAGCAAACATAAACATTTCAACATTCAACATGTTCATCACAATTCATGAAACAATAGATATAATTGCAGATATGAAACAGTCAGGAGTACTTATCTTTTGATGAAGAAATCGCCCCGCAACCAGCTATGTCGCCGCAACATTCCACCCAACCATAGGCTAGCGTGATCATCAATCTCTCAGCAACACTGCCACCCCCGAGCTGGGCATGAATCCTCAAGGAATAAGGGTTAATGCAGGCTTACACATAACCAAGGTTTTCCAATTAGCCAAACCCACACAGTAGGGTTTTACCAGGTCATCAAGGAGCTAGGATGGGATAAATGCCAAGCTGATGGCCTCAACATCAGTCTTCTCATGCATACCCAGCCTCTAATCCCACTCACAATAGTTCAAAGAACAACCACTATATACCGCAGCAAAACAACCCATTCACAGCTCTGTGAAGAAGGCAAAGAAAATCGGGTAACAATCCAAAACAAAAGGTTGAGTATAGTTCAGGTCCACAAGAAAACTCAGGGTTGTTCTTGGCCCTAGCGTGGCCAAAACAACTCAATAGCAACCCAAAACCAGGGTACATCAACAACCTATTGAGGCCCAAAAATTCACAGGAAGCAACAGTGAGGGATTCTCCCCAATCAATGTTCCCAACTAGCTCGTTGACTGTTTGGTATAGGGAATCCTTTCGGTTTACGGTCCGGCTACCATAGGTCAAAGTAACAAAACAAAGGCTTTACTGGTTGCGGCTCGGCCCACCGTGAATTTTTTATCTTTGACTTAATGTATGATATGCACATTCCTAACTAACCATGCAAGGTGATGCACAGGTTCTTACCTCTCGTCTTAGGCTTACTAGCATCCCAATCACAGATGACACGAAAAAGAAACTAACTACCTAAAATATCCCTGGGGAGCAGGATTATCGCTTGTAAGTGAGTAATACATTTTGTACATGCATTATGAAGAGTTACAGTTAGATGACACTTCTTTCAAGACACACGAACAATTACAGATATTTAAACAACCAGATAG
>LPNX010835376.1:78754-106819 GCA_001517045.1 Pseudotsuga menziesii
AAGCCCCTACTTAGTTATACTTTCAAATATTTAAAATACCACTGCAGACTACTTGGGATGCCCCCCAAACACTTGACCCTTCTGTTCCTCACCACTTCATATTCCTCTATCTCACATGCTCATGATTGGATGAATAACTGCCGAAATTTTCAGAGCTGCTCCTCTATCACTGTTCATTTTGTCCTTTTCCTGTGATCTGGCTAGTTTCGGCCTTGCTTCTACCAAACTGTCCATCTTCCTCCATGGCATGGTAGTTTGACCGATCTCCTGAACCAACCTGCAACCAATCGACAAGCATCATTCATTGGAATCGTGTTTCAAAACACAGCATCAGATTCTACCGATTGAGCAAGTATTCCACAAGAAAACGGCCCGTTGCACCAAGGCAAAAGTTGGAAGGATACGGACGTCGGAAGTCAAAGGCTTCAATCAGTCGCAATGGCAGGCAGGGAAAGGCTACCAGCACTCGACGGTGGATGGGAAAACCTTGAATCGGAAGTCGGACGACTTTCCCTTTCGGAAGCTCAATGACTTTGAGAGCCGCAACCGTGGAAGGGAAGGCTGAAGACATGCGACGCGGGCGGGAAAATTTAGATCAGAAGTCGGCCAGGTTTAGACATTGGAAGGTAAAAGGATTTCCCATCCGCAACAGCGGAAGAGAGAAGGCTTCGGACATGTGACGAAAAAGTTAACGCACATTGGAAGTCGGGGCAATTCCCACTTCGGATGGCAAATTGGATTGGGAGCCGCAACGACGGACGGGAAAAAGCTATCAGCCACTGATTTAACATAAAAAAGATTCTTGATCATAAGAAAACTTAAGTGTTTAGAAAACTTAAAATCAGCAAAGGTCAAACTGTTTCACCTCAGAGACAATGGTTTGCTCACAGGGCAATTGATCTGATGGGTTTCAAGCTAGCAATCCAAATTCAATCCCACAACCCACAACAAAATATTAACACAAGCATTCTCTAAAAACAAGTTGTAAATTTATCTTCAGAATCAACCAAAGTTAGAATGAGACCAAACATTTATGGATCAAACGAAACCAACGCAATCCTAAATGATGAGGAGGGGCCCAAAATTTAAAACTTTAGGGAAGAACAGTTGCAGCTGCAACAATTGGCGACTACCTGGTGAACCTAGATCTCTGGGTGATCAAACTTTGAGTGAAATATTGTTTAACAACAAAAGCATCATATTGAATTCTTCCAGCGATATGGATTTCTCAAATGACAGAAGTGTGTACCCTTAATCATTGATGACAGTCCAATTAGGGAGAGTGGAAACTAGAATCATCAAGTCCGGATAACTATGCTGATGCCAGAGGATGAGTTTCATTATTAGATTTGTCTTTAGGTGGCTAATAGCCTTGGACACCACAGGATTGTAGCATATGGTAAACATAAATATTCATTTCTTCCTCATTCCCATGCCATTTTAACACTTTTTCTTGTGCTTTTTGACTTTTGTCCCTTTTCATATGAGTTTGCTTACATGCCTTCCTTACTGAATTTTAATTCAGGATCCTCTATCCCATAGTGTCCTTTTGTGTGAGTGGTGTACTTCAAGTTTAAGTTCACGGATGGAGAGGATCTTTTGGCAATTTATTACTTATGATTCAGCATTTGCTTTGATGTACAATGCTTTTCATAGGAGTTCTTTGATCCTTATCTACCTTTTGGCATTTTTTTCTTGGCATGGGATCATTTATATCTAATATGTCATCCCCTAGACATTTTAAGTGTGATGTGGATGGAGCCTCAACATAGTATTCCGGACTCTTTGAATCTAGTTTATTTCACAGGGGTTAAGTAGGACTTCAATACACACAGAGCTATTCGAGAAAACTGCTAAACTGGAAGAATTTCTTTCATATAAATAGCAACACACAGTTCGATACCAAAACATTTATCAAACCCAAAAATTTCAGATGTATCCCATGCAACCGCAGGTTTACTCCCTTTATTGAAATCAACAAAACAAGCTAAAAAACATGACTCAAAAGACAGCCAGATGAATTATTTATATACAAGACAGAAGATTTCAAACAAACTCAGGAAAAATAAGGCTTCAGAACCAAACCATTTACTGGTAGGTTCTCCTCCCACCCCTGCAGATCTTGCAACTTGTAAGTAGAAGGACCAAGCTTGGCTGCAATCTGAAAAGGGCCTACCCACAACTGCTAGAACTTGGTATGCTTTACTTTTTCATCATGGGGGTAGTCCCATTTGAGGACTAAGTCTCCTACTTCAAATTCTTTTGTCCCATCTTTATGCTTGTCAAACCATCTCTTAACTGACTCTTGTTGTAGCTTAAAGCATTCTTTGGCTTTAGACCTGGCCTCCTCTGCTTTTAGGAGATTATATATTCTTATTTGTAAAACTTCATCATCCGACCCCCTAGACTCTTGAGCTAGCATGGAAGATGGTAGCATGATATTAGGAGGAAGGATGGCTTCTTTACCATAGACAAGGGTATATGGAGATACTCCAATCGTGGACTTGGGGGTGACTCTATCAGCCCAAAGGGCATTTGGTAAGGCTGAGTGCCAACTCCTCTGGTTTTCTACCACAGTCTTCTTTAAAATCCTAATCATATTTTTGTTAGAGGATTCAGCTAGGCCATTTCCTTGTGGATAGTAATTAGCTGAATAATGCAATTTGATCCCTTTATCATGAGCAAATGCGGTCAATTTAATTGATGAAAAGTATTTAGCATTATCAAATACTAACAAAACTGGAACTCCAAACCTAGTCATGATATGATCTTGTAGGAAGCTGATGACTTCGTCTTCATTTATACTGTGCAGTGGGATAGATTCGACCCAGCGAGTGAAATAATCAGTCGCAGTAAGAATGTACTTGTGCTGCAGGGAGGAATTTGGTTTTATTTCTCCAATAATATCCAGCCCCCATTGCTCGAATGGTTCCATGATCATCACAGGCTTTAGGGGTGCTGCTGCTTTAGGCTGTCTTCCACCACACCTTTGGCAAATGTCACATTTCCTAACATGTGCATGTGCATCCTTAAAGAGTGTAGGCCAATAGTAACCAGCTCTGAGGATTTTGTGGGCTGTAGTGTCTCCTGAATAATGTCCCCCAGCAGGACCGTCATGTAATTCTGACATTACTTTCTTTGCATCTTCTTTTTCTAGACATCTGAGGAGAACCCCGTCATAATTATTTCTGAATAATACTCCTTCAACAAGTTGATAGGAGGGCGATTTAAGACGCGGAGCTCTTCTTTGTTTGGAATTCCAATGTTCTGGAAACAGCCATGACTGGAGGTACTACACAAGGTCTCTGTACCAAGACTCAGGAGCTGTAAACAAAGGACATACATCCATTACATGTATTTCAGCCTCATCCTCCCATGCTGGTTCTTCGTTGTTCCCGCTTTCAGTCATCAATTTGCACAACCCTTGACCTTTCACTATAGAGGCTAGCTTGAATTCAAGGTCGTATTCTTGAATAGATGTTACCCAGTTGCCCCTTCTTTCTCCTAACTCTTTATGTATGAGAAGGGATCTTACAGCTGGGTAGGGGACTATTACCTTGGTTCCATTTTTTAATATATAAGGCATGAATTGATTTACTGCCTTAAATACTACGTAAGCTTGCTTATCAATGGCTGGGTAGTTTAATTCAGCCCCTTGTAGACCAGTGCTCATGAAGGATATTGGGCATTCATCCCCCCCATCTTCCTTTTGCGTAATCACAGCTACTAGCGAATCAGCGGATGCAAAAGTATAAAAAATAAAGTCTTTATCGAAATCTGGACTTTTCAAGGAAGGTCTGTGTGCAACAGCAGTTTTAATTTTGCTGAAAGCATTCTTCTCAAGTTTAGTCCACTTGAATTGTGCATTCTATTGACCATCTGCTGCAACGGCTTAACAGTCTGGGAAAAATCAGGCACAAACCTTCGTACAAAATTTATGGTTCCCATGAAGGATTGCATCCCATTTTTATTATGGGGCAAGGGGATTTGTTCAATAGCCTTGATTCTTTCTGGATCAATGGAGATCCCTTGCTTTGAAACTATGTGGCCCAACAACTTTCCTTCCATGACAGGGAATACACACTTTTTAGGATTGAGTGAAATGCCATACTTACGACAACGTTCGAAAATTTTCCTTAAGTGAAATTCGTGTTCTCCCCTTCTCTTCAAGAATATTGTAATATCATCAAGGTATACTACAGCGCTTCGGTCAATCATCCCATAGAAAGCTATATCCATAGCCCTCTGAAATGTTGCCCCAGCATTTATAAGCCCAAAGGGCATCCTTCTGTAGGCAAAGGTTCCCCACTTGGTTCTAAACGTTGTCTTTAATCTGTCTTCTTCGGCTACCAGTACTTGATTGTAGCCAGAGAAACCATCTAATAACGAAAACAATTTAGAACCCGAAACCATTTGTAGCAGCTACTCCATGGGTGGCATAGAATAGTTATCTTTGTCTGATGCACGGTTTAGGTTCCTGAAATCCATGCAGAGTCTGATTTCTCCAGACTTTTTCCTTACTGGTACCAGATTTGATACCCACTCAGTGTCTGACTTTGAAGATGATTCGAGCATCCAATAATTTCTTCACTTCACTCTGAATCAACGGCTCCAATTTTGGATGCATTTTTCTTAGCGGTTGCTGATATGGCTTGACGCTTGATTTAATGGGAACGACATGCTTGATGATGCTAGTGTCATATGTTTTCAATTCTTCGTACATCCATGCGAAAACATCTTTATATTGTTTAAATACACTGACGAATTTGTCTCTTTCTATTGGAGAACAACCTTTGCCGAGATTCACGAACTTAGGAGCCGTTTCAGTTCCCAAATTTATTAGTTCGAACTGTAGCGATGAGCTGTGGTTCTTTACGTTGGGTGGTCTTCTAAATTTTTCATTTAAATCGAACATTTTTTCCAACATTCTGACTCCTTTAGGAATGAAATTATCGTATTTCATCTCATCCTGATGATCTTCATTGTCTATGATCGCTCCTTTAAACACCTCATCATTCGTTAAACATTCTATGATCAGTTGGTCATCATCGAGCACTCGTAGGTTCGTAATCATATTAGGTACAAAGGGCCAGAAAAGAAGTTCAACAGAGCATTGATTATTAGTGGGTATGAGTCTAGCGGCTGAGGTGGCCAACAGATCATCAGCTACGTTTTTAATTCTTGGAATTGAAATAATGTTAAATGCATTAAAATATTTCAGCAAATCCCATACCTCATTCTGGTAAGCCTTTGAGTGAGAGGAAATACAATGTATCTGATTCTGGATTTGTTTCACAATAATTTCAGAATCCCTAAAAACTTTTAGATTACTTACCTTTAATTCAATTGCCTTGTTTAGTCCCTGCACCAGTGCTTCATACTCAGCAGTATTATTAGTACACTCAAACTCTAATCTACATGAAAGGAAATGTTTATTCTTCTGTGGGTCAATCAGGACACAGCCAGCCCCTGACCCTTCTAATGTATTAGAGCCATCGAAAAATAAAGTCCAAAAATCATTAACTACTGAAAATGAATCTACTCCTACTGCTAAGTCTACTATTTTACAGTCAATCTCATTAGCCTGTGAGAATCGAAGGAGATCAGGATGGGTATCAGATGTGTCGCTGGCTTCTTCTGCTTGGTAATTACCTGGTTCCAACTCAATAAAATAGTTTCCCAATACAGAATCCACCGGTTCATTCTTCTCCTCCAGTTGAGTAACATTGTACTTCATGTGAGGCTCTCTTAAAATCTTGATCTGGTTCGGACTTCCTTTGTATGGAAACCACAAATGCGACCAATATGAGGCGAAATATCCATTTAATTTGGCCGACCAATATCTGCTCAGGACGAGACCATAAGCATATGGTATATCAGCCACCCCGATGTTAATAACTTGGAAAACTTTGTCATTAGATGCCATACAGACTAGGACATATTCCATCTCACCAATTACCTTTACATCCGTTCTGTCCAATTGAACCACCCTCCATGTGGATGGGTTAGGCTGCCCATTGATCTTTTTATAGAATGATATGGGCATAGAATTTACTAACGCCCCTGAGTCTACCAAGCAGTTATGTACATTATGATTGAAAATTTCAAACGTGAGGAGGAAAGGTGGATGTTTGCTTTTAGACTTACCTCCAACACTGGTTTCTCCAATTTCTTCCTCTTCCTGAGGTTGGTTGCTAGCGGGCATCTTGTCATCCGATGCTTCAAGTGCTTTCAACAGTATTTCCTTTTGCTGAGGCACTTTACACATTTCGAATAGTGGAATAGTCGCCTTTATCTTCTTTAAATCCTCCACAATGTCATAATCCATCGGCTGCTCAATGGGATGGGGTTTTCCAGCATTTTCTTCACTGGGCTTGGCCTGCGCGTCACTCTGTCTAGGGTATTGGCTAGTGATAGTGAACTCTGGCATCTTATCAGCCAAATATTTGTCTTGAAATCTCTCCTTAACATTTCTCTGCAACCTCTTAATCTTTGGGAGTATAAGACTGTCTTCCTTAACCGTCCCTTGGCTCCTCGTGGCTACGTTGGTTTCCATAATGTCGTTGCACCTCTGAGTCTTTTGTTATTTAGGATCGAATAGTGAGATAGAATTCCATAAAGCCATGATTTTCTCTTCCTGTTCTTTAGTAGACTTAAACACAGAATCTTCTTTTCTTTTTTCATTTCCCTCTTCTGTCAATCTAGAATCTAACAGCTGATTCATGACCAACGTCATCGAATTTATCCATTGCGGACAATCCTTCTTAGAGTGTGGCTATTAGTGGAACATGCAAAAATTATCCAATCCTACCTATGTTAAATTCATAGATGCAATATTGTGCGGAGGAGGTTGAGACTGGTGGTTATCCTCTCTTTTCTTATAATATGGCTTATAAAACTTTTGTGCTTCCTTTTCTTTCTCCATATCTATGATTTTATTGGAAAGCTTCTGTATCATTTTGGCCATATTTTCCAAATCTGGAGACTTTTCTTCCTTATGCCTAGTAAACAATAAGGATTTTCTTCCTGTTCCTTTCTCTCCAAACTGTTCTGGATAGTCTTCAATGCTTTCTCTTTCAGCTTCCACCACTTCTGCTTCTTCATAGGTTTCCGTCAAAGTAGGATTGGCCCTACCTTTGGAAAACATGGTCAAATCAGGGCCTAAAGCTGAAGTATAGTATTCAATAAGAACTTTTTCTGAAGGCTTATCTGTTTCAGAGAAGTTCTTGAGATATGCTACAAACCTTTGAGTGAAACTGTGCACTTTTTCTTTTCTTTCTTTCTTCAACACGCACAGCCCTTTCATGAGAGCTGCATGAGTTTTCTGAGTTGCATACTTACTTCTGAAAATTATTTCAAAGGTATCCCAATCAGGGATAGAGTTAGCAGGAAATCCAAAGTACCATGACGCTGCAGCTCCTTTAAGGGTATGCGGGAATAGTCTGCATACCACGTCTTCATGTTCCCCGGCCCTTAATCCCTCAATTGCCAAATAAAAGCTCTGAAGGTGATCATCTACTAGTATTTTCTCATTGGGATCAAACTTGGGCAACATCTTGTCAAAGGATTGAGGTAGGTCATGTAAGGGAGGTGTAAGGTTTAATGGTGATCTGGCTCTCCATGCAGGTGGCGGATTAGGTGGTTTAGGTGGTGGATTAGCATTCACTCCTGCCATGAGTCTAGGTGGAGAATGTGGAGGTGAGCCAACTGGAGTGCTAGCAGGAGAGTTGCGAGGGGTATCTGGGCCTTCTTGGTTCAAAGGTAGTACAGCTTCCTGTAAGGCTGTTTCTACAAGCTCTTCCCAGTCTCCAACCAACACTGAGTCTTCTGCTACATGGAGGTCTTTCTTTTTATACTCTCTTCTGGGCAATTCAGGGATGATTGGTAATCCTCCAATCTTCTTTATGTATGCCCTGGTATGTCTTCTCAGATCATTTACAATTTCGTTTCCAACAGAATATAGATGTTCTCTTTCTTCTGGAATTGGATTATGAAACCCACTGCTTTCAAGACTGTTACCGGTGGAATACTCTCGGGAAAATGGGTTTCCTCGGCCAACCATGCACTGGCGGCCCTCCTTCTAGCGCCAAAACTATCGAGGCCCAAAAATTCACAGGCAGCAATAGTGATGGATTCTCCCCAATCAACGTTCCCAACTAGCCCATTGACTATTTGGTATAGGGAATCCGTCTGATTTATGATCCGGCTACCGTAGGTCAAAGTAACAAAACAAAGGCTTTACTGGTTGCGGCCCGGCCCACCGTGAATTTTGTATTTTTGACTTAATGTATGATATGCACATGCCTAACTAACCATGCAAGGTGATGAGATGCGAGGAGCAGTCCCAATGTGATGTGCAGGTTCTTACCTCTCGTCTTAGGCTTACTAGCATCCCAATCACAGATGACACGAAAAAGAAACTAACTACCTAAACTATCCCTGGGGAGCAGGATTATCACTTGTAAGTGAGTAATACATTTTGTACATGAATTATGAAGAGTTATAGTTAGCTGACACTTCTTTCAAGACACACGATCAATTACAGATATTTAAACAACCAGATAGCCGATTATCTTATGAACAACATTTATTACTCACAGTGGAAAACATCCCAAAAGGTAATGAAGAACATTCAACAAGAACATAGGTTCAGGAAGTTAAATACTCTCACAGTAAATGAAACACAACTGAAAATGAAATAGTTCCTCTTCAACATTATTCATTTAGTCGCATTGATACATTCCACATTTCCCTCTCTCCAGCAGGCAAAAGTTACAGTTTCTGATTGTAAAACGAAGTAGTTTCTCTTACAAGAAAAATGGTTTACAATTTTTTTCCGGGGGAAAAAGCTCCTACTCAGTTATACTTTCAAATATTTAAACTACCACTGCAGATCGCTTGGGCTTCCCCCCAAACGCTTGACCCTTCCGTTCCTCACCGCTTCATATTCCTCTATCTACCAGAATTTTTAGAGCTGGTCCTCTATCACCATTCATTTTGTCCTTTTCCTACGATCCGGCTAGTTTCGACCTTGCTTCTACCAAACTATCCATAATCCTCCATGCCACGGTAGTTTGACCGATCTCCTGAGCCAACTTGCAACCAATTGACAAGCATCATCCATTGGAATGGCGTTTCAAAACACAGCATCAGATTCTACCGATTGAGCGACTATTCCACAAGAAAACGGCCCATTGCACCAAGGTGGAAGTAGGAAGGATGCAGACGTCGGAATTCAAAGGCTTTGATCAGCCGCAACGGTGGGCGAGGAAAGGTTACAAGCACTTGATGATGGATGGGAAAACCTTGAATCAGAAGTCAGACAGATTTCCCTTTTGGAAGCTCAATGACTTTGAGAGCCGCAACGGTGGAAGGGAAGGCTGAAGACACGCGACGCGGGTGGGAAACTTTAGATCAGAAGTCGGCTAGGTTTATACATCGAAAGGTAAAAGGATTTCCCAGCCACAACAATAGAAGAGAGAAGGCTTCAGACATGTGATGAAAAAGTTAACGCACATCAGCAGTCGGGGCAATTATCACTTCCGATGGCAAATCGAATTGGGAGCCGCAACGACGGACAGGAAAAAGCTATCAGCCACTGATTTAACATAAAAAAGACGCCCAATCATAAGAAAACTTAAGTGTTTAGAAAACTTAAAATCTATAAAGCTCAAACTGTTTCACCTCAGAGACAATGGTTTTCTCACAGGGAAATTGATCTGATGGGTTTCAAGCTAGCAATCCAAATTCAATCCCGCGACCCACAACAAAATATTAACACAAGCATTCTCTAAAAACAAGTTGCAAATTTATCTTCAGAATCAACCAAAGTCAGAACGAGACCAAACATTTATGGATCAAATGAAACCAACGCAATCCTAAATGATGAGGAGGGGCCCAAAATTTAAAACTTTGGGGAAGAACAGTTGTAGCTGCAACACAACCCAAACTTACAATGAAAACTATGGCAACCTTATACAGTCTCAAAATAGGGGAGAAGGAAAACTCCCAGCATAGACATGGGAAAACTCAGCTAACCAGATGTGGCAATCAATAGCCAACCAACATCCATGAGCCCATAGCACACACAGTTCCCCAATGTAATGGCTAGAGAACTTACACAGGAAGAAAAGGGGAAAAGAACAAACTCACAACCTGTGCGCAAAGGAAAAAGACACATCCCAGGAAAAATATGGAAGAAAGAAACACACACGCAGTCCGAAATGGAATAAGAAATCAGACTCTCAATGACATCCAAAATCAGGGGAAGAACGACAGCAACCCAAATCATGGGTTAAACCAACAGCAAGCCCGAATTGTAGATTAAAACCACGGCTATTTCACATACACAGCAGAAATCGTGCCCTTGAGTCCACTCTTCCAGCTCGCTACATGCACAAAACCAAAGGAGAATCCCCTGACCAGTGCGTAAGGAAAATGAACCGACCTCCTCCTGCACGTCCCCTCGTGAGAGTGAACAGACCCTAGGAAAGAGTGGCGTCATGGAGAGGATGGTGGTGGAGATTGCTTGCCAACGTGAGGTCAACCCATTGGTGGAGTGTGCGTGTGGGAAAGGACTGACAGTCCTACCACACTCCACTCCCAGCCATAACTGCCTCAACTACTCAACAAGACATTAAAGTGGTTGGATGAGACAAGGGAAGATGGCAAATCAAACAAGGTGGTAACACATGGATTTTCACCCCCCCCATAGTCCAAGGTTTGACATCCCCCACCCTTATCCTTTGGAATCATGCCCTTTTCATTTTAACGTTGCAACGTCGTAGCTGGTTGTGGGTTTATTTTAATTGGTGTGCATATTTACTTGATTTCAAACTATAATGTGTCAATTAACATGATATACCATCGGCAACTATCCCCATTGCCGAAACATACACAACCAAATCGATGGTCGGGCTTTTTCCTTTAGCTCCTCACCATGATTAATTACAATATATACATCATGTACCTTTAATGCAAATGGGGTCAAAACCGGGGTGTTACAATGAGTTTCTGGGATGAGCCCAATTACTTCCCATGGTTGAAGCAGTCAAGGAATTATGTCCTCAAAGACTACATATTTTTTGAACTTAGTGTAAATTGATCAATTTTAAGGCTCTCTCAGCATCATGAACTGAGTTGGGTTGATTTAGTGGTATGGTGTATATGTTTTTCTTTCTTTCTGGTATTAGGTGGCTGCAAATGGTTTATGAATTCATCATATTGTGGTAGAGTTCATATCTTTGTTATGCAAGTAGTGAATAATCATAAATTTGTAAACAAATACATTTTTAACCCTGAATGTGACAGCCTAACTAGGTGACTACCTTACACCTATATTCCTCTTAGACCAAGAGAAGGTGTTGGGCTCTCAATACAATGGGACTAAGCCCATCTGTAGATCCATAGGTCACCTCTCGAATGCAAGGTTGGTCAATAGGGAGGACGCTTAGCACCGTTAGAAGCCCTCCTTCCCTACCACCTCTACCTTCCAAGTCATCCATTTCTAATGGTTTAGAACAATATTCAGTGAAGGGCCTAGGACTATACGAGCTATTCCCTTCGTTGTATCCCAGAATACCCCGAAGGGTGATGATTGGGTAGAGGAGGAAGGGTAAGCAAGATTTGATTTTAAGTCAATTTTAGTTAGGCTATGTTCATGAAATTGTAGTAAATTAAAATAGAAACAGAAATCAAACTACTGTGCTGAATAGAGGCGGCTGAGCCACACTGGCAGTCCCTATTAAACTAAAAATTAAATATTGATTCACAGACCACACATTTCGGGTCAATTTCGGTGAGGGGGTCGTGAAATATTTCCAGAAATGGGTGACGGGGTCGTACAGATTTCACAGACAGAAGAAGTCTGCCTGTGTGAGTGAAGTTGCACCTTTCAGGGGGAAAAGGGAGACCTAGTCATGACTGTGAGGCCTAAAAGAGTGACCTCATCCCCTGTTTAGGCCCGATAAGTGCGACTTGGCCCAGATTTGGGGTTTTCCTGATCCAGAGTCAGATCCAGCTGAGAGTAACTTGTACTGTGTCCAAACTGACTCGAATTTTCCTTTCAGAGGCTTCGACAATAATAAAAACTAGAAATAAACTTGATCTAAGCTATATTTGATAAGAAATTTCTAAAACTAGGGCATAAACTGAAAGAACTTGAAATTTGAAAAAAACTGAACCAGGGATCCTGTGGGATCGACCTGGTATGGTCGCCAGTTCTGTAGCAGGGATTTCTCCTTGCTACAGGGCTAGGAATGGCTCCCAAATGTCTGTAGGATAGAAGGGTAGTTTCCTGTGTGTGGAAAATGCAGTAAAGAAATCAAACAGAAAGGAAAGCAAATGACAAAAATAAAATGGCCGTGAGCCCCTCTACAAACAAGGTTAGGGATTCACCTTGGCTACCTGCAAACAACTATTAAGCTACAATAAACCTTCAAAACATGTTAGAAATCAAACCTGCAAACAAATGGTGGTTAGAAAATAACTAAACTAACAAAGAAAATACATAAACAAAATGATTTTATACCTCTCCTTTGGTGAAATGGGCCACCATGCCCTGGCTGGAAGCACCTCCCTATCTCACTTAGCAATGGAGGAGCTATGGCTCAATGGGGGAGATGAGTGGAAGAGAGGGGGATGTGGGTGGCTTGGGAGGAAAAGAGGTCTCAAGGCATCCATGGGCAGCATAACAGTATGCAAGAGAGGTGTTCTTTGAGAGTGACCCCCCACCCTCCTTTTATAGCTTTCTTTTGGGGTTTTAGGGTTTTAAGCACTTGGTCTGGGCTTTAGCCCCTTCTACCCTAATGTTAGCTCCTTTTAGGGTTTTAGGTTCCTTTGAGGGGTTTTAGCCCCTTTTTGGATGTTTTAGCCCCTAGGAGAGTTCATTAGGATCCTTTTTGGGGTTTTTAAGCCCTTTTCTTCATTCTTAAGCCTTTTTGACGGTGTGGGGGTCTAATTGGGTGTTACGGGGGTCATGTATGGGTGTCCTTGGGTGGTGTAGGCCATGTAGAGCTGAGTGAGGGATTTTTTGGGTTAACATGCCCTACCATTTGCTGAAGCATAGTTTTTAAGACTTTATTGATTTCTTCAACTTGGTTGTTTTCCTGTGGATATTATAGTGTAGATTTATCATGATGAAACCCCAATTTTGCACTTAATTTTACCATCATCTTGTTTTGGAAATGTGACCCATGATTAGTCACAATGGCCTTAGGAATCCCGAATCTAGCAATAATATGGTCAAAACTAAAAAGAGCAGCTATCTTTCCATCTTCATCATATGTGGTCATATCCTAAACCCATTTAGTGAAGTAATCCATAGCCACAATAATGTACCCATGCCCCCCGACTGAGGTAGGTCTATAGTGCATGAATTTTATGTTCCATTTTGCAAAAGGGCCAACTGCTATGATAGGATGTAGTGGAGCTGGGTGGGTGTTCTTTTTGAAGAGGCATGCATTTTTTAATAGTTTCAATGCAATCCTTGAATATTGAGGGCCAAAAATACTCGATGCACAAAATATTCTAGGAAGTATCCAACCCAGAGAGGTGACCGCCACAAGATCTAGAGTGGAAATAATTTAAAATGATATCAGCTTCATCATGAGTGAGACATATCCATAATATGGATCCAACACCATAGTGTTATAAAGTGTCAGTGATAATGAGATATTACTTGGTTTGGTGGCAGTGATGATGCTCATCGCGAGTGGCATCAGGCTGATATCATTGTGTTTGGAGATAGAGAATGCGATCTCCATATTAGGTGTCAGACGTACTAATGAGGAACAAATATTTATCAGGCAATGAATCAATGGGCTCCGTTCCCTTAGTGATATGGGGAAGGTCACACATAAGATCAACGAAGACAAGGGACTTCTTAGAACTAGTTTTGGCGAATTCCAACTCAAACTACTGGAGAGCGACAATCCCATTAGAGGAAATTTCAACTCAAAATGGGCCTTTTAACTTTAACTCAAATTCCATGTCATCATGTGTTAGCCAATGAAATTGCTTTAAATTTTAAATACCGTATAGGTCTTAAACACCTTTTTAATATAAATTTGGGGATAGGTATCATAAAAAAAACTACTTTTTTTTGTTTGTATTTTCGAAATATCTCCCCGTGTTTTTACTCAAATTTCGATTGGGACAGCTCGTTGGATGCATAATTAAATTCCACATCCAATGAGTACCCACTCAGCATACTTTTGACAAACCCCACTACCCCAAAAATAAGAAATACCTAAAAAATGTGATGATGACATCATCATCACATTTTTTCAGATATTTCTTGTTTTTCGGGTAGCGAGGTCCATCAAAAGTATGCCGAATGGGTGCTCGTTGGATGAAGAATTTAATTTCACATCCAACGAGCTCTCCTGATCGAAATTTGAGCAAAAGAATGGGGAGATATGTAGAAAATACAAACATAAAAGTAGTTTTTTTCTTTTCTTCCTCCAAAATTAATAAATATTATTTTATTAATTTTTTTTAGGATGCCCATTTTGAGTTGAAATTTCCTCTAATGAATGTGAGTATTTTCCCCCAAGTACTTGACGATTCAAGATAAAATACATGGGCCTAGATTCTGCACAAACAGTAGTTGTATGCATCAAAATGTAATGACAAAACTTCTGGACTGCAATGACTGTGGCCAGAGCAAGTTTCTCCACATGTGAATAGTGGGTTTCCAAGTCTAAGATACTCTTACTTATGTAATATATCACACGTTCTTGATCATTTTCATCGGTCTTGACTAAGACCATACCAATGGTTGAAAGGGATGCAGCCACAAACAGGGAGTAATCCCTTGTATAATCAGGTGGTTGCAACACAGGTGCATGCGTGAGAGCGTGTTTGAGGTTGTTGAACATGTGCCACTCCATGCCATCCCAAACAAAAGGGGTATCCTTTTACAACTATCACATGAAACTGGGTGTGTTTTCAGCTTAATTGTAGAAGAAATGACGTAAAAAGTTTCCTTCCCTTGTAAACTTTGGAGTTTTGTAATGTTGGTGGGGGCAGGCAGAGCTGGGATAGCTTCAATTTTTAGAGGGTCGATACAGATGGAATCCTTGGAAATAATAAATCCAAGTAGTAATCCAGTCTCAACACATAAAACACACTTATGTGGATTTAAACAAATGTTAAAATTGCAACATCTGAGAAAAATGGCTCTCAAATGATCAACATGGTGATCTCACTGCTTCGAATGAGAAGGAAGGTAGTCAATATAAGGTTCCACAATGTGTTTAATGTCGTGGAAAACATATGGCATGGCACATTGAAATGTAGCACCAACATTTTTCATGCCAAAATGGATTTTTCTATAGGAAAAGGTCCCCCATTGGAAAATGAAAACCATCTTGTGTTGGTCTAATGGGAGTATTTCTATCCAATTTTAGCCGAAGAAGCCATCCATGAATGGAAAGATGGCACTCTCGGCATAGTTGTTGATAATTTGATCGATGTACAGGGTGGGGAATTTGTACTTAGGACAATCCCGATTCAAATCCTGGAAATCAATGCAAACCCTAATAGTACCCTGCTTTTTGTTGACATGAGGAACTATTCTAGATATCCATTCAATCAAGGGCATGGGGCAACTGAAACCATCCCAAAGAATTTTTTCAACTTCTTACTTGATGGCTGCTACGTTCCTTGGATGTACCTGATGTAACTTATGTCGAACTGGCTTGGAACCCAGGTAGGTTTTTATCTCGTGGACTACAATAGAGGGATCTATCTCTAACATTTATTCATAGTTCCAAGAAAAAATGTCTCTAAATTCCTTAAATAAGCTCATATATGACTGTATCTATGACGTAAAGAGTTCTTCCTTATCTGGATGTTCTCGTTTCACTGATATATAAACTGGAATGGTTTTGGTAATATTACATAAATTACCCTTAGATTCGATATCATGAGTGAGGATCAGAGATTGAGGATTAATGAATATATCAGAAGAAACTAGTGATGCAAATTGTTTTTCTACCACATGGAAAGGGGGAAGGAAAGAATATTGATGGTGATCATCTTTCCAAGGCATCTCATCTAGGGACACAAATTCCATGATGGATTCATCATAGGGGAGTATATGCGAAAGATAATCTAGAGACAGAAGGGGTGGGGGGGTTTCTAGACAATATGGTAGGTTATAATGATATGAAGCCACAAACAAATGATCATTGATGGTGGGGTAACTGGGCGTTTGAATAGCATGGTACATTTCCTCAAAAGGGATCATTGATGCTAATTCAACAATGGACTTTCCTTTATCTATGATAGAAATAGAAATCATGTTCACGGATGTGGACTGCAAAACAAGAGGAGGATTCAATAATGTAAAGATTCCCATAAGTGAAGAATATTTGATGAGACCTACTACAATGATTTGATATTGTGGGGTCATCAAAAGTGGAACATTGTTCACAGTATTCGAGATGGAATTTGGTGAACATAAATATAACTGATCAACCATAACAATATTCCCTTGGAATGGGAACTAAACTATCTGAAAAAGGATGAAGCAATAGTTTCCATATTGTAAAACTAGTTGCGACCTAGGAGAAGAGTTTAATATAAAGGAATGTTAACAACTGCAACATGAATGGAAACTGATTTTCCCCCAATTTTTATCTGGAGAGAGGGTAGTAATCCATAAGGTTGAAATTTGCAACCATTAAAGGACTTTAGTGTCATGGGTGAATGTTGGAGGAGCTAGTCGGTGAGCTAACTAGTCGAATAGCCGACTAATTAGAGAATAGGTCAGCCATGTAAGGTCGTGTCGATTGATCGAATTGACAGGTAGTTATATGTAACTATTTGTAAATCATATATACTAGGTTGTTGAGACAGATGAGAACTCGGTTAAGTTCTGTGTATGTATGGACCCTCATGTGTAATATAATTTGTTATCCTCCATAACTATGTTCTTGTCTCTTGTGTTTGTTATGTCTATATGATTCTATGTGTATTATTGGTAACCCTCTGTGATCTGTGAAATTACAACATTGGTTCCATTACTCATAGAACATATCTGAACGTAATGAATATAAGAAGATGATATCAGAACATGATATTAAGAACTGATGGGAGTGTAAGATAGAAAATTATTTGCAAAATTACACAAGGAGAAACAGATTAACCATTGCTTAGGCAAAGGAGAAATTCTTCACTGAAACTCATGAGAAGTTTGTAGAATCGGTACCCTAGCTTTTGAAAAAACTTTTGGATGAAAAAGATGGAAGAAACTAAGGACCAAGAGCTACTAGAGAAACTGATTCAAGGAGGATGAACAAATCTGTTGGAGTGGTTTGAAAACATCATAGATGGATTCCGCGAGGAGCAATCCATAGAAGAAAGAACTTCGATAGAAATCATCCAGAAAATATTCTATACAGACCTTACCGAGTAGTTCCTATGCTCATTACCAACCCCGCTGTTCAAAATCCTAATAGAAAAAGGAGTGGGTCATATTGTAGAACCTCGTTCATCACTGCACGAATCACCTCCAAATTCTAACTGGGTGGAGAAACAGAAGTAGTGGGAGAAATTCATTTCCGAAAGGGAGTGGGAGTACTTCCTAAGCAAGTAAATAGAACTATCCGATCTTTCTAAAGCATCGGGTAGGATATGGGGGGGTAGCTACTCATATGTTAGGGTAAAGTGAAGAGGATTCTAGTCGACTAAAGGAGATACCATCACGAACAATGAAAATTCAACCTAAAAAGGAAATCGAACACACAGTGACACACAAAGGTACAATGGATTTTCAGAAAGTAGAAAGAGAGAAGATGTTTAAAAGAAGGAAAGAAAGAAGAGAATGGGCTATAGCATTGTAAAGAGGAATGAATACTAGGGTTACAGGCAGAGAAAAAAATCCATCAGAGTCGGGTCATGACTGACAGGTAGAAGGCGTGGATGAAGAAGCATCACCCATGGAAGAAGACTTGTGGATAAAGCAGCGTGAAGCTCTCCAAATAGAAATTCCCCAGGAGATAAGACTTCTATATCCAACGAATCCGAGTACTAGGATACAAGCCATTGTCAAAGAAGACCTAAGACTAAGAGCTGGTGAGTTTGGTATATGGAGTTGACTAGACGACGAGGTAAATGATGATAATCATCTAGTGATCCATCAACCGGAGGAAGGAAACTGGGTCACACTTCAGGTATACCCTTCCAATTGAAGTATTGACTTACTTTACCAAACACATGAAGGATCACCCCCCCTACCAAACACAGCTTTGGAAAATATAGAACAGTCAGACCTGGAGACAAATCAGTGCAGTTGGACATCCACTTGAGAAGTCGACCCGAACCGATTTATTATCGGAGAAGAAACAACAAGAAAAATGATCGATGGGAACGAAACTTCCATCGACAACAGTTCTGTACAACAAGAGAAGCAAAACATCCCACTACCCCCACCACCACCCCCACCACTGCAACCTCATGGAGGACATAGCGATAGTGATTCCGACATGGGTCACGGATCAACACATATCCCTCTATATGAGGGTGATGAATATCCTAGACAACATCGGTTTGTCTATGAATCAAGTTACAGCTGAAGATCAATAGATGGCATAGTTTTCCAGTGCCTTGAGGAAAAGAGCACTAACATGGCACATGACCTATATCGAGAGAACTCCCCAAGCATCTAAAGCAGAAATTAAAGTGTAATTCTTGTCTTTCTTTAAAAACTCTAGACGCAAAACATCTGGTAGCCAAAAAGTTGAAAACAACATCTCAAAATCCAATAGAGTCTATCCGAGAATATGATAAACGATGGAAAGACCTATTTAGCCAGCTGGATTATGTAATTGATGAACAAATTTTAATTCAGTGGTTTCTTGTAGGTCTATCACAGAAAATTCAATGGCACATAATATTGGAGACATTTAAAATGTATTAGGACACACTTACCAAATATTTGCACGTGGAGATGGATTTAGATTTCCCAGTATATCCCATGGATACTATACTGGAAGAATAGCTAGAAATCATGCAGAAATCATTGAAAGAACTGAACCTCAAGAATTAGGAGGTCTAGTGCACAAAATGCTCAATGGCCGGACACACTAAAGAAAAATGTCGGCAAGACATAAGTCGACAGGATGTTTGATTTGTTCAGACAAAGTGATTCTGTGATATCTACCAAGAACATGGAGAACACACAAC
Source organism: Pseudotsuga menziesii (assembly GCA_001517045.1). NCBI lineage: Eukaryota > Viridiplantae > Streptophyta > Pinopsida > Pinales > Pinaceae > Pseudotsuga > Pseudotsuga menziesii. Next base: position 97,946 of record LPNX010835376.1, read on the forward strand.
AAAAGATTGCTCGTATAACATGAAAAATGGCAAAGCATCTTGGTGTGCAATCTATGAAGTAAAAAGTCACACAATGGCTGACTGCCACTTAAATTTAAATAAATGACAAAACTACCAAGTATTCTACCAGACAAATGCAGTCACATAGAACAATGATAACAACCAGTGAAGCAATGATCAAAACGAACTGAATAATCAAATATATGAAGGCTGTCGATATGAGTGTCGGTTCGACAACCATTGTGTAGGATATGGAGGTCGAGGTCGATTCTCTAGGAATCATGACAATCGACCATGTCATCCCATCTAGTGTTTTGCATGCTATAAAGAAGGTCATCGATATGCAAACTGCCCATACAAGGACAGAACCAACTTAAAGTTTTGTACTAGCTATGGAGAAGGTGATCACTCATTAGAGGATTGTCCTACTATGCTTGATAAAATCAATAAAAAGAAAAATGTTAATGTCTTGTCGTGCATTAAAAAACATGATGTAATCAATATGAAGAACCTGGATATAGTAACTTGATAAGGGACAAAAAGTGGGAGTGAGAATCCATGCATAAGAAAAATAAAATAAAATAATTATTATCCTAACCCAACTAAACAAAAACAATTGTATAATGATGCAACGAATATATTTAAAGAATTTGCTAGACAAGAAGAAGTTGATGATAGTCGACAAAGCACAAGTAAAGAATTAATACGTTTAGTACAAAATGATAAGGCAGTATCTCAATTCATTGAATTATTGTATAATATAAAGCATAAATATAATATATAAAAGAAACAAAAAACATATGCAGTATAAACCAAAAGGACAAAAATGATGCCGACCCACTTGTCGACCTATAAATCGAAGGATACCATGTTCAACAAGTTGTACTCAAGTTTGGCTCACAAGTAAATATTATGACTCATGAAACTTGGGAACAATTGGGTAAACCTCGACTATATGAGTCAATACACACCTCAAATTAGCTAACCAAGGTTTGATCAAACCTATTGGAGTTTGGAGAAATGTCGATATGACAATAAAAGGAGTATCGACCAAAGTCGACTTTGAAATTATTGACCCTAAGGAAGCATTCAGTTCCTTCCCAGCTTTAGTAGGTTGACCATGAAGAAGAAAAATGAAAGCATCAATATCTTTAGATAAAGAAAGGATAAAACTAAAAGGGGATGGATAGAAATTCATAGTACCTATCCACCCATCCCAAGGAGAACCTTGGATATAACCTATTGATGAAAAAATCAACATTCAACAATTATATCAAATACAAAATAATAAAGACTACAAAGAACCCAATGTCTATGGATAGCCTCACTTAGGCAATCAAGATTCAGTAGGATACAACTCAGACGTATAATTATATGATTGGGAAGTTGAAAACTATGAGACACAAGCAAGAGGTTGCTGGACCATTCAGACAATACAAAAGAAACCAGTCTAACGGTGTTTTTTAGTTTCCATCATCCCAAAAATATTTGAAAAGAAAAGCAAGGAATATCCTATGTTAAATCCAACAAATGTAAGCATCATAAAAATCCCAAGATATAAAGAAAGAGAATCACCAGTTATGCATATAGAACAAGTATCTAAAAACATTGGTGAACATGGCCGACTACAAATCTTAGTAGAAACCTTCACAGGACAAGTTGCTAGATGGTGGGATACCCATCAATCAAGATTGCAGACATGAACAATAGCCTCGAATTACTTTGTAGAAATATTTGGAGGAAAAAGGATAACCAAACAAGAACAAATACCTATGTTCATCCAAGGGCAGGATCTAGAGGAACACATAAGAACATGCAAAATAGATTGGAAAAGACTTGGATATAAAGACAAACGTACATGGCCACACCTATTTTCATCGATGCTAACCGACTTACTAAACAAATGGTACAAAATGGAAGAAGCATGGGGTGAAAATTTTCAATGGCACAAACTTAGAGAGAAATTCATCAAAGACTTCATCTTTATACAACAAAACGAAAAGTTAGTTGAAACTGCAAAACAAATCAAAGCATTTATAGAACCAAGAGAGAACAACACCCTAACACAAAACTATGATCGACTAACAATGCCATGTAATAACATACAAACCAAGATAATACCACAGCCAACAAGAATACAAATGGAAAACAAAAAATTGGAAGGGAAAAGCTTTCGATGGAAATCATACCATTTAGAAACACCAAAACCAATTTGCACAGTACTTAAAGTCGAGACAACCGACAAAGAAGATACTGACTGAATGACTACAGCATAATTTCCTGCTACATTCTCACAGTTCAAAGAAGGGAGCTGACCGATCAATGAAGCTAAAGCACCAGAATGGTTATATGCCAAAGTTAAAACTAAAGAGTTTGACATATCAAATGATGACTGACCAAAAATGGTAAAAATTGGTGATTACTGGAGCGAAGAAAAAATGACCGAAATAGTAAACCTACTAAAAGAATTCTAGGATGTATTCGCTAGAGACTACAAATATCTCAAAGGTCTATTCCATGAAATGGGAAAAATGAAGATCAACATTAAACATGATGCCCAACCTATAAAGAAGAGGCCATACAAATTAGCTCATAAATACAAAGAGATAGTGAAGAAAGAGATTGATAATGTGCCTGCAGCAGGAATTATCTACCCTATTGACCAATCAGAATGGGAAAGCCCAATGGTTGTACAACAAAATAAACATGACCCCACAAAGATAAGGATTTGTGTCGACTTCAAATAATTAAACAAAGTAACCTTAACAGACCCATTCCCAACACCCTATGTAGATGAAATCCTAAATGAAGTTGTAGGACATGAATGTTGCTCGTTTACAGATGGATTCTCAGGTTACAACCAAGTACCAATAACTAAAGAAGATCATAAAAAGATAACATTCGTATGTGAATTTGGATCATTTGCCTATAGAGTTATGCCTTTTGGTCTCAAAAATGCACCTGCAGTATTTTCAAGAATTGTTGTCCAAACATTTCAAGAATATATCTACAAAACAATGGCAGTATACTTCGATGATTATACGATATACTCTATGATGAAAGATCACTACAAATGGCTAAAGATCATGTTGGAATGATGCCAACAAATCCATCTATCTCTGAACATAAGGAAATGCATATTCCTAACTCCTATAGGGATACTGTTAGGACACATTGTATGCAAAGAAGGAATCAAGGTCGAATTTGCAAAAATAAAGATTATCCTCGAATTGAAATCACCAGTGAACCCAAAACAAGTCAGGGTACTACTTGGTCATACAGGATATTATATAAAATTTATGAGATACTACTCAGATATGACCTATCCATTAGAATAACTATTAAGAGAAGATCAGGAGTTTGACCAGACAGATGAATGTAACATATCATTTGAAACACTAAAAAGGAAGCTAGTTGAGGCACCCATCCTAAGGTTCCCTAATTGGTCGATCAAATTTCATGTCCATATTGACGCATTAGGCCTAGCAATAGGAGCGATCTTAACAAAACAAGGGACAAAGGAATGGATTACCCCATAGTTTACAATAGTAGAAAACTAAATAAGGAATAAATAAAATACTCAACAACAGAGAGAGAAGCATTAGGAATAGTTTTTGCACTACAGAAGTACCAACATTACCTACTAGCCAACCCTTTCATCTTCTATACCGATCAGAAAGCATTGAAATACCTTGTAAACAAACCCTTGAACCATGGGAGGATTTGCCGATGGCTACTACTATTCCAAGAATTTGAATTTGAAGTTGTTGTTAGACCAAGAAAATTAAATGTCAGACCTGACCACTTGTCACAAATCGACACAGGAGAGGAGCCGATAGGAGTTGAAGATGACCTACCGGATGCACACTTATTTCGAATAGAAGTAGTCCCACCAAAATTAGAAGAAATAGAAATTCTTAGAAAATGGTCAAGCACCAGAGGGAATGAGCATGAAAAAGAAACAAATCTTAGCTATGAAGGATGCCCCATACAGCTTCATAAATGGATTTTTATATAAAATGGGCTTGAACGACATCCTTATATGATGCTTACTAGAACAAGAAAGAGATAATATCATGTATGAAGCACACTATGGACCGGTGGGAGGACATTTTCAAGCAGACACAACTACCAAGAAAATCCAACAGTCAGGGCTATGGTGGCTATTGTAATCTCACAGATCACATAAGGTTACCAATAATACATACTAAAACATACATATATAATAGAGACAAGAGATAAGAACAAGTAGGTGAATTAACAAATTATATTACATGAATGGTTCCATACAACACAGAGAACTGAACTGAGTTCTCATTTGGCTCAACATCCTAATATATATGATTACAAAACAGTTACAAAATAACTACCTATCAATTTAGTGAACCGACACGACCTTAGGTGGCTGACCTAATCTCTAGTTTAGTCGGCTGACCGACTTAGTTAGCTGGTTGACTAAGTCGGTTGATCGAATTAGTTGGCTGATCAACTTAGTCGGTTGATCGACTTAGTCGGCTGATCGACTAAGTCGGCTATTGTTCAATTCGACTTATCGACTTGCTCCTCCTACATCTCCACAATGAACAAAACATTTCTTCGTCCTGAAGAAACAGGGAGGTACAAAATTCTTCCTCACTGGTCTTAGTAGTCATTGTGATGTGCCTGGTCTTCATGGGCTATGAAGTCTGATGATCGGTCTTTTCTGTACACAAACTTCGACAATAGGTGGGGCTGTCACTACTAGGTGATGTTGGAAATCTATCCAACTTTGCAAATTCTTCTGGATATCGGTGGTGAGTGTGGTCAGGCTTGATAAGATTGACATTTTCTCTGAAATGGAGACTTCAGCTATTCTCTCCATGTTGGGACCCATAAACTGGTCCTTCTCTTCTACAGTCTTGATAAGTCATTTCATCTGCGGGTAGATGATGTCAAATTTTTCCAAGTTGGGGATAGCTTGTTGCACCCACTCATGTGCTTCCCTCTGAAGTTTTTGCATATTGGTTGTTTCAAGCACTAGTTGTTCTTCTATTGTGCTTTTGAGTGCTTCTTATCGGGTTTTCCTATTTTCGAGTGCTTGGATCCCTTGTCGGGTCTGTCGAAAAGGAGTTTGGTCGATCGAGTGTTTGTATGTTGTTCTGTATGCCCATAATACTGTGGGTATTTTCTCATCCCAGTCATCCTTATCAGCATTACATATTTTAGTTAGTCCTCTTGTTAATGTTTTATTAAATGCTTCAATTGCTCCATTCGACTGAGGATGGTATGCTGTACTCCCACGATGGTCGATTTGGAATTGGTCGGTTAGGGTTTTGATAGTTCTATTGATGAAGTGTGTTCCCTGGTTGCTAATTAAGGTTAGTGGACATCCAAATCTGGTGATGATATTCTCATAGATAAACTTAGCAACTATCTCACTAGAACATGTGTCGACTGGTTCAGCCTCTGCCCATTTAGTTGCATACTCGACTACAGTTATTATGTATCATGCACCTGTCCTTTTTGTTGGTATAGAAAATGGTCCAATGAAGTCTATGGCTTGAATTTCAAATGTCAGACTTGGGTTCACTAATACCAAAGGAATTTCCGTGCTAGGTAGAGGTCGACCTAGTCATTGACATTTGTCGCATTGATTGACAAAATTTTTGCAATCTTTGTGAAGTGTTCGCCACCATAACCCTGACTATTGGATTTTCTTTGTAGTTGTGTCTTCTTGGAAATGTCCTCCTGTAGGTCCATAGTGTGCTTCATGCATAATTTTGTCTCATTCGTGTTCTAGTACAAACCTTCTGAGGATGTCATCTACTCCCATTTTGTATAAGAATCCATTTATAAGACTGTATGGTGTAGCCTTCATAGATAATATATGCTTCTTCTTTGTACTCATTCCTTCTGGTGCATGTCCATCTTCTAAGAACTGGGTTATTTCTTCTAATTCTATTGGGACTTCTTCTATCCGAAATAGATGTGCATCAGGTAAGTTTTTTTCGACTCCTGTCGGCTCTTCTCCTATGTCGATTCGAGATAAATGGTTGGGACTGACATTTAACTTACCTTGTCTGACAACGAATTTGAATTCGAATTCTTGAAAGAGAAGTAGCCATCGACAGATTCTTCCATGGTGTAGTGGTTTATTGACAAGATATTGAAGTGCCTAATGGTCTGTATAGAATATAAATGGGTTAGCTAGAAGATAATGTCGATATTTTTGTAGTGCAAATACCATTCCTAATGCTTCTCTTTCTGTTGTCGAATAGTTTCTCTCAGCCTTGTTTAATTTATCAATCTTGCACATTGATCTAGGAACAAATAATCAATCTCATCAAGAAATAATCAACAAATAACTCAGAAATGGTGTTAATCGGAACCATAAATGGTTTCCTTTCTATATATTCAATAAAAAATGAATGGTTACAATAACAATGTCAAGCAATAGCTTGAATCAATGAGGAATTCAAATACCTTAGGAGGTCATTCGAAATCAATGAGTGAGTCTGGATTAACTGACTGTAAGCCATTGGTTCACACTCAGTTAACCACTTGACTAAAACCCTAATTGACTCACCAAACCCTAACTGAAGTCAGAGTGTAATAAATGACTGAATCTCAACTGAAGGAGATCAAACACATGTCATAGCAAGAAAACCATCAAGTGCTAGTTCTCAATCACTTTAATGAACCCCGATGAGGTTAACTGAAGCTAAAATGATCATCAAAAGTTGGTGGAGGCATCCCTGTTGACTCCAGATCATGAAATAATAATAAATAATCATTAAATAATATATTTAATGAGAGGAGACACCTTAACTAACTGGTTGAACTGATTATAACCACCGGTTAGCAATTAGGTGCATTAATATCACTTAGATCACCCACGGAGTGCTCCAGTTAACCTCCTTGACTGTAGGTAGGCATGGGTGTGACTGGATGATGTCAATTAATGATCCACTGATGTCAATTAATGTCAATTATACTTAGGATAGTGGTTTAACTAGGCCAATTTGACCAAAAAGAGTGTGTATGGTGGTAAATGTCTCCAACACCCCCCCTTAAGCTATACTTAGGAAGAGTTAGAAAAAATAGATGCATAAAAATGCTAGGGCCCTAGAAACTAAGGCCATAGGTCACCCTGTACAATGCTAAGACTGAAAAACAATGCTCAAAACAAAATAAGTGAGGAAAAGAAGGAAAACCTAGTGGGAAAAACCTCCCCTCAAGATGAACACTGAAAGTATTCTGAATCACTATTACGGAGATAAATTCCTATGGCTTGGGGTACCACAATAGACAGCTAGACTCCATAAATAAATCTTTCCCAATATGCAATAGAAATAAAAACATCTAGCACTAAAGGATCGAACCTCGTACCTTATTCCAGACGGTTGAAGTAGATCCCCGTTGATCTTTCCAATCTTCAGCTTGAATTGTTATAGCATGTCCTCAACAACAAGTAAACAATACAAGCATACTACATTTCATGGTGTTAGATCTATTCTAGCATATATAATCAATAATGTAAAAGCATTTGGCATATTCCAATGGATACAATATTCATTCAAATACACATTACTGGACAGGAAAATATATTTCTATTAATATGAATCAGAGATTACAAGTGACAACCTCTGACGGCATGTTTGCGAACCGGAGAAACTGAATCCCCCACTTGGGCCTCCACCACCTCAATCCTCCATCACTCCGATAGCAAGCTTACTAGAAAAAGGAAAGCTTGGGAAGAACACAACAGTGCTCCAAGGGACAAAGGGATGCAGAATCAAGCATAAGTTCTAGCAACAATGGACTATAGTTTCAATACTCTCAATTCTCTCTTATCTCTCCCCCCCCACCTTTAATGTACCAAGGGGTTCCTTATATAGATTCACAAGGGACAATGAAGGGTTGAATCTGAGCGATCTCAAGGCATATGGAATGCCAGGAGTCATATGAGTCGGATCCAAGTCAAGGAAACTTCCAAAAAGATTTGGATTATGCACGCATCTCGATGTACACGACTATAGGGGTCAAACCCGCATATGTACGCGGTTATCGGGGAAAAATCCACGTATATCATAGTTTATATAGTTTTGGGGATGATCAATGATACATCAAGGATAAAATGTGGTCCATAGGGGCTAATGAGTCTGCAGCGAGACAGGGGAAGGCCATACAAAGTGTGATTCACCTAGTGGGGTGAAAATATCTATAATAGATGCCCCCTAATGTATGAGATCAGAGGGGTTATACGATGGCCGAAATACATTATAAGTGTTGATTGCATGGGCAGACCCGGGTTTACTATAATTAATCAACAATACCCCAAACTCACTGGCCCTTTCGGCAACAGACCGCAAAGTGATCTGAAGTCTCACCCGAAGTGAATCTAATGGGTTGGCCAAGACTCAAGTGTCTTGGACCAGGTTCTGTTCATCCTACTTCTTTCCCCTTTTCTCCTATGCGCCACTGAGGCAACTAGCTCTGCGCATCGCACGTCCCCTTCTACTCGCGGCACTTTCACCCGAGCGATGCTCAGCCTCGCACCGGCTGCTCGGATTCCTCTCACGTCGCACAACTTCCACTTACTCGCAGCTTCCCGCTCCTTACCACTTCTCTGCGCACCGCAGAACACCTATCCTTTCCTCAACGCTAAGCCCTCAGCTTGCAGCACCTCGCATTGCAGCTCCTCTACCGATGCGATATCGCTTCCCCACGATACCTTACCACTGCGAATTTACGCTCTTAACGTTGATTGCGCCAAGGTGCGACACTCTGCTTTTCAGGAGTCTATTATGAATAACTGGTAATTAGTGACAGATGTGAAATAATCCTTAAACAACCTACTGCAATACTTCGATCTATCCTTAATCTTTTGCAATA
>LPNX010835376.1:113669-173711 GCA_001517045.1 Pseudotsuga menziesii
AGGGTCGAATTCGAGCGATCTCAAGGCATATGGAAGGCCAGGAGTCATATGAGTCGGATCCAAGTCAAGGAAACTTCCAAAAGGATTTGGATTATGCACACATCCTGATGTACGCGACTATAGGGTTCAAACCCGCGTATGTACACAGTTATCAGGGAAAAATCCACGTATATCATAGTTTATATAGTTTTGGGGATGATCAATGATACATCAAAGGATAAAATGTGGTCCATAGGGGCTAATGAGTCTGCAACGGGACAGGGGAAGGCCATACAAAGTGTGATTCACCTAGTGGGGTGAAAATATCTATAACAATCACCCTGATGAACTCACCCCCAATAGTGAACAGAGGTAAGTGAACTTATTTTCTGAAAATATCTTGGTGAAGATTTCTGCAACCTACTCATAAGTCGGGCAGTATTGTAGAATAATGGTCCTGCCATGCACTAGCTCCCTAATGTAGTGCATGTGAATCTCTACATGCTTGGTCCTCTACCTAGTAACTAGATCCGTGGATATATTAATATCCTCTGGTTGTCACAAAATAGGATAGTGGACAAACCAAGATAAAACTCTAAAAGAATGCCTTGCAACCAAACTGCTTAGATGCAAGAATTCACCGCTCCTTGATACTCGACCTCTGCTGAAGATAGTGCTATGGAAGCCTTCTTTTTGCTTGAACAGAAAATGGGGCCACCTACAAACATGAATACATATTTTAAAGTTGACTTCCGATCAATAGAATCACCCACCCAATCGGAATCTGTGTATTCAACCAACTCTAGCTCAGAGTCTGCAGCATAGTGAATGTCGCAGGTCCTGGTTTCCTGAATATACTGGAGGATCCTCTTAGCTGCCTTCCAATGAAGATTATGAGGCTGTTGCATTTATCTTGATATAGAATTCATGGCATAACAAAATATTATTCCTATAATGTGTCAAGTACAACAAGCTACCAATCAGCTGTCGATAGATAGTGCAGTCCATGGGAGGTGTGTGTTTTCCTTCTTCAAGACTGATCCCTGAAAGGAAATGGAATGGTACAGGCCTACATTCAGCCATGTTAAACATGACTAACAGGTATGAATTTTATTTTTACTAAGCGACCATAATCCCATCATAATTTTGCTCGATTTCGAGCCCCAAAAATTGTTTTAGAAGCCCCAAATCACTCATTTCAAAGGCATTGTGGAGAGCAGTTTTGATGGTTGAAATGGAGGAAACTATGCTACCTGTGATCAGTAAGTCATCAAGATATAAAACAATTATAATTATATAACCATCATGCTACTGTAAATACACATTTGGATCTGATCTACATCTCTGAAATTTTTGCGAGAGAAGAAAGGCATCCATCTTGGAATACCACTCTCTTGGGGCCTGTTTTAACCCATATAGTGACTTCTTTAGAATGAAAACCAAAGATGTATCAGTGATGTATCCCTAAATATGATTCATGTATATATCCTCATGAATATATCCATGCATAAAGTCTGACTTAACATCCATTTGATGCACCTCCCAGTGCTTGGATACTGAAATTGCCAAAATAAGGCGGATGGAGTCCATTTTTGCAACCGGTGCAAAGTCTCATGGTAGTCCACTCCTTGGACTTATGAGAAACATTTTTATACCATAATTGACTTATATTTTCATGTGCTTACATCAGCAGCAACCTTTTTCCAAAACACCCACTTGCATTGAACCAATTTCCTTCCCGGAGGAAGAGAAACTAGCTCCCAAGTAGTGTTTTTCTGAAGAGAATTCATCTCTTCATCCATGGAAACTTGCCATATCGGATCATTACGAGCATGGTTTTAGGGTTTTGGATCTAAAATAATCATCAAATAGAAATTTTTGGACAGAAAATTATCATAACAAGAGAGTGCAATAACTGCTCTTTGGAAATCAGACTGGGTTCTCCTTGGATCATTCGGATTTCCAATGTTGTCTCCTACAGAGGAGGGTGTCTGTTGGACCCATGTAGAAAGATGATTTTTCACTTTAGGTTATGATTCAAAATTTGATGATTTCTACACACTGATATCAGAAATCATAGAATCCAAATCAGGGTCATCATGCCCAATTTCATCATCCAAATATTCAGTAGAATAGGAAAGAAATTCAGCAGTTTTCTCCTTCACTAGTTCCATCTCCTGAAGAGGCTCATCGAACTTGACACTTATCTCGATGATGATCTGTTTGGTCTTGATATCTAGTAGATTTATTCCTTTAGATTCATCAAGATACCCAATAAACATACATTCTATGCTTTGTGGTTGCAAAGCCCTTCTTTTGTCAAGCGAAATCTGGGCCCATGTAGTGGACCCAAACACCCATAGGTTCGACACATCCGGCTTGTGTCCGAAGTATGATTAGAAAGGAGTATTTCCTTTTACAGATGAGTTTGGAACCCTATTATAAATGTATTCTGCAGAATTTATGTCTTCATCCCACAAATTTGCAGCAAGCTTCTTTGACTCCAACATACAAGTGGTCATCTCCTTGAGAGACCGGTTCTTCCTTTCTGCTACTCCGTTTTGCTGGGGAGTGTAGGGAATGGAATGATGGACCTGAATACCACTTTGGGAGTATATGTAAAGAAACTCATTATTGACATACTCCCCTCCATTATCATATCTCAAGATATTTATCTTAATCCCAGAGGCATTTTCGATCAAGGCCTTCATTTCAGAAATTTTTTCACATACTTCTGATTTCTTTTTGAGAAAGAAAACCCATGTATACCTTGAAAAATCATCAATAAAAGTAAGGAGGTACCTTGATCAATTCATGTATGTGAAAGGAATCATACCACTGATATCAGAATGTATCATCCCCAATATGCTTGTAGCTCAATTTTCCTTCCCCCGATCAAACTTGTGCTCAGGGTGTTTTCCAATCACACAGCCCTTGCAAATTCCCGTGGTTGCCTTGATGATTGGGAGGCCTTCAACCATGTATTTTTTCTTTAATTGCTGCAAATATTTGAAATTAAGTTGGCCAAACCTTTCATGCCACAGCCTACTAACCTCATTTCCATGAATTAGCAGAGGAGTGGGCTTTGCATCTGCAACAAAGTGAGAGAACTCATAGGCTTTTGCATGATGTTTTCCAAGGCCTTTTCCAATGAGTTTCCCGGATGCAATTTCTTTTATCTAAACATCATTTGGGCTGAAAGAGACTCTCTTAGGCATTTCTGTATGTTTTATCTGATAGACACTAAGGAGATTTACTCCTAGAGATAGTACATACAAAACATTAGAGAAAAAACCATTTTCAAGATCTACAGTACCTTGTCCTTTGGAAATGATGGTGGAGTCATCTCCCATGTGGATGGGGATGGATTTGTCAGTCTCCAAGGATGAAAAGGAGTCTTTTCACCCATCATGTGATTCAAAGCTCTAGAGTCAATCAACAGTGCTTTGGACTTTGAAGTGCTTGCCATGAGGGCATGACCTTTCTCATGCTATGGTTCCCGATCTTGGTGATATCTCCTCCAAAATATCTCCCAAAGATTGATGTGATTCCTCTCAAGGAGAGAGGTTGATTCATCAAGCTTTTTCTTCATGCAGGCATGTTCACGGTGAAAACCCTTCCCGCAGTAAGAACACTTCACTTTTTCTTTCCCATTGTCATTAGAGGAAATTTGGGGTCTAAAATAGGCCTTATAAGAAAATGTGCCAAAATAAGTTTTTGTGAGTTGCAATTCAAGAACCAATAGAATTTCAATAAAATAAGTCAACCATAATGGTTGAATTGACATATTTGTCATTAAAAAAAAACTATTTTTTTTGTTCGTATTTTCGACATATCTCATTGTGTTTTTACTCAAATTTCGATTGGGAGGGCGTGTTGGATGTGGAATTTGATTATGCATCCAACGAGTACCCACACTGCATACTTTTGATGGACCCCTCTACCCCAAAAACAAGAAATATCTAAAAAAACATGATGATGATGTCATCATCACAGTTTTTCAGGTATTTATGGTTTTTGGGGTAGCGGGGTCTGTCAAAAGTATGCAGTGTGGGTACTCGTTGGATTTGGAATCAAATTATGCATCCAACGAGCTCTCCCAATCGAAATTTGAGTAAAAACACAGGGATATATGTCGAAAATACAAACACAAAAAGTAGTTTTTTTCTTTCTTCCTCCAAAATTAATCAATATTATTTTATTATTTTCCTTAGGAGGCCCAGTTTGGACCCCAAAATTCCTCTAATGTCCCTTTTCCTTTGTTCTTCCTTGAGCCGGAAGATTCATCATGCTGCTGGTTTTCAACTCTAGGCTTGGGAGCATCAAATTTAGTTTTCTGATTTTTCTACTGCTTTCCTTTACCCTTTAGATATTTGGGCCCCGAGACATGGAGGGCTTGATCATGGGAATATCGGATGATCCCCATCTGGACAAGCTTGTCATGTTCATTTGTTAGGGACTCAATGAAGGCATTGAGTGTAGGCATCTTCCATCCAAGGGTTGTGAGCTTCCCCGCACGGAATGTAGAAACAAAAACTAAATAATCAGCCCCAAGTTTGGAGAGTATGGAAAGGATGATCTGATCATCCTCCTTCTCCACATTGCATTGCTTCAAGAGTAAAATAGTATGCTTGAACTTTGTAAAGAAATCATTTAGAGTCTCGAAATCGGAAAGTTGGAGAGACATGAGTTCATTTTCAAGTTGGTAAACTCTCAAGTCATCATGCTTTCCATATAGAGATTCCAATTTATCCCATATTTCTTTCGGTGTCTTTAGATCCATAATATGGAAGAGAAGGTCTCAGGAAATAGAGAGGCACAAGAAACCAAAGGCTTCATCCTTCTTGTTCAAGAATATTGATATTTCTATGGTGGATCCACGCTCCACTTAAGTGTCCATGGTGACTCTAAAAAGTCCTTTGGAGCACGGCTGAATCTCCATATCACTTTTCCATGAGTGGAAATTGTATGGAGTCAAGATATCTACTGAGGAGGCCATCTGGATGTGCTGGAGTGAATGCTTCACCTGTAGAAACATGAAAATCAAAACAGAAAGGGAAAAATAAGGTCGGACAACCTGCACATTCTAGTCTTTCATCACACCCAGCATAGTCAATCAAGAAATATTGATCAACAAGTTCTTTACTTGGGATATTGAGTGGTAAGCCTTGGCTTCTGGTGCATTGCTGGATTTTTGAGCTATTGCTCACTTTTCATGGAGAAATCTGTCAAAAAGCTTGTTTTTGAGAGATAGATCTTCATCCCACCATATGATATGATACCATATTAATATTTCACATTGATCTAGGAACAAATAATCAATCTCATCAAGAAATAATCAACAAATAACTCAGAAATGGTGTTAATCAGAACCAGAAATGGTTTCCTCTCTGTATATTCAATAAACAATGAATGGTTACAATAACAATGCCAAGCAATAGCTTGAATCAATGAGGAATTCAAATACCTTAGGAGGTCATTCAAAATCAATGAGTGAGTCTGGCTTAACTGAATGTAATCCATTGGTTCACACTCAGCTTATGGAAATTGAACCCAGTGATAGATTAATTTTACTCACAACAATTAACAATTGATCATGCAAAATCACTCACAAAAGAGACTGAAATTGGAGCTGAACACTAAACTGTATTAACTCAGAGTATAATAGCCAACCCTGTAACATAATAGGTTGTTGTATAAATAAAATACATCAGGGATTTGAATGCATGAGTAGCAATTCAAATCTAGCATAAAGCAGGCTTACTAAAATTAAGCAAATCCCCCATAGGTGTAAAAAGATGATCCCAAATCTATCATGGAGCTCATGAATTAGAAAAATGGCTTAGGAAAGATAAAGAGTGGTGGAATGAAAACTCATACATGCTTTTACAAGGAGAAAAGAGTGGAGGATGAATAGGACAAAAAACTAGTTCACCTCACCTAGTCAAACTTTCCCTATTGCCTTAAAACATTGAAAAAGCAGGCAATAAAGCAGAAAAAGCAGAAGGGTGCCTAGGAGACTAGGAATAAAGCAGAATTGATTCCTTGATGTTTCCCAAGCACTACATGGGTCAAATTAGGAAAGTTGGATCACTATGGATAGGTAATTCACAACTTGCATAAGGTGGGACACATGAACTAGGCAAATAAGACAAAAATAATTAAATTAATGTCTAAGGTAGTAAACTATGGGTTGATTATTCTAACACCCCCCCTTAAGCTTGACTTATGAGTAATATATCAGAAAATTATAGGGCCTAGCAACAAGGCTTAGTAACCCTTTACATACTGCATGTCCATTTAAACAAGGAAAGAGGCAAAACCAACTTGGGAAAATCCTCCCTTAAACATGGACTGTAAAACAAAATTTTGGAATCTTGTCTTCACTCATGCTTCACAGCATGATCAGCAATCCCCAGTAGTGATTGGAGATTGCTGAAGGTCTTCTCACAAAATTCTTTGGTGAAGATATCAGCTACTTGTTCTGAAGATGAACAGAAGAGTAGGTGAATGGTGCCATCATGCACAAGCTCTCTGATGTAGTGCATATGGATCTCAATGTGTTTGGTTCTCTGCTTCTGAACTGGATTTTTGCAGATTTGAATGGTACTCTAGTTATCATAGTATATGGTAGTTGAGTACTCTGATTCGAAGCCACACTCTCCAAGTAATCCCTCCAACCATAAACATTGAGTTGCTGCATTAACAACTCCTCTGTACTCTGCTTTTGTAGATGAGAGTGCAATGGCACTCTGTTTCTTGCTTGACCAGCTGATTGGCCATTCTACAAGCATGAACACATATCTTGATGTGGACTTTATTTCTATGCTATCACCTACCCAATCACTGTCAGTAAATCCAATCAAATCAAGATCAGATTTTGCTTTATAGAAGATCCCATGTGTCCTTGTTCCCTGAACAAAGTTAAGGATCCTTTTGGCTGCTTTCCAATGGATATCATGAGGTTGATCCATATATATAGAAGCCACACTTACTGCATAATAAATATCCGGTCTAGTATGTGTCAGATACAACAAACATCCAATCAATTTCCTATACAGTGTATTGTTTACCATAGGTGAAGAATCAGCTTCTTCTAGCTTCACTCCTGAAAGGAAAGGAGTTTTGCTTGCTTTGCAATCCTTCGTTTTGAATTTTTTCAGCAATTCCAAGGCATATTTGGACTGGTGCACCTTGATTCCATCTTTGGTTTGAGCAATCTCAAGCCCCAAAATTGACTTAAGAGCCCCAAATCTGTCATGGAGAAGGCTTGGTTCATAGCTCCTTTTAAGGAAGCAATCTCAGCCTGTGAGCTTCCTGTAATGAGGAGGTCATCAAAATATAACACAATGATCATTAATGAACCATTAACTAACTTAAAATAGACATTTGGATCTGATTTGCACCGAACAAAATTCAGTGATAGCAAGAAGCTATCGATCTTGGCATACCAAGCCCTGGGGGCTTGCTTTATCCCATACAATGACTTTCTCAACCTGCACACAAGAGAAGGGTTAGTAGAAAAACCTTCAGGCTGCTGAATATATATCTCCTCAATGAGATCTCCATTCAGGAAGGCACATTTTACATCCATGTGATGTACCTCCCATTGCCTTGAGGCTGCAATGGCTAAGGCTAGCCTGATGGAATCCATCTTTGCCACTGGGGAAAAGGTCTCATTGTAATCTATGCCATGAACCTGTGAGTAGCCTTTGGCTACCAATATGTCCTTTCACTTCAGTGGTGAACCATCAGCAGCAAATTTGGTCTTATAGACCCACTTACACTAGACTAACTTTCTCCCTGGGGGAAGATCCACTAGCTCCCATGTGTTGCTCTTCTGGAGTGAGCTGAAATCCTCCTTCATGGCTGTTTTCCATATTGGATCTCCTAATACTTCTTCATATGTTTAAGGATCAAAATCCACCATCAAATAGAATTTTTCAGCAAACATAGGATCCTTCATGCACAGACCACTCTCAAATTGAGATCTAGTCCTCCTTGGGTCATTGGGATCCCCAACTAGCTCTCCTGCTGCATGTAGTGTCTTAGCTGCCCATTTTGGCCTTGTAGGGCTGTTAGGGTCTGCAATAAACTCATCTCCATTAGTCAAATCAGAATCAGCATTTTCAACAAACTCTTTACTTACTTCCTAAGGTTTAGGTGGAGAAGAGGCTTCTCCAACTTCCACTGCTGCAAGGGGTTCTTCTTCAAACTAAACACACCTTTCGATGAAGGCTTTGTTTGTGCTCAAATTTATCAGTTTTTACCCTTTTGAATTTTCAGAGTATCCAACAAAAATACACTCTTGGATTTGGGGCTGCAAAACCTTCCTCTTCTCTGTTGGAATTCTAGCCCAAGCCTTTGAGCCAAAAATCCTGAAATGGGTCACATCTGGCTTGTGCCCACTCCATGCTTCGAAGGGAGTCATACCATAAAGATGTTTATGAGGCACCCTATTCTGAATATAGGCTGCACAGTTGATAGCTTCGTCCCAGTACTTTGGTGGAAAAGTTTTGGCCTCCATCATGCATGTTGCCATCTCCTTCAGTGATCTGTTCTTCCTCTCAGCAACACCATTTTGCTGTGGTGTGTAAGGGATAGAATGCTGCATCTGAATACCTGCATCTACATAATAATTAATAAACTCAGACTTGACATACTCACCACCATTGTCATATCTGAGGGCTTTGAGTTTCCTTCCATACTGGTTCTCAACCAAAGCCTTAAAGACTTTGAATAGGCCAAAAACTTCAGACTTGTGTTTCAGGAAGTGAACCCAGCAATACCTAGAAAATTCATCAATGAAAGTCAATGCATATTTGGCCTGAATCATGGAAATATGAGGGAATGGTCCAACAACATCACTGTGGATCAGCTCGAGGGGTGCAGAGGTTCTCTCATGACTAGCTCTCTCAAATTTATGCTCTGGGTGTTTTCCTAGGATACAGCCTTGGCAGACTCCTTTGGAAAATTTTATCTTGGGAAACCCTATGACCATATCTTTTTCACTAAGATATGAAATACATTTGTATTTTAGGTGGCCAAATATTTCATGCCAAAGCTTTCTTGCTTCATTAGCATGAATCAGAAGAGCAGAGGGGTTTGAGTAAGGTAGGAAGTGTGAGAACATGTATACCTTTTGAGCATGATTCTCAACTCCTTTTGCAATGACTCTACCACTTAAGATCTCTGTAATCTCAACTTCATTAGAGGAGAATATGACTTTCTTAGGAGACCCAGTGTGGGTCATCTGGTGCACTGACAAGAGGTTGGAGGAAAGACCAGGCGCATACAACACATTGCTGAACTGACCGTGATCAAGATCAATCCTCCCTTTGCCCAAACTTTCAGTGAGAGAGTCATCTCCCAGTACTATAGGTGGTCCTTTCGACATGTCAAGTGAGGAGAATGCCTCCTTGGTCGAAACCATGTGTCTTGAAGCTCCAGAATCAATGATAAAACTGGGTGAGCTTGATGTGCCAACAACCAATGCATGAACTTTCTTTCTGTCATCTGAACTTGATCCTCCTTCTCTCTTATTTGAGCTGTCTAGAAGGGAGATGCCATTCTTCTCCAGGAGTTGGTTCAGCATGTCTATTTGCTTCTTCATAGAAGAGATTTCAGTGTGATTTCCCTTATTGCAGTATGTGCACTTGCTCATTTCACCTTTGTTTTTCTTCTTCTAGTAGTTCTTCTTGGAACCTTGTGGCTCCTCCAGAGATTGTTTCTTGTCTCTCTTTTGCTCAGGTGGCTTTTTAGATTTTTATTTTATTTTTAAATCCACCTTTGAATCTCCAGCAATCATAGCTTTATCTTTGGATGGTTTGATGGTGCCCATCATCACCAGCTTATTCTATTCTTGTGTGAGAGATTCCATGAAATCTGCAAGGCTAGGCATCTTCCAGGTTTGAGCTATCAGTTTTGTGGCATAGAAGGTTGAAACAAACACTGAATAGTCAGGGCCTAGCTTCGAGAGAATGGCCAGGATGAGCTGATCATCCTTCTTTTTGATCCCACACTGTTTCAGCTGCAAAACAAGTGCTTTGAACTTGGAGAAATATAGCTGTAGGGATTCAAAGCTATTTGGACTCAGAGAAATCAGCTCATTTTCAATTTGATGTCCCCTCATCTCATCTGTCTTTCCAAAAAGATCAGAAATATTCTCCCATACTTCATTTGGTGATGTCAATCCATCAAGATGGAAAAGGAGGTCTCTGGAAATACACAGACACAGGAGACCATAGGCCTCATCTCTCCTGTTGTGCCATTTTATCTTCTTTGCAGCTGCATTGGGCTCTGCTTCTGTTGCCATAGTCACCCTGTAGAGGCCTTTCTCTCTCAAAAGTATCTCCATCTCTGCTTTCCATTCAAATAAATTGAAGGGAGTCAAGATAGTTTTCTGTGATTGATCCATAGCTTAGAAAATCTATCCCGGCTGTCAGTAGAAGGCTCCCAGTCACTAATGTCGAACCTGCAAAAAAATTTTGAAGGAGAGAAATTGAACTACAATGGATCTGATACCATTTGTAAATTGAACCCATTCATAGATTAATTTTGCTCACAACAATTAACAATTGATCATGCAAAATCACTCACAAAAGAGACTAAAATTGGAGCTGAACACTAAACTATATTAACTCAGTGTACAATAGCCAACCCTATAACATAATAGGTTGTTGTATAAATAAAATACATCAGGGATTTGAATTCATGAGGATCAATTCGAATCTAGCATAAAGCAGGCTTACTAAAATTAAGCAAATCCCCCATAGGTGTAAAAAGATGATCCCAAATCTGTCATGGAGCTCACGAATTAGAAAAATGGATTAGGAAGGATAAAGAGTGGTGGAATGACAACTCATACATGCTTTTCCAAGGAGAAAAGAGTGGAGGATGAAGAGGACAAAAAAATAGTTCACCTCACCTAGTCAAACTTTCCCTATTGCCTTAAAACACTGAAAAAGCAGGCAATAAAGTAGAAAAAGCAGAAGGGCACCTAGGAGACCAGGAATAAAGCAGAATTGATTACTTGAGGTTTCTCAAGTGCTACATGGGTCAAATTAGGAAATTTGGACCACTATGGATAGGTAATTGACAACTTGCATAAGGTGGGACACATGAACTAGGCAAATAAGACAAAAATAATTAAATTAATGTATAAGGTAGTAAACTATGGGTTGATTATTCTAACACAAATAACCACTTGACTAAAACCCTAATTGACTCACCAAACCCTAAATAAAGTCGGAGTGCAATAAATGACTGAACCTCAACTGAAGGAGATCAAACACATGTCATAGAAATCCAACCATCACGTACTAGTGCTCAATGAATTCAATGAACCCCAATGATGTTAACTGAAGCTGAGCTAATCATAAAAAGTTGGTGGAGGCACCCCTGTTGACTCCAGATCATTAAATAATAATAAATAATCATTTAATAATATATTTAATGAGAGGAGGTTCCTTAACTGACTGGTTGAACTGATTGTAACTGTTGCGCTATGGGAAGACTCGGGTTTTATACCTTTTATCTTTAAACCAACAAACGACCCACAGTGTTGGCCCTTTTGGCAACAACCTGCGAACAGGTTGCAGTCTCACCCGAAATAGCTATGGGGTGCCGCAGAATCAGGTTTCTGCAAGCAGGAGAGGGATATTACTGTACCTTTAGCCTTAACAAAGAATAAATATGTAGTATAGATCTGTAATAGTTACTTAATTAGCTTCGCAGTTAGATAAACATACAGTTTCTTGCTTAACCCTTAACTGGGAATTCACAATGAAGTTACTATCTAATAGATATCTTATCTTATCACTTATCTACTTATCAAATGAATAAAACAGAAACAAAACATCAAGAACCACCACAACACAAGATATACGTGGTTCACCCTTAGTGTAGGGGCTACGTCCACAGAACTGTGATTATATTCAACTCTTTACAAACACACCGTTCTAATATGCGTACTCAGCTACAGAGGTCGTCCACGCACTCATCTAGGACTTATCCTTAAATCCTAAAATAGGTATTTCTTCCTTCGCATCAATTCATCATACATTAAAGTCTCAAAAGGCCTAACCTGAATCCTTTACATAAGTGCCTATTTATACCAGTGCACTATTACAATACCATAAGCTTAAACCATGTGCTTAAAAAACATGAGTTTAAACCATGGGTTATTTACAAAAAGAGGGGCTTCGACCCAACCCCGACACCCCCAAGACTATTTTGTGCCACAAATCCACTTACAAGCTTCACACAAAAACTGTGGAGTTGCAAAAAATAAGGACCTTTAAGGTCAGAGCCCCAACAGTAACCACCAGTTAGCAATTAGGTGCATTAATATCACTTAGATCACCCCCGAGTGCTCCAGTTAGCCTCCTTGACTATAGGTAGGTGTGGGTGTGACTAGATGATGTCAATTAATGCTCCACTAATGTCAATTAATGTCAATTATACTTAGGATAGTGTTTAACTAGGCCAATTTGACCAAAAAGAGTGTGTATGGTGGTAAATGTCTCCAACATAATTTTCTGCTAATGTAAACTATAGGATAATCCATTCCATCATCTCCTGGTTGAGTTAATATTGCTCCTATTGCTAGGCCTGATGCATCAATGTGAACATGGAATTTAATCGACCAGTTTGGGAACCTTAGGATTGGTGCTTCGACTAGTTTTCTTTTTTAATTTTTTGAATTATATATGGCACTCCTCTGTCCAGTTGAATTCTTTATCTTCCCTTAATATTTATTCAAGTGGATAGGTCATGTCTGAATAATATCTTATGAATTTTATGTAATAGCCTATGTGGCCAAGTGGCACCCTGACTTGTTTTGGGTTTACTGGTGGTTTTAGGTTGAGGATAATTTTGATCTTTGCAAAGTAAACCTTAATACCTTCCTTATAGACAATGAGCTCTAATGATATCCCTATGGGGGTCACAAATATACACTTCTTGATATTTAGGGATAGTTGAATTTGTTGACATCTCTCCAACATAAGCCCGAGCCATTTGCAATGATGCTTTAACATGGAATATATTTTCCAATCATCAAAGTATATTGCCATGGTCTTGTAAATATATTCTTGAAATTTTTTGACAACAATTCTAGAAAATACTGCAAGTGCATTTTTTAATCCAAAAGGCATAACCTTGTAAGAAAATGAGCCAAATTGACACGCAAAGGTTTTCTTCTTCTGGTCTTCTTTAGCTATTGGCACCTGGTTATAACCTGAGAATCCATCTGTAAATGAGTAGCATTCATGTCCTACAACCTCATTTAATATTTCATCTGCATAAGGAGTTGGAAATGGGTCTGTCAGTGTCACTTTATTTAGTTCTCTGAAGTCGACACAAATTCTTAGTTTGGTCAGATCATGTTTCTTAGGATGTACAACCATTGGACTTGCCCATTCTGATTGGTCAATAGGATAGATGATGCCTGCTGCAAGCATGTTATCAATTTCCTTTTTGACTATCTCTATGTATTTGTGAGCTAGTTTATATGGCATTTTCTTCACAGGTCTAACATCAGGTTTAGTATCAATCTTCATTTATCCCATTTCATGGACTAAGCCTTTGAGGTATTTATAATCTCGAGAAAATACATCTTGGAACTCTTTTAGTAAGTTCACTTTCTTTGTGGTCTGTGCTTCACTCCAGTAGTCACCAATCTTTGCCATTTTTGGTCGATCATCATTTGAGATGTTGAATTCCATAGTTTTGACTTTAGCATCTAGACATTCTGGTGCTTTGGCTTCATTGATTGCTCGACTTCCTTCCTTAAACTGTGAGAATGTGGCAGGGAAGTTGGTTGTAGTCATTCTGTCGGTATCCTGTTTGTCGTTTGTTTCCACTTTAGGGACTGTATCCTGTTTGTCGTTTGTTTGCCACTCTGTCCCTTAACCGTGTTCCTTCTGTCCTTTCCCTTTATTCATTTGTCCTCCCTCCCTGTCCTTAATTTAAAACGTGATTTAAAATTGAAAATTGAAAGATCTTTTTAGAATAAGTTTAGAAACTTTAGGGTTTTAAAATAATTTAAATCAACCTTTTAACCTTTAAAAATATATTCTTAAACTTTAATTTTTTAAATTTATTCTAAACGTGTAAAATCCTAAAATCAAGCTAGATCACCTTTTAATAAAAATTAATATTCATTTATAATAACAAATTTATATAGTCTATTAACAAGGCCTCTAAAATTGTTATTAATTATAATAATTAATTTAAAACTTTAGGGTTTTAAATGGTTTTTAATAAAAAATCTAATTAAGAATTTTAGATAAATAATTAAAATCAACTTTCCAGAAAAATAGGTCTGGAGATTAAGTTTTCCGCACACTTGAAATTAAATAAAATTAAAAATCTTTTTGTTTACCTAGCAAACCCTAATCTCCGCGGTCGAACATAGATTTCCTACTCGGTTCCAGTATTTAACTTTGGTCCTCACTCTCTCCACGTTCGAATGTGTCCTGATGATGGATCCTGATATGGATTCGAAACGTCGACTTGATCTTTTCAATACTGTGGTTTCTCCGATTACATCACCAATGACTGTACAAATAGTTTTGGATGTTTCGACATGGTTTGATTTCCATCTAAAGCTTTTCCCTTCTTTATTTTCATTTTCTAACTATAGTCTTGTCGAGTGTGGTTTTGTCCTCATTTTTATATTGTTGCATTTGATGGTTTGTCAATTATTATTGAAGGGTTTGTTTTCGGCCGGCTGGATAAATTCTTTAATCTGTTTTGCTGTTTCGACCAAGTTTTCATTTTGTGGTATTAAAGATGAAATCTTTAATGAAATTTTTTATGATTTAATGCCATAGGAATGTTTCACCTCTAGCTTCTTCCATTTTATACCATTTGTTTGGTAAGTCGGAGAGGGTTGATGGGAATAGGTGTGACCATGCTCTTTCATCCTTCTATTCAAGTTTTCTCCATTCTTTTTCACATGTCTTAATATGATCTTCTGGGTTCTGTCCTTGAGTGAATATAGGTATCTGAGCCTGTTTGGTTAACATGTTTCCTCCAAAACTTTCAACAAAGTAAGTTAAAGTTGTTGTCCAGGTCTGTAGTCTTGTCTAATGGGTATCCCACCATCGAGCAACTTGTCCTATAAAAGTTTCTACTAGGCTTTGAAGTAGGCCATGTTCACCAATATTTTTGTAAACTTGTTCTACATGCATGACTGGTGATTATCTTTCCTTGTATCTTGGTATTTGTGTAGTATTTACATTGGTATATTGTAAGGTAGGGTATTCCATAATTTTATTCTCAAATATTTTTGGGACAATGGACACTATGAAGCACTGTTGGGTGGGATTTTTCTGCACTTTTTGAATAGTCCAACACCCTCTTGCTTGTGTTTCGTAGTTCTCGATCTCCCAATCATATAATTTTGCGTATGAATTTTTACCAACTGAGTCTTGGTTTCCTAAATGAAGTTCTCCGTGGATATTAGGTTCTGTATAATCTGCATTGTTTTCAATCTGGTAGAGTTGTCGAATGTCGACTTCTTCATCGATAGGTTTAGTCCAAGATTCTCCTTGGGATGGATGAATAGGTACAATGACCTTTTTTCCATTTCATTTTAATTTGATTCTCTCTTTGTCTAGGGATATCGATGCTTTCATATTTCTACCCCAAGGTCGACTTACTAATGCTGGGAAGGAACTGGATCCTTCCTCAGGGTCAAATATTTCGAAGTCGACTTTGGTTGAAATTCCTTTTATAGTTGTGTCAACGTTTTTACAGACTCCAATAGGTTCAATTAGGCCCTGGTTGGCTAGTTTCAAGTATATACCTGACTCATATAGTTGAGGTCTACCCATTTGTTCCCAAGTGTCATGGGTCATGATGTTTACTTGTGATCCAAAGTCGAGCACTACTTGTCAGACATGGTATCCTTCGATTTACAGGTCGACAAGTGGGTCGGCATCACCTTTATCTTTTTTATTTAAGCTAGAGATATTATTTGTTTGTTTTTCGGAGTTGCTATGTTTTATTTCATATAGTAAGTCGATGAACTGAGAGACTAAGTTTTCTTTTTGTACAAGTCGTATTAATTTGTTTATTGTGTTATGTCAATTGTCGTTAGCTTGTTCCTGTCGTGCAAATTCTTTGAATACATTGGTTGCTTCTTTGTATGTTTGTTTTTCTTTAAGTAGATTAGGGTATACATGTTTCTCTTTTATTTTGCTGATTCTTGGGTTATCACTTCCTATTTTTGTTCCTTGTCGAGTTACAATATGCAGACTTTTTGTGTTTATTACATCATTTTTTTGCACACACGACAAGAAATTAACATTTTTCTTTGTATTTATTTTTTCCAACATGGTAGGGAAATCCTCTAATGAGTGATCCCCTACTCCACAATGAGTACAAAATTTGAGGTCAGTTCTATCTTTATATGGATAGTCTACATACCGATGTCCCTCCTTATAACATGTAAAGCATTGGATGGGTCGATGTGGTCGGTTGTCTCGATTCCCAGGGAATCGACCTTGTCCTCTGTAGCCTCCATGTCGATTGTCATACATGTGCTCATATCTTTGACATTCATACCTCTAACCATTCTGATCATTTGGTAAGTTGTTTTGCTCATGATTTTGTTCAATTGCAGTAGTTTCATAGACTGCATGGTAATTCTGTCGGTTCTTCAGGTTCAAATGGCAATCGGCTGTGTTATGATTTTTAGTTTCGCAGATTGCAAACTAGGATTCCTTGCCATTATTCATGTTGAGCAGGAAATATTTTGTCGAGTTGTCCCTGTGCTCCTGGAAAATGTCACAAAAACATTTTTTCTGCACGAATTGAATGTCCTATTAGTTGTATTCCTGTCAACAGTTGTCTTTGGAATGTCTAGCCGTCGAGCACTTTGTGCACCAGATATCCTAATTTTTGAGGTTTAACTCCTTTAAAGACTTCTATACACTCTCAAGCTGTTCTTCTAATCTATGATTAGTGGAGTATGCTGGTATGTCCTCATCCATTTCCACTTGGAGAGATTTTGCAAGCGCATCTTTGTAAGACTTGAATGTTTCCAGACTGATGTGTCGGAGGACTTTGTGAGATAAACTTGCAAGAAACAACTGGATTAGTAGTTGTTCATATATAACATAGTCTAGTTGGCTCATAAGGTATTTCCATCACTTATCATAGTTGCGGATAGTTTCTCTTGGCTTTTGTGATGTTGTTTTTAGTTTTTTCGTTGCCAGATGTTTTTCATCTGGAGTTTTGAAAAATGATAGAAATTGCACTTGGATATCGGCTTTGGTTGCTTCGGGTTGTCTTTTGGAAAAGGTCATATACCAAGTTAATTCCCTTTTCCTCAAGGCATCAGTGAACTGCACCATCTTCCTGTCTTCGTCGGTAACTTGGTTAGCCTCCCAAGTCGACTCGTAGACGAACCAGTGTCATCTGGGGTTCTCATCCCCCTCATATAGAGGAATGTGTGCTGACCTATGACCCATGTTAGAATCATTGTTGCTAATTTTAGGAGGTGTAGGTGGTGGAGGTGGGGGTCGGGGTGGTGGGGTTATTGGCTTATTCGTCTCTGCAGAACTATGGTCGATGAAACTTTCATTCCTGTCGGTTGTCGATTCTTCTTCGACCAATGGTCGGTTAGTGTTGATTTCTCTTGTCGATGTCCCACTACTACTATTTTTCTGCATTTCTGAATGTTCTGTGTTTTCGAAAGCTATATTTGGAAGGGGGGGTGATCCTTCATGTGTCAGTAAGAGTAAGTGGATAATTCGGTTAGAGTGTGCCGCTTGAAAGGTAACCCAATTTCCTTTTTTTGGTCAAAAGATAATGAGGTCTCTTCTAGTATATGTCTCATCATCTAGTCGACTCCATATACCAAAGTCACCAGCTCCTAGTCAGAGGTCCTCTTTGAAAATAGTTTGTATCCAGGTACGCAGCTTCAACAGAGAGAGAGTTGTTCCTTCATGGGGAGCTCTTAATTGGAGAGCTTCTGGCTTCTCTATCCACAATTCTTCCTCTATAGGGGACAACTCTTTTTCCATGCCTTCTGATGGTCGGTCATGACCCGAATCTAGCATATTTCTTTCCTGGTCGATCACCCGAGGACTCCTTCCTCTATGCAGCGCTAAGTCTCTTCTTCTTTCTTCCCTCCTTTGTTGTCTCTCTTCCCTCTCTATTTTCTGAATGTCCAACATACCGTTGTGTGATACTATTCTCTTGATTTCCCTTTTGGTTGACTTCTCATTACTGGTGAATGGTATCTTCTAGTCGACTAGAATCCACTCCACTTTATCTCGACATATGACCAGCTACCCCCCCATAGCCTACCCGACGCTTTTAGAAATCCCATATAGTTCGATCTACTTTCTTAGGAAGTATTCCCACTCCCTTTCGGCAATGAATTTTTCCCACCTCTTTTGCTTTTCCACCCAATTAGAGTTTGATGGCAGTCCGTGAAGTGATGGATGATGTTCGGCAATATAACCTACTCCCTTCTCGATCAGGAATTTGAACAGCAAGGTTGGTAATGAACATAGAAATTGTTCGGTGAGGTCTATGTAAAATTTCTCCTTGACGGTTTCCACCGAAGTTCTATCTTCTACTGCTTGCTCCTCATAGAAGTTGTCGACGATTTTCTTGAACCACTTCGACAAGTTTGTTCTTCCTCCTCGGATCAGTTTTTCCAGCAACTATTGGTATTTAGTCCCTTCTGGCTTTTTCATCCAGGAGTTTCTTCAGAAGTTGGGGCACTGATTCTACAAACTTCTCATGTGTTTCTGTAAAGAATATTTCTTTTGGTTGTGCGGTTGTTAATCTGTTCCTTCTTGCGTAATTCTAAAAATAATTTGCAACTTTACGTGCCCACCAGTCCTTAATCTCCTGTTATGATATCATCTATTTGCATACATCTCAAACATGTACTACCGGCAACGGAACCAATGTTGTAATCTCACATATCACATAAGGTTACCAATAATACATACTAAAACATACATATATAATAGAGACAAGAGATAAGAACACGTAGGTGAATTAACAGATTATATTACATGAATGGGTCCATACAACACAGAGAACTGAACCGAGTTCTCATTTGGCTCAACAGCCTAATATATATGATTACTAAAAAATTACAAAATAGCTACCTTTCGTTTCAGTGAACCGACACGACCTTAGGTGGCCGACCTAATCTCTAGTTTAGTTAGCTGACCAACTTAGTTGGCTGGTCGACTAAGTCTACTGATTGACTTAGTTGGTTGATCGACTAAGTCGGCTATCGTTCAGGTCAACTTATCGACTTGCTCCTCCTATAGTGGCCAACACTATATAGGGATAGTAAAAAGTTTGTGAGCCAATGTGACAGATGTCAACGACTGGGTCGACCTATACCTAGTACATAAATTCTCTTGATATAAGTAAACCCAAGTTTAACATTTGAAATTTCGGCCATCAATTTCATAGGACCATTCCCAATACCAAAAAAAAGAACAGGTGCAAGATACATAATAACCGTAGTAGAATATGTAACCAAGTGGGCAGAAGCAGAACCTGTCGACACATGTTCCAATGAGATAGCTGCTAAATTTATCTACGAAAAATATAATTACCATATTTGGATGCCCAATAACCCTAATCAGTGACCAAGGTTCACACTTTATTAACAAAACCATCAAAGCACTAACAAACCAGTTTGAAATTGACCACCGACATAGTACATCTTATCTCCCTCAGTCAGATGGAGCAATAGAGGCATTTAACAAAACATTAACAAAGGGCTTAACAAAAATATGCAACACCAACAAATTTGATTGGGAAGAAATGATCCCTGCAGTATTATGGGCTTACATAACATCCTATAAATGTTCGACTGACCAAACATCGTTCTGACTAGTCTATGGCCAGGAAGCAGTTGTTTCACTACATTTTCGACAGTAGACACCTATCATAGCAGATATTTTACATGTCGATGTCAAAGGAAGAAGGAAGGATTGATTGATGCAATTAGGAAATCTAGAAGAGCACCAACTACTCACCTTACAACACCAAGAAATCCAAAAACAATAGCAGAAGGCTTGGCATGATCGCAATATCAAAAACAAAAATATGTCGGTAGGGGACCTTGCCTTACTATACAACAGTCAAGTAAAACGAAAACCCAAAAATTTACACACAGAATTGATGGGACCTTATGTTTTTGAAGAGATTCATGCCAACGGATCATACCAACTAAGGACATTACAAGGCATTATATTTTAGAAAATTGTTAATGGTTCTCGACTAAAATGGTACAAAATTTAAAACAAGTTAAAAAAAAAGAGACATACATATAACAACCATAACTGTCAGACAAAACTATAAAAATCTAAAAATCCTAAAAACAACAAAACAGAACCAACACTCATAACCCAGGATGACAGGAAACTTTGAAAGATATAATAACCAGCACTGTGACAACTGATACCAAACCCATCGACATATAGCCATCGATCGCTTGCATGATTAACATCAACTGACGGCCCTGAAGGTCAAATCATGCCTTCAACGGGCAGAAGGAGCGCCAAAATCAAATCACAATTAACGCAAAATCTAGAGACCATGCTGGACCATCACTTCCTCCATTAATACATCCATCAACAAAAATGACACTCGCTCCACCTATAAATATCGGGCTAAAAAGAGATCACTTACCGTATTTTGAAGAGATAGAACAATTCAGCACTCATAAATTTGAGGGCCAAGAACATGTAAGAAAAATCGATTAAGAGACCGAAGAGATGGCCCCAAAGCAAACCAGAGCCGTAGCTGCAAAAAAAAAGAATTGCAATCCGTCGAAACCCCATTGATGAGAAGGTTAAGAAATATCAAGAATGCCAAGGTACATAAAACCTCGTGAACCAAAACCTGGGCAGAAATCAAAGAATGGGCTTACCAGGACAAGAAAATAACACCAGAAGCAGAAAAGATAAGCTACATCACCATCATGAGCTACATGAACACACTGTTCATGGAAATATTTGGAGTAATGAAAGAAACAACAGTAAAATTTATCGTGAGTTGGTATCACAATGGTAAATTTTACTTCGACTGACCAGTAGAAATTTCTAGAGAAGTAATATACAAACTTACCGGTCTATGAAATCAAGGTGACCCTGTCCTTATTGGTATAAAAGAAGGACTAGTAGAATTACTAACTAGAACACCAAAAGGAAATAACTTGAAAGGGCTAATGATCAGTCAGATACAAGCCCGAACTCCGCAAATCGTTGCTAAAATCATAGCAATAGGACTCACTCCTATAGGTTGAGGGAGTGATCTAAAGCTGGACATGCTAGAAGTAGTGCACACAATAGAAACTATAGGGAAAATTTGTCATTGGGCTCAGCATGTTTCCAACATGCTCAAAAGTATCTATGAGAAATGCCAGGAGTCGGCAGGGATTATAAGGTTCCCATCTCTGATTCTATGGATAGTAATGTACCACTTGTGTCCCATTAGGGATAAGCAGTTCTAGGAACCACACAAGTACCACATGTGAAGGTTCAAGCCATTTTCACAGAATGGAACACTGAAAGAATTGGAAAATGGTTAAGTAATGCTAGAAAACTAGTTCCAAAACCAGAAAATCTAGACGACCAAATGGAGGGTGCCTCAGAACATCCGAAGAATTTTGTTGAAAATAGCTCATATTCAACTTGAGCTAGACCACATAGTAGTTTGGTACATGTAGGGAGAAAAAAAAACAACAATACCTCTCAACTATTACCCAACAGTCGAAGAGATATTCCATGAGCTAACTTGACAATCCAGTACAAAGTTATCAATACCAGCAAAAGCCAAAGAAATAAATCCAACAATTGAAGAACCATTGACAAACTAAGAGAAATAGGAGGACTAAAAACTATGGTTACATATTAGTACCTTCATGTCGGATGATATACCAGTAGAGGACACCAACATAATGCAAATAACAATCATACCACCACTGACCTAAAGGGGAAGTACACCAACTGAGCAGCAGGTAACTAAACCAGCTGAGAAAAGTATTAGTTCGACCAACCAATAGGGGAGAGAAGAAGAACAGGAAGAAGACATCGAATCAGATGATCTGGAATATGCTATGACAAAAGAAAACTTAAGGAAAATAGCAAAGGAAGTAGCATCTTCGAGGAAGAGGAAGGCACTTTAGGAAAAAGGGAAAGGGAAGCGCAAGATTATCCTTTTAGAGTCAGAAGATGAGGAAGAACTTTTGGTGACTTCTCTCGAAATCATAGAAGACGCAACAACAAACAAATTTTCGGTCGAAACACAATTCAAACGATTTGTTGAAGCCGGAGCAAAGCAAGGATGACCGAAAAATGTAAAAATTACAACAACTTCAAGGGATGAAAACATTTTTGATTTATTTTCTACACCTCCACCCCCATCTCCAACCCAAATTACATGGGAAAAAAACCCATAGATACCCACCATAAGCCCAGTCAACATTTGTAAGAATGCTATACTAGAGACACTGAAAGAAAGGTTCAACTAGGATGGTGATTTCCAGGGAATACATTGAAAAATTACCTGAACTACTCACCTTTGTCTAGAGGATTACCACCAAATGTCCATTGATTGAAGCTAGTGGATTAAGGTAGATATTCTCTCAACAAATTGGCCAAATACCCCAGAAACGAAGATCTATGGGAATTATCAAGTTGACATTCTTGAGGAACCCCGACAAGAGATATCAAATTTTCACAAGTCGTACCTCATCCATTATCCCTTTAAACATCCCACACCCTCCACCAACTAATGAACCAGTAAGATATGTGGAGGAAGATAACTTGGAAGATATCAACCAAGTGATCGAAAACCTATTCTCTAATTACCCAGATGATTCACCACCAAAATTCAAGGACCCAACATCGACTGACAATATCCCCACTACACCAATTACACCCAACCATTCACCATATCCACCACCACTTCCCAATCCAAAACCTTTACCAAACCCTCAACCATCTGTACCAAATCCTCTAGATACACATCCAGCTACAGGTCCCACCCAAGAAATTCAACCAAAAGTTCCACCGACCGTTGAAGACCAGTATCCAGAAAACCAACCACAAGAGAATCCACCACTTGTAGATGCATAGGAACAATCGTAGACATAACAACATAAACACAAGAGAAAAAGAGACGAAAAGAAGAAGGAACACCACAAAGAATCATAGTTGACAATGGTCCACCTTGGTCAACTTGGATTGACTACTGCAGTCGATGCAACAAAGCTAAGATACTAACTGCAGTCGATGCAACAAAGCTAAGAGACTATGTGTTGGGACAACTCTTAGAATCTATGGCCATTGAGGAAAAACAAGAAGCCAGACTAGATGACAGTAGCTCGACAATAGTAAGAATGAACAAGTCAAGTTTCTATCGAAATGTAGAAAATTAGTTCAAACAGTAATACCGGGACCTCTAGAGGCCGACACCGACAAGCCGCTTGAAAGGGCATATCAGCTATTTGAAAGCATGGTGTCAACCCTACAATCACATCTACTAAATACGAAAGAAGAATACAAAGAAGAGACATACAGATTGTTAAGGTAGCAATACACAACATTCTCAGAGGCTCATAAAGTGATGCAAGACCACATGGAAGAATCTGTCATCACAAAAGAAGTACTCTGTGATTGGCCCACTTATTATGGGCAAGTATTTCATCAAAAATGACAAACTCGAGAACAAATTCAAGTGTTGGAAAGAAGAAAAGGCACCAAAGAAGCACTGAGAAACCAAATACAAGATCAAATTGTATTGGAGACAAATAAACTACAGAAACTAAAAAAAAAAGCACACCAGTGGGTATAGAAAGCACTTGTAAGCCTGGATAAACTAGATACCATCTTCTCGCAGATGAAAATACAACTGGAAACAACAGAAGAAAAAGATTAATTCATGGGACCCGACATGGAAATCATAGCAGACCTTTCCATCCAGGAGATGATGTCGACCTTATCAAGCATCACAACATCGACCATCGACATCCAGAAAGTATTATAGAGCTGGGAAGAATTTCAACATCAGCTGGTCATTACAACTGAAGAAATTGTGGAAATATGTGTACATAAACAACCAACCATCCGACTCCACAGTCCATGAAGACAAACAATACCAGAAAAAACTACCTAAGACATCACGTTGTTGAAGTACCTCCCCTATTTCTTAGGGACGAAGAAATATTTTTTTCTTGGGGGAGATGTTGGAGGAGCTAGTCGGTGAGCCGACTAGTCCAATAGCTGACTAATTAGAGAATAGGTCAGTCGCATAAGCTCATGTCAATTGACTGAACTGACAGGTAGTTATATGTAACTATTTGTAAATCATATATAATAGGATTTTTATTCAGATGAGAACTTGCTTCATTTCTGTGTATGTATGGACCCTCATGTATAATATAATGTATTATCCTCCATAACTATGTTCTTGTCTCTTGTGTCTTTTATGTCTATATGATTCCATATGTATTATTGGTAACACTCTGTGTTCTGTGAGATTACAACAATGAATGATTAATTTCAAGAGAAGCAATGGCTCTCCAACAATACAAATACATGACCAAGTTGGAGACTCCCTCGCCAACATGGTACGATGGATGGTATTTCCAATGGCTTTTGTGGACAACTGGAAATCCAACTGATGTGAGAGCCTATTTTTCATTAGAGGAAATTTGGGGTCTAAAATGGGCCTTATAAGAAAACGCAGCAACAATAATTTCTTGTGAGTTGGAATTCAAGAACCAATAGAATTCCAATAAAATGAGTCAACCATAATGGTTGAATTGACATATTTGTCATAAAAAAAACTACTTTTTTTGTTCGTATTTTTGACATATCTCTTGTGCTTTTACTGAAATTTCAATCAAGAGAGCTCATTGGATGTGGAATTTGATTCTCCATCCAATGAGTACCCACACTGCATAATTTTGATGGACGCCGCTACCCCAAAAACAAGAAATACCTGAAAAATGTGATGATGATACTTTTGACGGACCCCGCTACCCCAAAAACAAGAAATACCTAAAAGACGTGATGCTGATGTCATCATCACATTTTTTTAGGTATTTCTTATTTTTGGGGTAGAGGGGTCCATCAAACGTATGTAGTGTAGGTACTTGTTGGATGCATAATCAAATTCCACATTGAACGAGCTCTCTCGATCGAAATTTGAGTAAAAACATAGGGCAATATGTCAAAAATACGAACACAAAAAGTTGTCTTTTTTCTTTTTCCCTCCTAAATTAATAAATATTATTTTAACTATTATTTTATTATTTTCCCGAGGAGGCCAATTTTAGACCTCGAAATTCCTCTAATGGAAATCATCCAACTTGAAAGAGATGATGTTTTTATTTTCAGAATCCAAAGCTCCAAGGGATGTTAGCAAATTCTTTTGCTATGTAGGACATGTTTGGAGTACCTCAAGATCCGACATAATGCAGGGTGTGTTATAGCTGATTTCACCACTCCAGGTGAATCACACTTTGTATGGCCTTCCCCTGTCCTATTGTAGACTCCTTAGACCCCATGGACCATTTTTTGTCCTTTGATGTTTCCTTGACCATCCCTAAAAACATGTGAAAAATGATACACGCGACTTTTAAACCTATAAGCGCATATATCCACGGGTTTGACCACTAAAACCGTGTACATCGGGATGTGTACAAAATCCAAATCCTTTTGGAGTTTTCCTTGACATGGATCTGACTCATTCGACTCCTGGCCTTCCATATGCTTTGAGATCACTCAAATTCGACCTTTCATTACCCCTTTGAAAATCTATATAAGGAACCCCTTGGTACATTGAAGGCATAAGAGATAATTAAGAGCAAAGAAATTATAGTCCATTGTTGCTGGAACTTATGCTTGAGTCTGCATCCCTTTGTCCCTTGGAGCACTTTTGTGTTCTTCACAAGCTTGCCTTTCGCTTGTGATATTTCTATCTAGTGATGGAGGATTGAAGTGGTGGAGGCCCAAGTGGGGGATTCAGTTTCTCCGGTTCACAGACGTGCCGACAAAGGTTGTATCTTGTAATCTCTGATTTATATTAATAGAAATATCTTTTCCTATCCAATAATGTGTGTTTGAATGAATATTTTATTCATTGGATTATGTCAAATGCTTATACATTATTGATTATATATGCTAGAATAGATCTAACACCATGATATATAGAATGCTTGTATTGTTTACTTGTTGTTGAGGAAGTAATCTATCAATTCAAGCTGAAGTTGGAAAGCTCAATGGGGATCTACTTCAACCGTCCGAAATAAGGTAGGAGGTCTGATCCTTTAGTGTTAGACATTTAATTTCTATTGCATATTGGAAAGGATTGATTTCTGGATTAAAGCTATTTGTTGTGGTACCCCAAGCCATAGGAATTTCTCTCCGTAACAGAATTGGAGACTCCACCGGGGAATTCCTAGTAGTTGTCCTTTTGGGGTTGTTTTCTCGACATTCAATGAATTTGAATTGCTCTTTCTCTCTTGTTTCTGTGTCCGGTCTGGAGGCATGTATGCCTGGTAGAGTCTGATTGGTGTGAAGTTTGTCTCAGCTTGTCTGTTTGCCTTGATTTTATGTACCTTTCTTCCTGTATGTGATTTTTTAACTCACAGTCGCGTATACGCGCGGGTTTCTCTTCGATTTCCGTGTATACACGCGGGTTTACTATGAACAGTCATGTATGCCTCTATTTTTTCCTTTTTTTGGAAGTTAAATGGTTGCTGGGTGAATTTTTATATTTCCCGAGTCTCCTTTAGCACTACCTCAGTGTGTTTGTACCTCTGTTTCTGACCAGAAACATTTTTTTAGGCTAATTTTTTTCTTTTTAAGAAGGTTCTTGTCATGGAATTTTTTATTTTTTGTTTAAGATTAGTGCATTAGAGTTCTTTTACCTTAGTGCTTTGCTTCAATGCTGTTTATGTGTGCTTGCAGAGTCTAGGGGTTGTAGAATCATTCTTTTTCTCTTTGCATATCATGTTATTTCAAAAAATCCAAAAACATTTTCTTATCATCATGCATTGCATTTTGCATTTTGCATTGTACTTGCACTAGATTTGCTTTGGAGTATTAGTTAGGACTTCATATAGGAAAGCTTGCATTCATCATTTGAAGAAAAATTGTGCATTTCACATAGTAGCATACCCTATTTTCATGGACACAATGCATTTGCATTGATTGTTAGGTGTGCATTTTACTTCATGTTGCGTCATAACACCATTAGTTGCATGACCATATCCTATCTTTGAGTAATAAATCCAATTAAAATCAACGCTAAATTAAAATGAACTACACTCTTTTCTTTTATAGGGTGCACCAACAAGCTTAGGTTTTAGGATCTTGGAATAGTTCATTGTAAGTCAATTCTCCAAGATCACTAAACAACAACATATATGTGTATGTCCAGGTGAGTGTGTGAAATCCTTGGTATAACCAATGTTTCTTAGGATCCTCCTCTCAAAAGGGAGTTAAGCACGAGGCAGTGTGAGTGGTTATTGATTGGGATGACCCCTAGTCATAACTGAGTAGCACTAGAGATATTTCCAGGATTGTATTCGTATCTGGGGGCTCTTTTGAGAGTTTTAGGCTTTGCTACCCTGCCCATACGGTCAATCCCTCCTGCGACTGTCCACCTGAGCATTGATTATATTGAGGTGACCTTAGTGGCCTTACCTAGGATATCAAGGGGGTACTTTGCAGGAATTATTCTACGGGTGTCCTGGCCAGTTTGGGGTCCGACAGCACAGTCGCTTTACATGTTGAAGCTGAGGGCCACAATAATTGGTTACGTACCTCCGCTTGTTGTGTATGGGAGTCTCAAGCCTCTCCTAGGTGAGACATACCTGCTTCATTCGGGAGCTCACTTATCCAGCCCTTGTTTGCTTGCATTTGGATTTCGATTTTATTAGTGATTTCTCTGTGCACGATAGTTGGCCTAGGGTTTACGTAAATAGAGATTCTTTTCTATTTTTTGAGTCATTGTGGATTCAGGTGCAGCTTCTCGCCATTCTCGTCATTTAGTAGGACTTCCGCCTTCTACTTCTCCTCCTCCTTTGGGGGAGATACCTAGACAGTCTAGGCAGAATATTTTGCACATTGATTCACACACCATGGGAGACCATTTAGAAGGTATTTTTGAACCACCTTCTCCCATTCATGTAGACGATGGGGAGTTTACTCCTACTTACGATCCTTCACCTGAATTGGCTGAGTTAGGTCCTGTGATTTTTGAGATAGGAACCATGCATGATAGAGCTACTCACTCTAGGGTTGATTCCCCATTGACATGTTACCAGTATGGAATTCCGGAGGACTCCGAGACTCATTTTGAACCCGCCAGCACTAGCTATGGTAGTTATGGTATGACTAGTTTTCCTACACATGATTTGGCATTTCATGTCGAATCTGACTTCGAGCCTAACACTATGCCTGGGGGCACTCTCATTCCTTACCATGCGGAAAGGGTTGGGAGCACTAGTCACATTGCACCTTCCATCCCAGTGGTGGAAGTCACATCACATATTCCTCCTAGGTCTAGGGTTAGTAATCCTATTAGGATACCAGATTCGAGATGAGTGATGATAGGGAATAGTACGTACTTGATTACTCAGATCCCTTCATCCTCTATCCCTAGTTATTCAAATGTCCACCCTCCACCTTATTCATGTGGTCCTTCGAGTCGGCACATGGCTATGAGTTAGGTCCATACTGCGGTTACTTGAACGATTGTGTCTCAAGTTTACATACCGCCCATTGCTTTAGGAGGTTATGTTCATGCTTCTAGAGGTCATGTCACTACTTCTGGGGCATATATCCCTACTTCCGGTATGCATATTCCTACTTTCGGAGCATATCTTCTGACCTACAGAGTGTCTCATGGGACGCAGTATGGACAGGGTTCTTCACCTTATGGGGGTGGGTATCAACAACCTGCTTACTCTCCTAATTATGACTTTGTAGCTCCTACTAGTCAAGTTCCACCACACTATGGTGCTTCCATGCCACCCTATACGGGTTATATGGGAGGAGGGCACTATGGCCAAGGCCATGGTGGTAATCAAAACTATATGAATTAGGGATCGGTCCATCGACCTCATCATCCTAGGCTCCCTTTCCTCATGATGCTCGATCTCCCTAACTTGTCGAGATTGAAAAACGATCCTATAGATCATGACTCGGCTTGCCTGGCTATCCCTACCAAGCTTCCTTCAGACATACCTAATTTCGAAGGAAAATCGGGAGAGGATCCAAGCGAACACGTTACTACATTTCACCTATGGTTCTCTTCAAATTCCTTACATCAGGACTCAATCTGTTTGAGACTATTTCAATGCACCCTCATAGGGCCTACCGTGAAATGGTATATAGAGTTACCTAGGGGAGCTTTCGCTTTGTTCAATGACCTTGCGATGACTTTTATTAATCACTTCCAGCTACTAGTGCATTATGACATTGGTACTGAACTCTTGTCAACATTTCGGCAAGATAAAGCCACACATATCTCTGATCATATTTAGGAGTGGCGTAGATGGAAGGGGTTAATTAAAGCCTTTATACCGCCGGAGTTCCTCCTCGAGTGGTTCCTCAAGTCGTTATTACCGTATATAGCAAATGATGTTTCTACATCTGGAGTGTAGAATGAGGAACAAGCGATTTTTAGGGTACAGGAACTGGACTTGATCTATGCTCAGTTCAGTTTGTTGTATGAGATTATTCCTAATGCTCCTCATAACAGTTTAGACCCTGAAGTCAAACCTGGACCACATGCCGATGGAATTGTGGGTTTTGCAAGTGCAAAACCTATGGATTCGGTTGCAAAACAAGTTAGTCAGCTGTCAATCAACCAATCTGCTTTGGGACAAGCTACGACTTCGTCTCAAGCCACCCAAACGACGAATGTACTTTCTGTGCAATTGTCGAACCATAAGGGTAACCAGCAGCCCGGACGGAATAGAAAAAAGGGTAAAAATAATCGTAAGGGTGGGAATAAGAACAAGAATGCTAATAATAATGACAAGAATGGTCATAATGCTGGGGGGGACAAGCAAGCTAAACATAAGGTTAAGTTCCCTTGCAAGTTATGTAACGACAATCACCTCACTTACTTGTGCCCTTGTATTGAGGAAGCTTTGATATTCTTGGCACAGAGCCCAGCTGTGCTAACTAACCCTTTACCGTACAATCAAAATATGAACTTGAAGTCCCATGACCAGTCTGGTGATGATCATGATTTGTCGGAGACTAGTGGTCGTGGGTGCATTAACATGGTCCATGCTATGAAATTTGTGACCCGTGTGAAATATTATAGTTCATCACAACCCAGCCCAGGCAAAGAACCTGATCTACCAAGGTCCCCTTTGCGTATTGAGAAACCTATGGATAAACCTAAGACTACACCTCACATTACTAAGGGAGTCCTTAAGCGTTTAGGGCATAATACAAATGCCTGAGCCACCAAAAACTATTCAGTTGTCGAGGATTTGGGCCACACTTTTTGTGTGATGTCTACATTGGAAGTGCTTCAAAGTTGTCCTTCGCAAAGGAAGGCATTTCTTTCTACCCTTGGTGTGAACGATGATGATTATTCCTCCGTGATCAAATTTGAAACTGCAGGAATTCAGCTTCGCTTTCCGTACTATGTGTCTCTTTTGATTCACATAGAATGTCTTAATATGATCATCAAGCGCACTGTGATTGATGAGGGTGCTGCTAATTCTATGATGTCTTTGTCCTGCTGGAAGGGTCTGGGTTCACCTGAGTTGTTTAAATCAGAAACCATGTTAACTGCGTTCGATGGGAGATATTTAAGGCCACATGGCATCCTTCCTTCCCTTAAAGTCCGTTTGGGAGGGAATACCATTGCGATAGAGGTCGAGGTGGTTGATGCGCCCCTTGAATACAATATCTTACTGGGTAGGAACTAGATGTACAACATGCAAGCCATTTCTTCTTCACTGTTTCGCATTGTATGCTTTCCACATAATGGGAAGATTGTAACGATTGATCAAATGACATTCGAGAATCCGTCTGTTACAGCATATTTGGGAGCTTCCATCCCGATCATTGAACATTCTCAGCCAACAACTAGGAGTGTGGGTGTGGGCATGTATCCATCCCTCATGGGGAGCTTTAGATGTCCTGCACTGATCCTCATGATAGGATCTAGCTTCGATGAGGCTTCGACATCTACAAGATCAGTGTCTTTTCACACGAGTCATATGGAAGAACCTTGGATTCTTTCTACACCGAGTACTTCAAGTGATCCCGTCGTGACGGACATGCCATTACCTATAGATTTGATAGCTTATCAAGCTAATCTCAAGTGTGTTGCAGAGCCTAGTCCTTCCTCTTTGTGGACGAAGGAGGAGGACCCTTATGTGCTGCTAGTATGGGCAGTATAGTCTTCTCACGCACACGACTGTCTTGATACAATTTTCCCTTCAAATGAAGTGATTATCGAGGCTATGTCAGGAGTTGAGCCACCATGGGAGGAGCTCCATCATAGATCATACTTTCTTCCAGATCTTGACTACTTGGAGCATGAGGATTTTAGGGCAGTTCTTAGTCAGAGAGTTGGTAGTCCTATGGTTCCATTAAGATTTCCTATTCCGATGGCTGATGGAAACATGGAAAAAATATCTTCAATGATTCTTATCAACATCTCTCGCAATCCTGGCATGATAGAGAATGTCTATATTGGGGCGGAATGTTCCCATGCTGAGATTCTTGAATACACCGAGCTATTTAAGGAATTTTGTGATATTTTTGCTTGGTCTTATGACGATATGCCAAGTATTGACCCTTGAATTGTCGAGCATGAGATTAATACTTACCCCAATGCTAAGCTTGTTCGACAAT
Source organism: Pseudotsuga menziesii (assembly GCA_001517045.1). Classification (NCBI taxonomy): domain Eukaryota; kingdom Viridiplantae; phylum Streptophyta; class Pinopsida; order Pinales; family Pinaceae; genus Pseudotsuga; species Pseudotsuga menziesii. The sequence goes on from LPNX010835376.1 coordinate 145,547, forward strand.
GTTTACGTGTGGTGAATCCTAGGAAAGAACCCGTGATTAAGGCAGAGATAGAGAAGCTGTTGAAAGCCGGTTTCATCTATCCTGTTCCCTTGATGGAGTGGGTTTCAAACCCTGGTCCGGTGGATAAGAAGCAGGGAGCGATCTGCATATGTAATGATTTCCATGATTTGAATCATGCCTATCCTAAGGACAACTTCCCCACACCATTTATTGATCATATTTTGGATGAGTGTGTGGGTAGCGACGTGTTCTCCTTCATGGATGGATTTTCCCTATATAATCATATACAGATTAAACCTGAGGACCAACATAAGACTGCATTTATTTGTCCTTGGGGAACGTTTACATATCGAAAAATGCCTTTCGGCCTTAAAAACGTCGGAGCTACATTTCAGTGGGCGATGACCTTGATCTTCCACAATCTCAAGTCGATTATTGAAGTATTTTTGGATGACCTCATTGCTCATTCTCGTATGAGAATGTGTCATCCCTATCAATTGAGATTGGTATTCAAAAGATGTCGGCGTTATTCGGTTAGATTAAATCCTCATAAGTGCATCTTTTGTGTGAAGTCAGGTCATTTGTTAGGATTCATTATTTCTAAAGAGGGTATAAGAGTCGACCCTTTGAAGGTTGAGGAAATACTTTAGTTGTCTCCCTCAAAGAATATTTGTCATATTTAGTGTTTGCAAGGCATGGAAAAATTCTTACGAAGATTTGTTGTCAACTTTTCCAATTTGACTAGAGGCTTCATGTGTCTCTTGAAGAAGGACACCCCCTTTTATTGGGATGAGTGAGCCCAAGAGTCCTCTGATGCACTCAAGCGAACCCTAGCATCGGCCCTGGTGATTAGTCCCCCGGACTATAGCCGTGATTTTCTATTATATGTGGCCGCATCATTACAGATGATTGGTATGGTTTTGGTTCAATAGGATGAGGAGCTCCAAGAGCATGTCAGATATTATCTGAGCTGGAACCTTATTGACGCAGAGATTCGTTATTCCCATGTCGAGAAGCTTGCTTTAGCTACCATACATGCGGTTCAGCGGTTGAGACATTATATTCTCCTTCGCCAAACCTTGGTTGTAGGCCATGTTAATCCATTTCAATTCATCCTCACCAAAAGGATGATTGGGGGAAAATATAATAAATGGATTGTCATTCTGCAAGAATTCAATCTCAAGTTTGTTTCGGCAAAATCGAAGAAGTCTTTAATTTTTGCAGATATTATATCGGATTTCTTGAGCAAGGCCGAGGAGTTGGTTTGTGAAGATACGTTTGTCGATGAACACATCTTCTTAATATCAATGTTAGACCCATGGTATGGGGATGTTGGTCGCTGGGCAGACCCGGGTTTACTATAATGTACCAACAACACCCCTAGCTCACTGGCCCTTTCAGAAATAGACCGCGGAGCTGCCTGAAGTCTCACCCAAAGTGATCCTAATGGGATGGCCAAAGACTCAAGTGTCTCGACCAGGTTCTGTATAGCGTCCTGTGTGCGTCTCGCAGCTCTTCTTAGCCCACGAGATGTCTCTTTCCACGACGTGCAGTTTCCTCTTACTCGCGATGAATCCAACCTTTATCGCATCATCGCGTCCTGGGAAACACATAACTTTATCCTATACTCGATCCTTAACCTGTGGTATCACACACCACAACTCCTATGATGGTACGATATCATCCCTCTACGATATCCTACTGCTGCGGCTCAGTGTACTCAGTGTACTAGTGTTCAACTTACAGGACTCAACACACAAGGCTGTTTTACACTGCAACTCTTAACTATCTTAAGTGAAACTTAGACAAACTCTTATACCGAATACTTAAATACTTCAACTTGCATTTATCCTTTTAATATGCTGTGAACTGAATAACACATACATACATTTACTGTAAGCAAAGTTCGTGTAATGAATGACAGATATAACAAGTAAATACAATCACATGAATCAATCACATAACGCTCTGATTTTACATGGTTCACTTCCAGGGTAGAAGCTACGTCGACAGAACTGTGTTTTTATATTATAACATGAGAGAGGTACACAGTTTTGCTGCACCACATATGCAGCTAGAGATCTTCTGGGTAACTCCGCACACATCCTGGAGCCCTTCTCTCTTATATCTCTTCTCTATATTTCCTTCTTAAAATATACTCTCTCTCTCTCTCTCTCTCTCTCTCTCTCTCTCTGTCAATACCTGCGGATTGTTACAATACAAAATAATAGTGAGCTAACAGACTACTGGACTCTCAGACTCGCTGATGTCTGAATAGCTACAGGTTACCCTAATAGCTCCAGAAGGACTGACTAGCTAACCTTTTACAATACAAAATACATCCCTTTATAGGCGTCTCAAAGGTCTCGCCATTACAACAATGTGGGCCTGTCCCAACAGTAACCCAAATCCCTAATTAGTGACAGTTGGCATATCTGTACTTGGGGTAGCTGCTTTCCATCACACCACTACTCTCTGCAGTCTTCCATGCTTCCCAGCGCTGACCATGGGTACTATGCACCACTTCCCGTCTTCTGTCCTTCTTCTTCAATACCTCGGCCTCGTCACTCCTTTTCCTTTATGAGGGTAGTTGAGCCCTCTTGTCTTCACCGCTACCTTAAATGCATTGGTTGAGCTCTCTCTTCTTGGGCGCTTAGGTACTATCATCATTCTTGACTTCTCTATCCCAACAGTCACGCTTTTTGGCCTTGCTCTGCAGCTAGAAACATGCCACGATGTCATAGATTTACCTTATCTCTTCGTCTTCACCAAACTGTCTATCTGCCAAAATGGAAGCTTTTCCTGTAGCTGTGGGACTCTGATCCAACAGTCCCCTAACACTTACTTGTGGCTCATCCCCGAGCCACTACCAGTGGGCTTCATCTGCTATAGCTTCTCCTTGGCTTCCTGCGAAGTGCGTTGAAGCTTGTCCTGAAGTCGTGCGACTTTGTTCTGCATAGCTACGACATGCTCTTGTGCCGAGTCAAGCATAGCTTGACTAATACCGGAGTCTTCTGTTGCATCAATTTCATTTTTGGTGGCAGTGAACTCCCCAACTTTCTGCTCAACCGCATTGACTAGCTCTGTGATTTGTTCCTGATATGGTTGAAGTAGGTCATTGATGTGTATCTCCTTTGCTCTCAACCGTTGCGCTTCCTGCTACAAGTGGTTCATCTTCGTCGTCTTTCTCATCTTCTGAAGAGCTGCTAAGCTCTTGATTTCTTCCTTCATTACTGCTATGGTGTTCTCTATCTGCTGAATAATTTGCTGGATTTCTAATTTCTTGGGAGGCTCATCTAACTCTGACCATGTGTTCGTCGCATCAGCTAGCACCGACAGTGCATCATCTATGCGATATTTCATCTGCGCGGAAGTGAGTCGAAAGGTCTCTACTCTGGCTTCCTTGTCTACCTGGGGGGTGCCCGGTGGTCTAGCCTCAAGCTCAGCAATCTATGCTTTGTGGTATTCCTCCATCTTGGCCATTGTTTCTTCCATCCTGGTTACTGTTTCCTCCAGATCCTTTGCTCTGTCTACAACTCTTCTTACCTTCTGCGGGAGAGGCAAGGCGAACTCAATATTACATTGGGGTAACTCCAATGCGATGCTCTGTAAGACTTGAGAGATATTTTGTTTTGTTTCTTCATATGTTCTTAACTCATCTGCCTTTTTTTGATAGCTGGTGGTGAGTGCTGCATTCTTTTGTTTCAGCGGTGTGTTTTGTTTATAAGTCACGAGCTCTCTACCTCTGAGCTCTGCGCTTTGCTATTGCTGGATCATCTGTAACTGATCAATGTGGAACTCTATGAGGTTAACCTCTACAGGTTGCCTAATCTATATCGGTACATCCATCATTGACATAGGGAATCAGATTCTCCCTAGTGGTATCAATACTGTATTGATGCGATCCGTTGCCAAGATTTCCTCACGGGAAATCGACTATGTTGAACTTTCTCCTGCGGTCACCTTTACCGGTGGAACCTGTGTCATGGCAGTCTTCTCAGTAATTTATTTTAATTCCAGAAGCTACTTTTCTACCATGCTCTGTATCTTTTCCTGTGATGTCTGCATCACCTCAAATGAGTCCTTCAATGTGTCATGCATTCTTGTTGCAATGAGTTCATAATCATCCTCTGTCAGTGCAGTCTTCGAAGGTAGTTTTGTGGCTTTGTGCTTTTTCTTCTTCTGTGCCTTTGGTGTCCCTTCTTCTCCATCCTTTGTCATCTGTGCCTCTAGTGGTACTTGCAGTGGATATTTCCTCTTTTCTCCTGGTAGTGGGACTTGTGTTGTATCTTGCGTTTGGGTCTCCACTTTGTCTTTGCCTTTGTCCGATGGGTCTGTCTGTGTGGTACCTGATGGTAGGGGTGTGGTATCTTCTAACGCTTGCTTCTAGTCATCATCAAATTCTTTGATGACATCCTCGACATCCTTCGCTGTCATCTTGAACCAACCATTAGCCCAATCGTCCCTTTTATCCCTTTTTGGCCTCAGGTAAATTCTATGGTGGTCCACCATAAAATCAAGTCGATCATCATATGTGTCCACGATCTCCTTGCTGATCCATGGTGTTTCTTGGAGGGCATTCCTCAGTAGCCTATAGTATTCATAGAATACTATCGCATTGACCTTTTTCTTGGCTGGGCTGCTAGTCTCCCATAAGTTTGTGTAGCGCGGACCTCTGGGCTCACCACTCGCTAGCTGTCGAAATTGGGTATGGGGCGGCTCCTTCCACCCGACGAATGCATAGAGTATCAGCAACCAAAAGAAATGGAAGGGGTGGCTTGCCTCATCCTGAGCTTGCAAACAATATTGTTGAAACATATTTAACAAAAATAGAGACCAATTGAACTGTTCCCCCTCTGCAACTTGTATGGCCAGGTTAATTACTGATCCTGTGACTTCCTTTGGGAGAACCTTGGTTAACATTCTGCCTGTAAGGAGACTAGCTATAAATATGAGTGTATTGTCTATTAAGCTTGTGATGTCGTAATCCCAACCTCCTCTCTGTAGTTTATACTTCGCGACTAGGGCTGGTGATAGCTTGGAATCCTTGGTCTTTCCTATTATATTTGTCTTCGAGTCTTGACCAGTCTTGGACAGCCCGGTGATGCAGTGTATGAGGTCGATGTTCAGGTAAACCTTGTTACCAAGCCAGAGGTAACCCCCATGTATGCATGAAAGTAGGATGTGCACCACAGCATTAACCTCTGCGCCTCGTCCAAAATGTGGTATTCTTAACAGATTGAGCAGGCCTGAGTGCTCAAGAATCTGGACATGTTCCATGGGAAGATATTCATCTGCACCTGTCCTTGGGTTCTTTTGAATTGTAAGATACTGATCCAGTTGGAATTGAGGATATGTCTTACTATTGCCCAGGTTATAATATACAAATTTAACAACAACGACATATCCTAATAGATCTCCATCTTCCTTTACTCGAGAATCAATCTGTGGTATAGGAACAGGAAACTTACCACTCTTGGGAATTTTTACCTCTGGTGCGCCGTCAACTCATGGCATGATGTAGTCTATTGCGTTATGAACTTCTTCCTCCAGCTCTGGACTGGATTCTTCTCTTAATTGAGCTTGGCTCCTCATCCTTGGCAGCTGTCTGGTCTATGATGAACTTGGCGTGACACCCTTAGGCGGCATCGTCATAGCAGACATAAGGTCTCCACACTCGAACCTTTCCAAAATGTCTTCTATGGGTTCTTCCTCGGACAGAACCCACTCGGTGCAATACTTTGGAATGGAAATGGCTGCAAACTAGGTAAATCATAGCACTCTGTAACGAAATTAACTCTACACAGGGAAAACTTAACAATGCACTCTATAGCTCTCGGATCTTTGCAAATGTAACCCTCCCGAATGAATAATTGCTGCTTTTATGCCGAAGGTGATAATCTCGGACGTAACGATCATCTAGGATGAACCCGTTGGTCATATTAATTGCTTGGATGAGACCACACCCATCATCCTGATCCTCAATAAATGCTGAAATCTGATCAATTTCCCTCGAAGCGTGTGTATGCAGGTGCCGGTCTCATCGAAGATTTTCCAAATCTGGACAATTGATTATGCTGTGCCCAGATCTACGGTAAGGTGTACCGGTCATTTGTTTATTAACTTCCTGTCAGAAGGTGACTTGACTAGCCCTCTGTCTCATTGCAAACTAGGTACATGGCACGGAGAAACATCGCGCTGCTACGATGCCACACCGCATCACTTGCTCAAAAAAAACTTAAGCGTTTTTTTTTTTTTTGACTTGCGCAAAATGAACCGTCCTTATGCGATTCCTAATACTTAGAATACCTGCCGATGTAGACTAATTCTCGGTGCGATGCCTCCTTTCAACTACACTGGACATCTGCACTACTCGTGACTCTGAGTTAGGGCTGAGAGGTGGAGTGGCTGTCACTATAGATCTTAAGCCTACTGCCATTGATCATCATGGGAAGAAGCTCCCCATTCAATTTGCTGAGCTGAACGGCTCCTTCCTCTATGACTTGCTGTATCTAATATGGCCCCAACCAATGCGTCTTGAACTTCCCTGGAAACGTAATAAATTTACTGTCATAGAGGAGTACTAGGTCTTCGATCTGAAGAGTCTTACTCATAATGTGTCTATCATGCCAAGCTTTTTCTCATGCCTTCTGCACTTTTTGATGGAATCTGACGATGAATTTGTCTTCCTCTAAGGCAAGTAGCTGTGCTAGCCTTTCCTGCACCGTGTTTGTATTAGCCATTCCAGTGATCTAAGCAATTCTTAAACTGGGGAGAATATACTCCATAGGCATAACAGCCTCCTGTCCATACACCAAGCTGAAAGGTGTGTGTCCTGTAAGTTTCTTGCATGTAGTCCTATACGCCCATAATATAGCATTAACTATGAGGTCCCAATCATTCCTTTGGCTATTGCAGATCTTATTAAGAGCGTTTTCTAAAATCTTGTTAAAGGGCTCCACCCTACCATTAGCTTGTGGGTGGTAGGGAGTGCTCTTATGGTGCTGTGTCTGGAATTATTCCGTCAAGGCCTCAATGGTGCGATTCAAGAAGTGTGTTCCTTGATCACTCATCAAAATTACTGGGCATCCAAATCTAGTGATGATGTTTTCAAAAATGAACTGTGCAGCTGTAGCAGCATCACAATTTCTTACTGCTTTGGCCTCTACCCACCTGGTGAGGTACTCTGTTCCAGTGATGATATATCTCGCTCCAGTTGGTTTCCTTGGTGGGTTGATAGGACCGACAAAGTCTATAGCCCACTTGTCAAATGTGCGCAATGTAATCTGTGGTCGCAGTGGCATTTCATCTCGTCGTGAAGGTTTTCCTATCCTCTGGTAGATATCGCAGCATCTGCAAAAGTCCTTAGTGTCTTTATGTAATGTAGGCCACCATAATCATGCAGCTAGGATTTTATGCGCAGTCGGATTTCCTGCGAAATGACCTCCTGCGATACCTGAATGTGCTTCTCTAATAATAGCCTCTTTTTCATGCGGCATCACACATCTGCACAGGACTTCATCTAGACCTAACTTGTATAACTGTCCCATGATCAGGGTGAAGTCTGCTGCTTTAACAACCAACTGCCTCTTTTGATGCTGGGTAAACTCCTTAGGTTCCCTTCCTGTAGTGAGAAAGTGAATGATATTAGCATAGTACTCATCTGTGATCTGGATAGAGAACAACTGTGCATCTGGAAAATTGTCCTCTAGATTACTTGGCTCTTCTCCTAAGTCTATTCACGACAGATGATCAGGTCTGGCATTCAATCTTCTTGGTTTGACAATGATTTCAAAATCATACTCCTGAAAGAGGAGTAACCATCTACAGATTCTTCCCCTAACACTGGCTTATTGACCAGATACTTCAATGCAGAATGGTTAGTAAACATCTTGAACGAGGCACCCAACAGGTAGTGCCTGAACTTCTATAGCACATACACCATAGCTAAGCCTTCTCTTTCTGTCGTGGTGTAGTTCTTTTCTGCTGTCGATAGCTTTCTACTGGAGTATGCGATAGGATGATGAATACCTCCTTCTCCTGGTTGTGTTAAAACAACCCCTAGTGCGATGCTAGATGAATCCACATGTACATGAAATGACTTAGTCCAGTCTGGAAATACTAAGATGGGTGCTGTAACCGTCTTCTCTTTAAGTGTGTTTAGACTCTACTGGCATTCCTCATTCCATAGGAATTTTACATCTTTCTTTAACAGTTTTTCCATCTGTGCTGTAATCTTTGCGTATCCCTTGATGAATTTTCTGTAGTACCCGGTGTGACCAAGTACTGTCCTCAATTGTTTGACTAAGTTCGGTGCTGGAAGATTTATAATGATGGCAATATTTACGGGATCTACCATCAAGCCTTTCCCATAGACAATGTCACCCAACAAAATACCGAATGGCACACAGAATATACATTTTTTCAAGTTTAGAGAAATCTGGTACTGCCTACATTTCTCTAACATCAGTATTAAATCTCCTATGTGCTTGTCAATTAATCCAAATAGAGTCCAATCATAAAAATAAACTTCTAGGAATTTATGGATGTATTCTTTAAATACGGCAACTACTACTCTAGAAAAGATAGCTGGTGCATTCTTAAGACCAAAGGGCATTACCGTATATTGGAATGAGCCCCATTCTATTGCAAAAGTGGTCTTATGTCAATCTTATGGGTGGATTCTGATATGGTGATAGCCTAAAAAGCCATCAGTGAAGGAGTAGACCTCCTGTCCTCCCACATTGTCTAGTACTTCATGAGTGAAAGGTGTCGGAAATGGATCATGAAGTGATGCATCGTTGATTTTACACAAGTTGACATAGATCCTGATGTCTCCTTTAGTTTTCTTTTCTTGCACGACCATGGGACTAACCCATTCACTCTCTTCTACAGGCTCAATGATTCGTGTTGCTAGCATCTTATCGATATCATCCTTAACTTTTTCTTTGTAGCACGGATTTAATCTGTATGGACGCTACTTGACTGGTCTAGCATCCTCTTTCAATGGTATCCTCATTACTCCCAGGTCTTCGACTATTCCATTCATCTCTGTGAACTTGGTGGGAAATAGGTCCTGATAGTCATGTAGCAAGTCTGCAATCTGTCTGACTGTTTCATCGGTCCAATAGTCTCCAATAGAGGAAAACTTTGGTTATGTGTCTGTGCCAATATTGATCTTTTTAATCTGGATCGATTCTTTGATTGCTGGAATATATAGCTTTGGTCCATCAACATTGTGAGTCCCTTCTGACTCTGGAATGTTGATGTTGTGAGGATCCTCATCCTCATCCTCTGGTTCTGCTTCGAAGTTATAGCATTCGAGTGCCTCTTCTAACTGGATGGCCCACTCAGGTTGAGTATGTACTGATAGGGTACAATCCTCAAATATCTTAATATTTATTACATCTACAGCCTGATCAACATTTGGATACTCAGATTCAAAAGCGAAGGTAAGTAGAAAGTTGTCTATTAGAAGTGGCCATGTAGTCGTTCCCTTGCGCAATTCACTCTCTGTGTACCAGTTCCGTGGAACTGTGTCCAAAGTGTGAATGAATCGGTGAACCCATTCATCCTCAAGAATGTTCGACCAATTCTGTTCACACATCTAAATATGTGACCTGGGGTCACTTTCTCCTATGTATCTCTGCTGGACATACTCTCTATCTGATCGCCATCAATCTCTTAAGATCATCCTATGATGCGATATTCTCTTTATGTGCATACCACCATCTTGCAGGTGTGGCTCGTACTGCAAGGTCCATAGTTGCGATCCTCTACTCGCGAGGAATTTGTTGTTCAAACTGCATGAGAAAGTCCTCGATATCTGTTAGACCATGAAATGATGGAATCTCATTGATCTCTGCGCCAATCCATCGCAGTGACTTAGTCATGTACGCACATCTGCGTGCTGAGACTTCGTAAAGTCTGTTCTGCCATTTCTCTAGACCAACATCTGAATCCGATGCGCATGAGATGTCGCATCGCCAACTAATATTCCCTTCTGCGGTTGGATTGATGTAGTCGCAGTCATCTGATAGAGACTCTCCATGTTACGTGCCTCTTCCTCTGCTCGGATAGGTTCAATATATCTAGGACACTGAAGAGGATCTAATGGTGCGATGACCTAGATCTGCGCATCTTCAAAGGTCATTTGTCTTCTCTTTAAGTTGATAATGGTCATGTTACCGATCGCCCAATCAATTCCTAATAGTGCTGGATATGGTATACTATCTCCAATGATTTATATAAATTCAAAGTCCGCAGAGCTACAAACTTCGTCAATGTCAATTGGCACCTATGATAATCGACCTAGGGTGATACTTGCTGCTGATTAGCTAATCTAAGATGGATAGGCGATCTGACTAACTTAGGGCTACCCATCTGTTCCCATGTCTGCTTAGTCAAAACATTTACCTCTGATCCTAGATCTAGGATCACCTCGTCCATTTCAAATTCTCCAACCTGTGCTGTGAGTTGCATCTCTCTTCCTATTCTTGTATGTCCCATAATGCTATGAACAGCACGCTGTGCACTACTCACTGAAGAAGATGGTTGACACTGATCTATGATGCGCTGAAGTTCTTCGATAGCTTGCTCATTTCTCACGAGTTTTAAACAACTTTGCAGGAAGGATTGTACACTTCCTGTCAACTCGTCCTTGTCACATGTTCCCAATGTGGTAGCCTGGGATATCTGTACAGGGCTAACGCCACAAGGTGTTTTCTACGGTACGCCCCTAGACTACGGTACCTGCAATCTTGATTGCATAGGGTCATCAAAGAAAGTATTAGCTTCCTAAAATGTCTATTTATTCTTCTGTAGGTCAAGTGGTGTTTCTTTGTTAGGATCTTTGCGCACCCACTCCTGACCTGTGGTCTTTTCAGTAACCTACGATGTCCCATTGGTGGAAGCACCACTACGAGTCACAATGTTGAATCTTGGTTCTGGTTCTTCCTGCTCAGCAGCAATAAGCTGGATGTTCTGGTGTACTGCTGGCTTAGGTTCTTTGATCTTAGCTATCAATGTAGGACAGTCTTCTATAGCATGATCATAATATTTGCAATACTTACATGTGGTGGTATGGCTCTGATAGTCCCTAGCATAATGTCCTATAACTCCATAGTTGTAACAAGTGACTGGTCTGCGACCACGGCCAAAGCCTTCTCCCCGGCTAAAGCCTCCTCCACGTCCTCATCCTATGAATCCTCCTCCACGGCAAACATGAGCCTGATCATACTATGGTCCTACTACTGGACCCTATGTTTCTGATTGGAATCTGTACAAGTCTTGCTTGCTCCCTACCATGAGATCAAAGGCTCGGCAATTGTGTTCATCATGGCCTACGGACTTACAGAAGACACAGTATAAGTTCTTAGGTGTCTGCACGTACTTCTGAAGTAGAGGGAACTGTTGAGGTAGGTGTCCTCTTGTTTTGCATATTTCACACCACGGCCCATGGGTCTATGGTAAGGGGTTAGGAGCCCCAGTTGCTATATATTCTACAAAGACTGGACAATTATATTTAGTATGGCCTTGTGCTTTACACTTTACGCACCATATGTCTTACGCAACCTCTTTCCCTTTCTTAAGCTCATGCATCTGTATCATGATATTAGCCAACTGGTTTTGCAGATTTGTCATACCTGTGCTGGTTTCAGCTAGAGGTGAAGCCTCTAGTTTCATCGCCATCTCCAACGCGTCGTCCTGCATCTGGAGTTTCTACTGCATTAATGGTAGTCTGATGTGAGAGAGTAGTGCTGCAATAAACCATTCCTTATGCTGCTCCAGTGCAAACTCAAAGCTGACTTGGTCTATAAGGGCTTTAAATTTCTGATCGAAGTCCCACACTGACTCTGTAGGTAACTGTTTGATGTCTTTGAGCTCTGTAATGCACTGTGACTCAGAATTAGGTTTCTTAAACTCTTTAATCATGGTGGTCTTGACCTGGACAATCTTTCTGGGTACTGCTATGGTGTACTTCATATACCATGTTAAGGCTCGTTCTCTTAGTGTGGTGACCAACTGTAAAAGTTTACTATTATCATCATTGATTGCTTTAATGGTCCACACGGCTTCACATAGAAACCAATGCTGCTCTGGATCCTATGCCCCTATACCCCTAAAGATAGGTAGCTTCATATCATCCCCCATTCTATTTCGATGTGGTGGATGTTGATTTGTTGTGTTACTACCACTCGGTGGTGTAGGTGGAGGTGATGTAGCGGTAGTATGTACTGTCTGGGAGATACTATATGGAGTTCCTACGGGATTGTTCTGAGTCCCGATCTGTTTCTGTGGGCTATAAGGGTGGTAAGGGATACCCCCTTTTGTTCTTTCTATGGTACTATGACTCTATTGTCTAGTATTATCTGAACTGTCTTCAAGTATGGGAGAGCTGAAATCTACTTTGTATTTCTTTCCACTACGTGTACGTCCAATGTCATCAAAATCACTTTCAAACTCTTGTGACATTACTATCTTTACTTATTCATCTGAAACTAGATCCATTGTTCCTTTTTCATGTAATAACATCTTAATGGACAAGTTTAAATATTTTAGGTACTTACTGCGATATCCTTTGAAGAAGTACTGCTCAGCCTCGCTGAAGCTTTTTCTCTGTTCAACTGCAAACTCTGTGATGAAGCCTTCTAGCACACTCACAAGCCAGAATTCTATTGTCCTCGTAATAGGATTATCAAGGTTCTTCACAGTCCGAATCAGATCTGGTGTCTAGACAATGTTTCTTTTCTTCTTGAATATGCTCGTATCAGTCAACTTTGATAACCAGTGGTAAAGATCGTTCCCATAGGTCGCAAAAAATATCGTATGCAGGTCTGTAAAGATATGTTTTTGTAACCAGTCCTTTGTACTCATTCTAGGACTCTTGTTCTCATGTTTGGAAAACTCTTTCTCATTAGACCCAACCCACTTGTTGAGTTCATCTCTAGTAGGACGCCACCAGAACATCAGTGCTCAGTTTGTTCAAAATTAGCAACGGAACCATTTGTTGGTTGCTGGGCAGACCCAGGTTTACTATAATGTACCAACAACACCCCTAGCTCACTGGCCCTTTCGGAAACAGACCATGAAGCGGCCTGAAGTCTCACCCAAAGTGATCCTAATGGGTTGGCCAAAGACTCAAGTGTCTCGACCAGGTTCTGTATAGCGTCCTGTGTGCATCTCAAAGCTCTTCTTATCCCGCGAGATGTCTCTTTCCGCAACGCGCAGTTTCCTCTTACTCGCGATGACTCTAACCTTTATCGCATCACCGCTTCCTGGGAAACACATAACTTTCTCGTATGCTCGATCCTTAAGCCGCGGTATTGCATGCCACAGCTCCTCTGATGGTGCGATATCGCCCCTCTCCGATATCCTACCGTTGCGGCTCAGCATACTTAGTGTGCTGGTGTTCAACTTACAGGACTCAACACACAAGGATGTTTTACACTATGAATCTTAACTGTCTTGAGTGAAGCTTAGACAAACTCTTATATAGAATAATTAAAGACTTCAACTTGCATTTATCCTTTTAATATGCTGTGAACTGAATAACACATACATACATTTACTGTAAGCAAAGTTCATGTTATGAATGATAGATATAACAAGTAAATACAATCACATGAATCAATCACATAACACTCTGATTTTACGTGGTTCACTTCCAGAGTAGAATCTACATCCACAGAACTATGTTTCTATATTATAACTTGAGAGAGGTACACAGTTCTGCTGCACCACATATGGAGCTAGAGATCTTCTGGGTAACTCCGCAGACATCCTGGAGCCCTTCTCTCTTAGATCTCTTCTCTATATTGCCTTCTTACAATATACTCTCACTCTCTCTCTCTCTGTCAATCCCTGCGGATTGTTACAATACAAAATAACAGTGAGCTAACAGACTACTGGACTCTTAGACTCGCTGATGTCTGAATAGCTACAGGTTACCCTAATAGCTCCAGAAGGACTGACTAGCTAACCTTTTACAATACAAAATACATCCCTTTATAGGCGGCCCGAAGGTCTCGCCATTACAACACTATGGGCCTGTCCCAACAGTAACCCAAATCCCTAACTAGTGACAGTCGGCATATCTATACTTGGGGTAGCCACTTTCCATCACACCACTGCTCTTTGCAATCTTCCATGCTTCCCGGCGCTGACCATGGGTACTATGCACCGCTTCCTATCTTCTATCCTTTGTCTTCAATACCTCGGCCTCGTTGCTCCTTTTCCTTTATGAGGGTAGCTGATCCCTCCTCTCTTCGCCACTGCCTTCAATGCAGTGGTTGAGCTCTCTCTTCTCGGTCGCTCAGGTACTGTCTTCTTTCTTGACTTCTCTGTCCCAACAGTCATGGTTTCTGGTTCTTCTCTGCAGCTAGAAACATGCTACGGCATCGTAGCTTTTCCTTATCTCTTCGTCTTCGCCAAACTGTCTATCTGCCAAAATGGCAGCTTTTCCTGTAGCTGCGGGACTCTGCTCCAACCGGGGATATCATAATATATTTACAAAAACTAAAGACCCCTACTCACCTCTCGTGAGATGAATGACGATGATTACGTCACGTCTCTAAGAACTACCTCATAGTGGATAACAATTTGTACCACCGTGGGGTAGATTCCATTTTATGACATTGTTTAACTCATGAGGAGGCTAAGGTAGTGCTGAATGATTTCCATGGAGGGGCGTGTGGTGGTCATTTATTTGGGATTTCTATAGCTCAAAATATTTTAAGAGCGGGTTATTTCTGGCCGTCGATCTTTAAGGATTGTGTTGATGTGGTCAATAGGTGCCACCCTTGCCAGGTTTTCACACGTAATATGCGCTCGAAACCTACCCCGTTACATCCCATTATCACTGCCGGTCCCTTCACTAAGTGGGGGCTCAATTTTATGGATTGCAACCCAGCTTCGGCTAGGGGGCACCATCATATTATAGTGGTTGTTGATTACTTCATGAAATGGGCTGAGGCTATGCCTACAATAAAATCCAACTGTGAGACAGCTGCCCACTTTGTATTCAACCAAATTATTACTCGGTTCAGGATTTCGAAAGAGCTTGTCACTAACCATGGCTCGCACTTTCAGAACCGTATGATGGAAGAGTTGGCATCGAAGTTAGGGTATAAGCAAGAGCCTTCCTCTTCTTACTACCCTCAAGTGAATGGATAGGTAGAGGCAGTGAATAAATCACTCAAATCCATTCTCCAATGAACCATTGCACAAAGCAAGAACAATTGGCACATCATGTTATATCCTGCTTTGTGGGCATATCGAACCACTGTTAATACTGCCATTGGTTTTTATCCATATCAACTTGTACATGGAGTGGAGTCGATATTTCCGGTTGAATGCGAGATTCCTTCATTGAAGCTATCTATAGAACTCTTACTGGACACTTCACATTGGAGGAGTGTTTGGTTCACCTTGAGCAACTTGATGAGCAGCGTCGAGATGCCTTGGTGGCTCTAGAAGTTAATAAGCGTTGCATAAAGGCCCAATACGATAAGTCTGTCCATCCAAGGGCGTTTAGTGAAGGAGACTTGGTCCTTTTGTGGGATAAACTGAAAGAACCCTTGGGGGCAGGGAAATTTAATCCTATGTGGTGTGGTCCTTACATAGTCAAGTGCGTGTTAGAGAAGGGTTCCTATAAGTTAGTGGATTAAGAAGGAACGGCCTTGGCAGAGCCTAAAAATGGGATCTATCTTAAAAAATACTATGCATGATCTTTAGCCAAGGCTGCTCATTGTATATTATTGTACAGTTTTGCATAGTTAGGTATTTTTCTTATCGTGATCGGATTTGTGATTAGTTTTTGTTTCTTTTGGCAGATGTCAATGGAATCTTCCACCTACATAGGATTCACGGATGGTGCAAGCCATCACACTCAACACTCAGCCTCTGCTTCTTGCATGATTTATACTCCTATGGGTCAGGTATTGTCTTCAGGAGGCATATGTCTATGGCCATCTTCCAACAATGTTGCTGAATATAGTGCCATCATCGAGCTTCTATGGGATGCCATTTTACATGGCATTCTCTCTCTTGAGGTATGTGTTGATTCATAGTTAGTAGTGTCACATCTCAATGGTTTGTACCATGTTAGAGATTCGACGTTATTAAGAATATTATTCCGTGTGATATTGTTAGAACGACAATTTGACAATATAACATATATACATGTTCCAAGAAATAATAACCAAGTTGCTGACTCATATGCTAACTATGTGTTAGATTTTCATTTGTTTCATTCATAGTAAATTAATCACAAACACAATTTTTACTTATGTAAATAAATAAACCGATCACCATAATTTTTTTTATATATACATCCAAAAATGTGATAATACATAGTGTCATGATGCAAAATTGGGGCTTTCAAAGCCACCAACATATAATACATGGTAGTACAAAATGTACACACTCCCAGGTGTCTAATCCTATGGAGGAGGAGGAGGGTTGTGATAATGGAAGGTCACTACGGCTCTAGCTAGCCGTCAGAATAATCGTACCCATGCACGTGGTACACCCACCACCTGCCGCTGCATAGCCTCAGGCAAGTCCTCGACTTGCGCCATGGGAACTCTATGTGTCAATCTCACAGAATTGGTATGAATGCTCTAGAGCATTCGCTCCACATCCACACCAGTGATGTCATCTCCTCTTCCCCTTCGTCTATGACGAGGGAATCCTTCTGGCCGCCGTGGTCCCACATCTGCACACAAATGGTAGATGTCACTATGTATTGTCACGCAAAAACATGTCTTTTTGATTCCAAATAATTAAGAAAACACAAAAAAATTAAATAACTCAAAAAATTTAAAAAGAGAGGGTCGAGATTCGTTACCTATATCTCCATATGCCGATCCAGGTGGTAGCGGCATGTCCGGGTCTCCCCAAAAATCTATCCCTGCATAGGGGTAGTCATCGATCGCAACTATCTGTCATTGCCACCATGAAAAATACGTTATCTAGATATGGGTTGGCCACCCTACCACCCCCCAGTCTATGCATAGTATCTTCCCAATTCCATTGAGTTGGATCTCAAACCCCATGGAGAGGAATGTCCACTCTAGGCCTCAATCCTAGAACACGCTCGAAGAAAAACGTGCTCAAAATACTGCTGAACCTGAAGTTTTTCACTCTACTTGCCTTACACTCATTGAGCTGATGTTTCATGTTGCTTAGTAGTCTAGTTCTCCAGTCGTAAATCATGGGTCTCATGCACTCCACTGCATAGAACATCAGAGGCCATGAGGCCTGGTGGAGTGATGCCAAGCCTGCTATCCTGCCCAATGTCAAGAGTATGGCCTTTAGGCCCAACACCTGTATAGTGTTGGTAGGGACCTAAATCCCCACCTTCTCTGTGTCTGGATAGCAGTACACTGCAATTTACTCATCTATAGTTAGGCCACCTCTTGTCCCACCACAGGAATGAAGGTTCACCACTTCCCCTCATCTAGATAGCCCAGTAATGAAGTATATGTCCTCCACCTCTATGGAGAGAGACATCCCATCTATCTATAAGGACTCCAAGTTTGGATCCCAGTAATCCACCAGCATCTGTAATAGTCTTGGTTTGGCCCTCAAACCACCAAGACACCAAAACTTGTAGAGTCCACATGCACATAGAGCTTGTTGAGCCATTAGATCGGCCCTTACTGCTTCCTCTACTTCACTGTGTTCATGCTCTCTCCACTCTAGGACCACCCTGCACAAGAAATTGCAAAATTTCCCATTATATTATTAATAAAACCTTATGTACGAACTCATACATGACTGTTTTCAAAACAACCGCGTATGTACACGAGTTTGAGGGCATTTTCCACGTATATCCAACCCTATATGCGGAAAAAAACTTGATTTCTGTGTGGGCTGCAACTCTCATTTTAGGTTGGCCTAGAAACCTTATTTGACCATGGAATTTCATGAAAATTGAATCAAAATGAAAGAGAAGAGCATGAGTAAATACTTGGAAGAAACGGTAGTGGATTCCACCGGTTGGATCTCCTGGAATTCGCTGTTGAAAATCAGAGCTCAAAAGGGTAAAAGTTTCAAATGTTTTATAATATTTTGAATTGTTTACTATTTATAGAAAATTTTCAAATATTTGAAAAATTTTACCCCCTTTCCTATAGTTTTGAGATTTTCTAACCATTTTGGACCGTTTTTGACATAATTCATGTTGTAGAGGACCCTTTTCAGTGCAATTTCAGCCGTTGGATTGACCTGTTCGTGCCGATATCAGGTATCATGTATAAACTGGCATATAGGTTAGGTTTCATCACCATCTACATTTTTCA
The DNA here is from genome assembly GCA_001517045.1 of Pseudotsuga menziesii. Taxonomy (NCBI): domain Eukaryota; kingdom Viridiplantae; phylum Streptophyta; class Pinopsida; order Pinales; family Pinaceae; genus Pseudotsuga; species Pseudotsuga menziesii. The sequence goes on from LPNX010835376.1 coordinate 163,852, forward strand.
TGGCCTTATGACCATATTACCATGACCTTAGGTATGAACCCACTCTGTTATGTCACATAACCTTCTTGCTGTTTTAGAAGTTGCATGATATGAGTGATAGAGCTTCACCTTACATGGGTACCCTAGTTAGTGCCTTATTTGCATTTGGTGCCCATGCTGAAATTTTCTCTTTTACGGTGTGGGAGTTTGTTGTATAGTACTGCAATGACATTTCGCAAGAGCCTCATACTCCTCTTGATCTTATGCTGGCCTATGTCCCTCAGGACTCCCTAATGTCAAGTTGTGAATGCATTATCATGAGCTTTTCCTGTCTTATTGAGATTTATGCTGGCTCTCCTGACACTGTGTTTCAGCCATATAGCCCGAGCTTTTCTCATGTATAGCCATGTAGAGCCCTTTTTTATATCCTTTGTAGCTTGTTTACCTTTTTACCGGGAGGGGATTTTCCCCCGAGTGTCGATATCCTACACATGTATCCTTGCATTGAGCATAGGTATGTTCCACTACTTGGAACTAGTTTGTTTGCCCTTATGACACTCGTCTCCTCCTAGTATGTAACTATAAAGCCATTTTATTCTTTTTCAAGCTTTTTAAATAATTGAAAAAGTCCAAAAAAAATCAAAAAACCAAAAATCCGGACAAGGAAAGATGTTATCTGTGGCAGATGTCGATTCATTTCGTCTGCAAACAGAGCAATGTATATCACATCCATTGGTTGGGTTATAGTTTGAATTTAGGAGCTATAATCATTTATCTGAGTTTATCTCCACCAACTGGTTAAGCTTCCAGTCCCTATGGAGCCTCTGTCGATGCCTCCTGTGTCGCAGAGATGTCCTAGTTTGTATATCGAGTCTATGCTACCTTCATTCAGTCACCATATGTCATTATTCTCTTGTTTGAAGGAATTTGAAACCTGAGTCAACCATTCCTCAATTATCTTGACTTTGCATGTTGGCCATTCTTGGTACAGTTACTAGTTCATGCACTTTATGATCGAGTCCTTCTACATTATACAACTTTGTTGAGTACCTCGTGTTGGATGATGGGGGATGCCTTAATTCCCTCCTTCCAGTGGATTTCATCCCATCGACTTCAGATCATTTATTCTTTGATTGGAATCTAGAGTCATTTTGAGTGCCTTGAGACTTGCAATAATTAGTGGCAGGTTCTCTCGCCATCGAAAATCTTTGGGAATACATCAATTTCCCCTGATCGATGGATCCTCTCAAGTGTTCGACCCCAACACATTTATTCACACTTGTTAGTTTTCACTCTAGTGCCTTGATTCCCATTTTCATTATCGGTGGTTGATCTTGCATCTGTTAATGGTATACATTAATGACTAGTAATTAGGTGATGGAATACTATGTTCGACCTCGACACCTCTATTCGCATAGTAGGACATGTACTCGTAGCGGTTTGTGTAGAATAATTTCCTGATTGGTGGCATGTCTTATATGCTACCTCCTTGATCGTGCCACTGTTCATGAGATTTCAGCTCTCGTGACTTGATTCTAGTATATAACCGATATTTCCAGCCACTATGGAGATCTTGATCTGTTATATATCTTCAGCCATTATCGAGATTAAGAACCTTTGTATATCTTCATCATGGATATTCTAATCTATGTATATTGTACGTGGCGATGACCACTTATGTGATATATTGTATCATGCCTATTCATGGCCATTGTACTCTTATGTATCTGGGACTGCTATATGTATTTGCAGTTATGTGCAGAGTTGTATTATTGTACTATGTTGATTGGGTGGTTGGTCTTACATTTGGGATCCTTCATCACTCCACTTCTGGGATGGACTTATAATGTATTTCAGACATCGTATGACCCCTCTGACCTCACACATTAGGGGGCATCTGTTATAGCTGATTTCACCACTCCAGGTGAATCACACTTTGTATGGCCTTCCCCTGTCCTGCTACAGACTCCTTAGACCCCATGGACCATTTTTTGTCCTTTGATGTTTCCTTGACCATCCCTAAAAACATGTGAAAAATGATACACGTGACTTTTAAACCTATAAGCGCATATATACGTGGGTTTGACCACTAAAACCACGTACATCAGGATGTGTACAAAATCCAAATCCTTTTGGAGTTTTCCTTGACATGGATCCGATTCATTCAACTCCTGGCCTTCCATATGCCTTGAAATCACTTGGATTCAACCTTTCATTACCCCTTTGAAAAGCTATATAAGGAACCCCTTGGTACATTGAAAGCATAAGAGAGAATTAAGAGCAAAGAAACTATAGTCCATTGTTGCCGGAACTTATGCTTGAGTCTGCATCCCTTTTTCCCTTGGAGCACTTTTGTGTTCTTCCCAAGATTGCCTTTTTCTTATGAGCTTGCTATCTAGTGATGGAGGATTGAAGTGGTGGAGGCCTAAGTGGGGGATTCAGTTTCTCCGGTTAGTAGACATGCCGACAGAGGTTTTATCTTGTAATCTCTGATTTATATTAATATAAATATCTTTTCCTATCCAATAATGTGTGTTTGAATGAATATTTTATCCATTGGATTATGTCAAATGCTTATACATTATTGATTATATATGCTAGAATAGATCTAACACCATGATATATAGAATGCTTGTATTGTTTACTTGTTGTTGAGGAAGTAATCTATCAATTCAAGCTGAAGTTGGAAAACTCAACAGGGATCTACGTCGACCGTCTAGAATAAGGCATGAGGTCTGATCCTTTAGTGTTAGACATTTAATTTCTATTGCATATTGGAAATGATTGATTTCTAGAGTCAAGCTGTCTGTTTTGGTACCCCAAACCATAGGAATTTCTCTCCATAACAGGGTGTGTGAGCTAGATCTTATACTATATCATATTACTCAGAGGCATGTGCATTAGGATTAAGAATGGACTTTCAAAGTGTACTTTTAGGTGGGAGAATAATTGTATCAGGAATAGTTTTTTCAATATGAATACCGTTACATGGAGGAGGGGTGGAAACTGAAGGTTTTTTAGCTGAAACATCATCAGTTTTATTTTCTAGAGGAGGGTCATAACTTTGGGATATTATGTTAAGGTGAACCATTTCACTTGACATCATTTTGACTTCATTGATGGAATATGAAGAAGGCCCATGCAAGGATTGATGATCAATCAATTACTGTTGGGTGGGGAAAGGGCCTGTAAGAACTGTTGGGGTGGGTGAGATTTTAAAAAAAAATCTAACTTCCTCTCGACGAGGACACTCTTTAGTAAAGTGATCACCTCCACAAATTAGGAAGGGAAAATTTTCCTTTCTCTTATTCTTTGAATCAACATTAGGGTTTTGTGTTTTACCTTCCTATTGGTTATCAGATCTCTTATATTTACTTTTACCTTTCTTATTTCCTCCCAAAGATTAAGCGTATTGAATCACATTTACTTTGGTGGAAACAATAGGAGGGAATGCAGTTTTGGGTGGTGGAACAAATTGAATGGTAGGTTGATTTTGATTTTTCATAGATTTTGTTGTCGATTGTGTTTGAACTGAATCAAGAATGACATCAGTGGGTGGTTCTGTTGCAGGTCTTGAAGGGTTTGATGTAGGACAAGGAGCATGAGGAATTGAGTCATATAAAGTTCCTGACTGGGAATAAACAAAGTCTAGGTACTGAGAATGGATACTGGAATTCTACTCCATAACAACACCTCCCATGGAGACATCCCTAGAAATGGTGTAAAGTAAAGATTTCAAAAACCAATAAGCAAGTAACTAATCAGGAATGGGAGCCTTAATCAACCTACGTCTTCATCTCCATTCATGTATATGATCAGAGATATGGGTTGAAGTAGTTTGGTGAAGTGAGGTTAACATGTCTGTACATGTCTCGTATTGAATTGGTAACTAAAAATGGCTTAAAAATGCCATTGCCAAGGTATTAAAGTCCAAAAAGGAATGTTGGGGTAGCTTGGTATACCATTTCATAGCTACTCCGGTGAGGGTTCTTTGAAACAAATGTAGACGTGTTGGATTTTTATCATTCAAGCTACCATTATGATCTTAGGATTTTTAATTGAGAGAATAACATGCACAGCAATAAAACACAAGCACAACACAAGAGACACAAAGAATTTTCCTCGGGGAAACCATAAAGGAGAAAACCCCATAACTTCCTTAGAGATAGAATCAACACCAAAAGGTGAAACCCCAAAATAGTAAGATGACCTCCCGACAGCAATAGTCTCTCTCTCTCACACTGAGAGAGCTTCTCGTCTCTCACTCATGCACCCCAATGAGTGAGTGTGTGTGTTCTAAATAGAGAGACTCACTCTCTATTTATATTCTTCTGTTCACTTGGAACCCACTTCATCATGTCGGCCTCACTTAACAATTACTTACTAGAGCCGACATCTCTAGGAGTGTCTAATAACCCTAGTGCCCCACTACTTGTGGGGACTTTGCCTCCTCTGACCAATAGGAGGGTAACACAATGGTGGGGACTATTGCCCCAAATTACAATAACTCACCTAGGGTCAAATTCAATAGGATAGTCTAATAACCCTAGGGCCCCACAACTGTGGGGAATTTAATCCTTGATGAATAGGAGGGTTACCCACAATGACTTGACATGAATTTATCATTATAGAAACTTCCTCAAATAAACATTGGGGTATGACATGACTCAAGTACATTACAATACATCCTAAAATGAAAATTGGGTTACAACAGATAAGAAATACAAGTGAATACATTCTGAAGTTACAATTACATCAACACTCCCTCTTAAGTAGGAAGGTATTCTCTTGACACAATTTATCAGCACAAGTCTTCTTCTCTGTATCATCTGGGTCATTTTCAAGTCCTTTTCATCTTCAAGTCATCTTAATCTGGATCTGGATCATCATCCCTTGATCTAGATCATCACTCAATCTCAATCATCATCACTCGATTTGGATCATCACTGGAAATCGTCAGTGGATCTAGATCATCACTGGATATGGATCATCATTGGACATCATCACTCAATCTAGATCATCACTGGGAATCATCACTGGATCTAGATCATCACTTGATCTGGATCATCACTGGGCATCATCACTGGATTTGGATCATCACTCGATCTGGATCATCACTGCTAGATCATCATTACTGGATCTGTATCATCACTCGATCTAGATCATCATCACTAGATCTGGATCATGACTAGGAATCATCACTGCATCTGGATCATCACTCGAACTAGATCATCACTGCTGGATCATCATTACTGGATCTGGATCATCAGTCGATCTGGATCATCATCACTAGATCTGGATCATTACTCGATCTGGATCATCACTCGATCTGGATCATCACTGGTGCTATCTCATGATTCTTCTCGTCAAAGGAAGTGTTATAGTGGATTTCACCACACTAGGTGAATCACACATTGTATGGCCTTCCCTTGTCCCGCTGCAGACTCATTATCCCCTTTGGACCACTTTATATCTTTTAATGTTACCTTGATCATCCCTAAAAACATTAGAATATTGATATACGCGGCTTTTCCCTCGATATCCGTGTACATACGCGGATATTTCCCCTATAGTCGCGTACATCCGGATGTGTACATAAATCCAAATCCTTTTGGACTGTTCCTTGACTTGGATCCGACTCATATGACTCCTGGCCTTCCATATGCCTTGAGATCGCACGGATTCGACCCTTCAGTATCCCTTTGAAGAACTATATAAGGAACCCATTGGTACATTGAAAGCAGAAGAGAACTTTGAGAGTAACAAAACTATAGTCCATTGTTGCCAAGATTTATGCTTGAGTCTGCATCCCTTTGTCCCTTGGAGCACTGTTGTGTTCTTCCCAAGCTTGCCTTTCACTAGTAAGCTTGCTATCGAAGTGATGGAGGATTGCGGTGGTGGAGGCCCAAGTGGGGGATTCAGTTTCTCCAATTCGCAGACGTGCTGTCAGAGGTTGTCACTTGTAATCTCTGATTCTTATTAATAGAAATATCTTTTCCTGTCTAGTAATGTGTATTTGAATGAATATTGTTTCCATTGGAATATGTCAAATGCTTTTACATTATTGATTATATATGCTAGAATAGATATAACACCATGAAATATAGTATGCTTGTATTGTTTACTTGTTATTGAGGACGTGCTATAACAATTCAAGCTCAAGATTGGAAAGCTCAACGGGGATCTACTACAACCGTCCGGAATAAGGTACGAGGTTCGATCCTTTAGTGTTAGATTGTTTTATTTCTATTGCATATTGGGAAAGATTGATTTCTGGATTCTAGCTGTCTGTTGTGGTACCCCAAGACATAGGAATTTCTCTCCGTAACAGAATTGGCAACTCCGCTGGGAGTTCCTAGTAGTTGACCTTTGGGGATTGGTTTCTTGGCATTCAATGTATTTGAATTGCTCTCTCTCTCTCTCTTGTTTCTGTGTCGGTTATGGGGGCATGTATGCTTGGTAGAGCCTGATTGGTGTGAAATAAGTCTTAGCCTGTCTATTTGCCTGTGGTTTATGCATCTTTTTCTTCCTGTACGCGGGTTTATTGTTTACAGTCGCGTATACACGCGGGTTCCCCTGGGATTTCCGCGTATACACGTGGGTTTACTGCACATAGTCGCGTATACCCTGGTTTTTACCCTTTTTGTGGAAGATAGTGGATTGCTGGGTGAGTTCTGATAGTTGCTGAGTCTCCTTTGGCACTGCCTGAGTCTGTTATTGCCTCTGTGTTTGACCAGAAACATTTTTTTAGCCTAAAAGTTTTTTTTTAGGAAAGTTCTCGTCATGGCATCTTTGATTTTTTGTTTGAGATTAGTGCATTAGAGTCCTTTTACCTTAGTGCTTTGCTTGAATGCTGTTTATGTGTGCTTGCAGAGTCTGGGGTGGGTAGAATCATTCTTTTGCTTATTGTATCTCTTTATTTTCAAAAAATACAAAAATTTTTGCTTCTCATTATGCATTGCATTATGCACTTTGCATTGTACTTGCACTAGATCTATATTTTCTTTGGAGTAATAGTTAGGTGTTCATATAGGAAAATTTGCATTCAGCATTTGAAGAAGAATTGTGCATTACACGTAGTTCGCATACCCTGTTTTCATGGACACATGCATTTGCATGGATTGTTAGGTGTGCATTTTACTTCTTGTTGCGTCATAACACCATAAGTTGCACGACCATATCCTATTTTTGAGTAATAAAGCCAACTAAAATCAACGCTAAATAAAATGAATTACACTCTTTTCTTTTATAGGGTGCACCAACAAGCTTAGGCTTTAGGATCTTGGAATAGTTCATTGTGAGTTAATTCTCCAAGATCACTAAACAACAACAACTAGGTGTCTGTCCAGGGAGTGTGTGAAACCCTTGGTATAACTGACGTTCTCAAGAAGCTCCTCTCAAAAGGGAGTCAAGCACTAGGCAGTGTGAGCGGTTGTCTGATCGGGATAACCCTTGGTCGAGAACTGTGTAGCACCGGCGATATAGCCAGGATTGTATTCGTATCTGGGGGCTCTTTCGAGAGTTTCGGGCTAAGCTACCCTGCCCATACGGTCAATCCCGCTCGCGACTATCCGCCTGAGCGTTGATTATATTGAGGTGACCTTAGTGACCTTACCTAGGATATCGAGGGGGTACGTGTAAAGGTTATTTTGCATGTGTCCCGGCCAGGTTGGGGTCGGACAGCACAGTCGCTATACGCGTTGAAGCTGAGGGCCACAATAATTGGTTACGAACCTCCGCTTGTGGTGACAAGGGCCTCTCAAGCCTCTCCTAGGCGAGACATACCGGCCACATTCGGGAGCTCACTTATCCAGCCCATGTTTGCTTGCTTTTGGCTTTAGATTTCATAGTGATTGCTCTGTGCACGCTAGTTGGCTTAGGGTTGACGTAAATAGAGAGTCTTTGCTATTTTTTTTGAGTCATTGTGGATTCGGGTGCGGTTCCGCGCCGTTCTCGTCGTTTAGCAGGACTTCCGCCTTCTACTGATCCTCCTCCTTTAGGAGAGGGACCTAGACAGTCCAGGCAGACTACATCACACTTTGATTCACACACCATGGGAGACCATTCAGAGGACACATCTGAGTCACTTCATCCTCCCATTCGTGTTGACGATGGGGCTTTTACACCTAGTTATGATATTTCACCCGACCTAACCGAGTTAGGACCTGTGATTTCTGAGATAGGAGCCTTGCATGATACACATATCCATTCTAGGCCCGACCCCTCATTACAGCATTACCGGTATGGAATGTCGGAAGATGCCGAGACTAACTTTGAACCTGCCAGCACTAGCTACGGTGTTTATGCTTCGACTGGTTTCCCTATTCATGGTTTGGAATATCATGCCGAATCTGATTTTGACCCTAACACTATACCTGGGGGCATTCCCATGCCTTACCTTGCAGAGACGTTTGGAAGTACTAGTCATATTGCACCTTCCATCCCAGCGGTGGAAGCCACATCTTATGTACCTCCTAGGTCTAGAGTTAGTGAGCCTATAGTGATACCAGGTCCCAGGAGAGTGACGATAGGCACTAGCACATATCTTATTACAGAGATCCCTTCGTCCTCGCTTCCAAGTTCTTCGAATGCGAACCCTCCACCTCCCTCACGTGGTCCTTCGAGTCGGCACATAGGTACGAGTCAGGTCCATACTACAGTTTCTAGACCCATTGCACCGCAAGCCTACATACCACCTGTTGTTTCGGGGGGTTATGTTCATGTTTCTAGAGGTCAGGTTGCTACTCCCTCGACGTATATCCCTATTTCGGGCATGTATATTCCGACTTCCGGAATGTGTATCCCTTCCTATGGAGTGTCTCATGGGGCATCACACGCGATGACCTATGCATCCCATCATGGGACACAGTATGGACAGGTTTCTGCACCTTATGGAGGCGGGTATTCACAACCTGCTTATCCCCCTAGTTATGGCTTTGTAGTTCCCTCTAGTCAAGGTCCACCTTATTATGGTACTTCGGCGCCACCCTACATGGGTCATATGGGAGGAGGTCACTATGGCCATGGCCATGGTGGTAATCAATCCTACATGAACCAGGGAGCGGTCCAAAGACCTAATCATTCGAAGCTCCCTTTCCTCGCGACACTAAATTTACCTGACTTGTCAAGACTTACGAACGATCCAGTAGCTCATGACCCGGCTTGGCCGGCTGTCCCTACCAAGCTTCCTTCGGATATACCTAAATTCGAAGGCAAACCAGGAGAGGATCCGAGCGAACACATTACAACTTTCCACCTATGGTGCTCTTCCAATTCCTTGCATCAGGACTCAGTCCGTCTGAGACTATTTCAACGCACCCTCACAGGGCCTGCGGCGAAATCGTATATAGAGTTTCCTAGGGCTGCTTTTACCTTGTTCGATGATCTTGCAATGACTTTCCTTAATCACTTCCAATTACCAGTACGATATGATGTTGCTACTGAACTCTTGTCGACATTTCGGCAAGATAAAGCCACCCATATTTCTGATCATATTCAGGAGTGGCGTAGACGGAAGAGATTAATCAAAGCCTTTATACCACCGGAATTCCTCCTTGAGTGGTTCCTCAAGTCTTTATTGCCGTACATAGCGAAGGATGTTTCCACATCCGGAGTTCAGAATGAGGAACAAGCCATCTTTAGGGCGCAGGAACTAGACTTGATCTATGCTCAGTCTGGTTTGTTATACGAGATTATACCTAATGCTCCTCGTTTGAGTTTTGATCCCAAGGTTAAACCTGGACCACATGCCAATGGCATTGTGGGGTGTGCAAGTAAAAAACCTGCAGGTTCGGTTGCAAAACAAGTAGCTCAGTCGTCTACCAACCAATCTTCCTCGGGACAAGCTACGGCTTCGTCTCATCCTACCCAAACGGCGAATG
>LPNX010835379.1:7782-51852 GCA_001517045.1 Pseudotsuga menziesii
TCTAGGGTGGTTTTTGCTCCTTCCAACACTTGTTGGCATTTTATCACTCCACATTAACCTTAGTACTCAACATTTTTGCCACGGACTATGGTATTTGAAGCCATTAGTCCCTTGTCTCTACCATTGTTCTTTCGTGGCTAGGATCCCTTTTCATGAGTATCATTCTTATATGCTATTGCCATCCTTTGATACTCATTTCCGTTACTGTTTCAGGCCCAGGGGTTTCCTCATAGCTATTTTTCACGCCAAATAGAGCTTCTTATGAATCTCTCTTTACAAGCTATCCCTTTATAGGACTCCCCGCCCTTATGGAGTTTCTTTAGGCCCAGGTCTGACTCCTTCAAAACAGACTTGACTGCCGAGTTATCTCGTCCGTTCAAGCTCGTTAAGAATATGTGAACGGGCATCCGCATTGGTGGTAGGTTATCTCTTTCTCGGACCATGCGAAATAATACGAGAAAGGATCACTCTCTTTTATTCAGAATTGAGAAGAGTATTCTCAGGTATAGGTTTATCACTTTTCCGGACCTGAGGGACTAAATTTACGGAAAAGGAACGCCCGGTTTGAGCTTACTTTTCTCTTTTTCGTGCTCTGGACCTAAACATGAAAAAGATTCCGAGTGTACTTTGTGTCTTTGTCATGCTCGTTAAACACTCAAGAACAAAGAAACGAGTTTATTGTTGTAAGCCCCATTTCTCGTAACCAAATGGATCTTTCCGAGTGATCTTGCTTTCCTTCACACTCGTAAAACTCAAGCTATTTTATGCTGTTATGGAAGGAGCGTTGGGTAGGTGGTAATTTAACTTTTTCGGACCTTCTCGACTAAGTACGAAAAATGTTCACCTTTTCTTCTTCGAAAGTTAAGAGAGTTCTTTTGTGGTTTGTTTTATACTTTTTCGGCCTCAAGAGACTAAATTGGACGAAAAAGGACCCCCCTGGAGTCTTCTTTGGCATTTTCAAACTCTCTAAACGTGAAAATACCGCATGAGCATGTACTAGTTCGGGCTCATTAAATCCACGGATCAGTGTATCAAGCATTATTTTCCCATCTCTTCAAGCTTGTTAAAAAATGAAGAGGGAACCGAGTTTACTTTCCTGGATTCTTTAAAACTTAACAGGGAAGGTAAGGAAGAAGTTTTCTCTTGTTTTCAGTAATGGCAGCTTGTCATCCTTGAACATAGCACTCTTTGCTTTCCGATATCCATGTTTCAGTATACACTTGTGTTCAGCTATCACTTTGAGTCTTGACTCCTCCTCTTGTCCATTATACCTGGGGAATCTGCTCATGTCTCCTACATGACAGATAAGTCTAGTTGTTCTATCTATCCATTGTATGCTGCCTTGGGTCATCTCTGTGTCATGCCCACTGTTCAAGGATTATACCTAATGTTTGATCTATCACTTGATCCTATTACTATTATATCTGTTATCCCTTTACTTGTGTCTCCCTTCTTTGGCCCAGTTCCTAGTCACTCTTGTGATCCGTTGGAGGATCTATTGCCTTCCCTATCACAGTATGGTTCCATTTCAGTACTTCTTGATGACGAAGACCTAGAGTTTTGACGATGGTACCTCTGGATTCACTTTCATCATTGGTGAACTCCTTTGCTTCAGTTGTCAATTATCATCTATTGGTTGACAAACTGTTGAATCATTTCCATGTTCGACTTCAGCTTACCCTTATTCACATGGCTTGGATTGTACTGGTTCTTTGGGATCTTTTATGAAGACCTTAGTTCCTCACTCATGAACTAAGTTGCGCAAGACTATGTTCCATCTCTATATCCGGCTTCCAGATCTTTGAAGACTCATCATTATTGTATTGTGGCTTTGCTCCACCTTTGTAAATACGTGGTTTTACCTGTATCATATGATGTACTCAAATATTGTAAAGGAGCTAGTGTTCCAGTAAATTGAACATAGCATCCTCAGATGTAACTTTGTATATGACATTACTATGTATTTATTTCAGGTACTCCTTCTGCTCCACTGGATTTCTGAGTTTCTCCTGAGTTAAATATTATAATGTATTTCGACCATCGTTCCCCTCTGACCTCACACATTAGGGGGCATCTGTTATACACTTGAATGGCACCTCTCCGTTTGAGTGCTGATATCCCTCATGTTGGCACACAAAATGACACTTATGGATTGAGGTTGCACATATTCACTATACCTTGGCTTATGATGAAGTACATTCCTTATATACCTAGCTGGTTACTTTGCCATTTTGCCATGTTGAGTTGTATTCGCGACTCTCTATATTGACAACTAGCGCATCATTCGCGAGTCTCCTATACAGCAAGTCACGAATCCTTGTATTCGCGGGTTGCTCTTCTATATAGTCGCGAATCATTCGCAGGTTGCTCTACTACAGACCCGTGAATGGTTTCCTCAACATTAAAACATAAAACCACACGCTAATGGAAGATTAGTTTACTCATTTAACTTAATCTTCTTAACCGCCACAACCTCCCAAACCTTCGAGAACTGCCTCATTTCATCCATATAAATAGAGGCCTTGGGGAGGGTGTTGGATAGTCATACTTGGAGAGCAAAGTTATGCTGGTGGATTGTCTACAGAAATCTTTGGAGCAGAGAAACTCAGAGTCCTTTGGTGACAGAGGAGTCCTTGTTCAGACATTGGGTTGTAACCTAAACTCTTTCTATTATTGTTAATAAAGATATTACTTCTTCCATATGTGTTTCATATCTTGTAGATTGGTAAATGTTTACATTTTAATATGATATATGATTTGTCTAACCTGCATCTATATGTATGAATCATCTTGTATCTGGAAGAGAGTTTATTAACAGGTGAAGGAGGAACTATCCTGGAGACTTTGGAAGTGGATCAGAGAGGGAGAAGATAGCAAGGATTAGCCTTCGTTTAATACAAGTAAGTCCTTCTACTTTCCTATTTCCTATTCTGTGCTTTTAGAGTCAAACTGTCTGCAAGTAATGAGTATGTTGGTAACCCCCCAGACCTAGGTTATTAGGTGAATTATCCTGTACAACACTACTTCATTGGCAGTTTCTTCCCAAGCACTGGCTGTTTCATTGACAGCTTCAGCATCATAGGCTGCTACATTGGCAACTTCAACCGCCACTTAACTATATATTTGTCCTGTCATCCACTTGTGAATCTGCATTGTAGGCTTCACTAGATAGTGTATGCTCTGCTCTGTTGCACACATAGTCTTCATCATACCCTATTCTCACACAAAGGATTCTTCAATCTCCTCCTTTTCCTTTTCCTTTTCCTTTTCTTTAGTATCTCTACTCCATAAACAGATGCTTCTTACAGTGTGGCAACATTCTACAACATGTTGAGCTACAATATCCGTCTATCTCATCTCAGATTGGAAAGCTACATTTCCAACTCCAACCCTTATCATGGAGTTGGACATGATGATGATTTTGAGAACACTTCATCTCCAACTCTTACCATCTCCAACGCTCTGATCCGTCGATCTCAGATCGGAAAGCTGCATGAATTGGATGGTATTATTCCCATCAGATCGTTAAAGCCCAGTAAATGAACCTCGATATTGATATGGCTGCCAAAACCCTCCAGATTTTATCTAACCAACGTCTTTCTTAACGAAGAAAGAGCTTTCAGAGATGAAAATGAGCTGGGAGAGACAGGAATGCTTCGGCTAAATCCATTACCGTCTAGATACAGCAGATGCAAATCATGTCATTGGAAAAATGAAATGGGATAGACTCTCAATCTCCTGTGCAAACCTCAGCTTCACAATCGAACAAGGAACAAGACCCGTAATAGCTTAAACATCAACCTTGAAATGCCATCGCCGGCAACTAAAGTAGAGAAACGATTGAAATCCAATTGGAGTAGAAGTAAGGAGGTGCTGTTGAAGATGGAGGTGCCACAATAATGAAAAATGAAAATGTCTTTGCTCCACGCTTGCTTATGGAGAAGAAAGAGCTAGGATTAGGCCACGATCCTAAGGAGGGGGCATATTGGCCTTTTTATATAATTTATTATAGATTTTAGTAGAATAGATTCATTTTAATTTGGATTTATTATACATTCAAAATATTTTTTGAAGTATGTAAAATCATCCCAATTTAATAATGGATATAAATAGGAGTAAGCTAGCTGTGGAGCAATCCTCCCTCATTGGACGGAGGAGGAGCAAAGTTAACGTTGACTTTGCTCCTCCTCCGTCCGATGGAGGGAGTTTTGCTCCACAGCTAGCTCACTCCAAATTATATTACAAGTGATGTTTATATTTATAAATATATATTTATAAATCCAAATTTTAAATAAATTTATATTAATTTTAATTATTTTATTTTACAAGTGATGTTTTTTTAATTCCTCTTGAATATTACATCATCTCCTCGACAATGTTGTACACCAAAACGCACTTAGCATCTAATATCATGTTTTGAGCCACTCAATGAATCTACTAAATAATTTTGACATTGTAAGCAATGTCATGTATCGAAATTACAATCAATTCCAATTCATTCTTCACGATATATTTCTGACAGAATTGATTTGTTTGGAGTGTATTACTGATTATGATCTCTTGATAAGAGATTATCAATGGCTTTGCATCAATTTTATATAAATTTAGTGAAAACATAACAATACGATGAGTCTAACCATGTTAAGATTTGAACCTTTTCAAATACTGCTGGGATGAAATAATCAATTCTATCTGGGTGCACTCACATTCTCTCTAAATGCTTTCCACATCGCTCAACACAACCTAATTCTATACATTCATCTCTGATATATATATTTAATATAGATTCAACATGGTTGTATAGAGCGCATAAATATTCAACAAATGCAACTGTTACACCTAATTTTGTAGAAGATATGAACAATCTCTCTAAATAAATGCTTAACTAAGTGATTGGTTTTTTATAGCATTTATGATGGATATTATTTAAGCATAAATATCATTTAACCATAGAAACAATTGAATTAAAACTAGCTTTTCCATTTTAGAATAATTTATTTGGATGAATCAACAGCCTGGGAGTTTGATATAGGATTACAGACATATATCAAGCATTGGCTGCGCTACTATTTTACAAGAACAGTGGTAGAAGCCAAAGACAAAACACAACAGCTTATAATATACTGCACTGAATCGACAGGTACAAGTAAACTGGGAGTGGGGATCTTGAGCTGTTTGCAGGCAGGTGCTGCATGAATTCACTATGCTGAAATCATGCGTTTCAGATCTCTGAAATGATGTACATCGCATGGAATTCGTAGGGCACCCCTTTGCTCGAATCCGTACTCCTCCGCTGCGGCCTCCAGCAGCTGAGAAAAGCACGGATGATGCAAATCTTTAACTGCAATTATGAAGCGCTCCTCATCTTTCTCTACGTGAACGACCAAGCATCCTCTCGGAGCACCTGCATTTCTACGGCCGACAATATTGCTCTCCTTCATCTTCAATTTTGATTGCTTTACTGCAATCAAAGGCTCGCAGTTCATATTCCAGGAACACAACTTTTCCACTCACTGAAACTGAAACTAAGGAAACAGAGAATGCTTAACAATATCAAGGATTGCTTAGAGTTGCTGTTGGGAAAGTATATGGTATTACAGTCCATTTATAGACTAAAACCTCCACTACTATGCTGCGAGACTAAGAGTGAAGCATTAATGATTTCACTAATAAAATTGCAGCGCGGGGCCACTTTGTCGGGATCAAAATAACTAAACTCGACAACCCCGTGATAGCCGCTCCGTTGGACTTCATGTCTAGTTGAGTCGGTAATAATGACAGGTCGAATAGAAGATGGCAAAGGAGGGCCATCAATATCAATATTAAGCATGAGGTAGCTTATTTAATGTGGTTGTGAGAGGTGTTTAATTAGGGGAAGTTTTTTTCTGTAATTTTAGCTGTATTTTTATCTGTTTTTGGTTTTAAATGTTTACTGAATTTTCAAAACTTGTAAAACTGGTAATAACATTGTTAGATCTTATAGAATGTGGGTTATTGGGGTTTTTCTGTTTTTGGTTGTAAATGTTTACTGAATTTTCAAAACTTGTAAAACTGGTAATAACATTGTTAGATCTTATAGAGTGTGGGTTATTGGGGTTTTTCTGTCAGTGAATTCATTTCTGCACTTAAAATAGCTCGACAAACAACAAAACTTACAAGATTTTGTAAGTTAAATTTACTAGATTCTTGTTAAAAATCAGCGGGAAGTCCCCTAGGGCAATTAAATCTCAAATAATTAATTTGACATTCAAAAATATGTGACAACTCTGTGGTAATATTAAATGGTTGTTTTATATAAAATAATTTGGCGAGTAATATTGAGCATGCTGTAGGTCATTTTATGCAGTGGCAGTAGGCCATTTAATGCAGTTGTAGTAGGCTTGATGCCAGTTGGATCCCCAGCAGCATGAGATCCAACCAGCATCAAGATGATGCGACTGCATTAAATGGCCTACAACTGGCTGAATATAGCTGGCCAATCTCTGCAGAGTTGTTATGAGAGGTTGAATCATATTGCTAGCCAAACAACTCTTATGTGCAGAATTGTTCTGAGAAGTTGAATCTCAAATAACTTGAGATTCAATAGTATGTAACAGCTCTGCAGCAGTATTAAATGATTACCCTCCATAAAACAACTCTTCTAAAAATTAAATGTATTTATTTTGATCAAAATTCTCACCATCTAATTAAAGAAATATAAAAACAAAACAAAAAAAAATTAGAAGAAAGTTAATGCTATATATTTGGTTTATCATACATCATTAAATTTTATATCTTGAGATTTTATTAGTCTAATTTCATGTTATTTTTAACAAGAGCCACAAGGTGGCACAGCATTTGCTAACAACTTTTGTTATTAGACAAAAGGTATAGGAATGAGAACTATTGTTACTAGGAAAAAACTATAGACAATAACAAACCTAAGTTAGTGTGTGCCAAGCTATTTAATATAACCTTTGTTATCTTATCATAATCTAAAACTTCCTACCCAAATCTAATCCCAACCTATTTAGCCTAACACGACCTTCACATAGCCTACAATATTATAGCCTACCTTAGCGAAACCTACTTTATCTTTTCTAAACATATATTATCTTAGCGTAGTCTAATGTTACTAATCCAAACCTAACCCATCCCTACCTCTTCTAGTAAAATCCTATTATATCATATGTTAGTCTAAGCTAATCTAACGTATCTAACTTATCCTACATTAGCTATTTGATCTAACTTATCTTACATTAACTATTTGAAAGTGACGAAACAATATAAAAAAGAGTTTAACATTGACTACATATAACTCAAAAAATACAACAAAAAAATCATACATTTTATGACATATAAAACAATAAATAAATAAGTGTAATATGTTTGTTTTGGATACCCTTTAACTTTCTAAATAACCCATCAAGCCATATACAATTATTATTTTTTATTTTTAACACCAAAGAAAGCATCAATTAAAACTAAGTTTGATTGACGAAGATGTGGTTCCATGCGGTAGACCGGAAACCCTAAATCCGTCTGAAGTATTTGGTTAATCTGAAAGCACCCTATAACTGTCCCTACCCAACTGCTGCTATCTACCTACTTTACCGCTATCACCGCACTACCTCACTAAACAACAAATAGCATACTATGGTTCCGTAGAGCTATGTTTTGCTATTGCAGGGTCTTCGTTATAAACAAAATAAAGTTCATATGTCTAGGTTTTTTTAGAGGAAAAAATATCAGTCTTTGTTATTCATATGAATCAAAAGGCATCTTTTACATATGCCTAGGTTTCATAGTTATAGTGAACGCGAACATGTTTATAATCCAAATTCAAACTCGAGCAAACATAAAAACTAAAGTTATAATAAGTTTGTCGAGTTTCCCACCCTTCGGATGGAACATTTAATCACTTTAAAAAAGAACATCCTCACGGTTCTCTTTTTTAGATGCACTTATTGTATGATAATGTCATAATCAAGATTGATATATAGCTTGGATTATTCTCCACACAGGGTCCCACAATAGCTATCCCATCCCATAGAAGCCTATCTTTTCGTATCTGATTTTCATTTCGAATTGTGAAATCAATGTATGAATAGTAGTTGCTCTCCCGGAATTATTAGTCAGCCACAGGGGAAGCCTACTTTTCCAGTTTTGTTTTACTACGGCAAGTCAAATAATTTTTCAGCCTTGAGAGTATATATATATTTATGGATTTACATGAAGGGGTTTCACTTTGAGGCTTGGTCTTAAACAAATTGAGAGAATTAAGCTAGTGTCTTATGATATAGGGTCAACAACTTTGGAAGGGAGGGCTTCAACCAACTAGGTTATCTATCTAGGGTTATGTGTATTGATATATTAAAATAAATTATGTTTTTTATTTGAAAATAAAAATAAATTTATTTCACCAAAATAAATAAATAAATATATTAAAAATAAATTCATATCTTATATTTATGGTTTAACTTTTATTATTTTTATGTGGAGATAGTCTCGCAAGACCGTGTAGTAGATTCCTCATCTTTCTGTCGAATAAAATGTTGCCACGTGTGTTTGCTAGGTGGTTTCCAAGTGGTTGATGAAGTTTCGCTCACAATATCTAGCCTGCAAGTTGTGTATATGGTGGTGAGTTGGTGGAAGTGCCATTTTCAGAGAGAAAAGATTTATGCAACTATAGGTAATGTTCGTCTTCTACTCTCCAATCCACAACTGCAACATGTTTGTATGGTCGTTGTGACTTTATCTAGTAAAATAATTTGTCATGGCCGTTCATCTATCAGAGGTTGGTTGCAACAGTTAAAGGTCCATCATTCTAAAGAGTTTGGTGGTGGCAAAGCTTAAGAATCCCACCTACATTTTATCCAAGGATGTGTCTCATAACAACTTGCAAGGTGATTCCTATGGAATTCACAATAATTTTAGGACACACTAGGGACTTAGCATGCTTGACACTCTCTCAATACAACAAGGACTGAAAATCTACACTACACACAAAATTCCTATTGGACCTGCCAAAGAAATGGGAAAATCAGAAGAATTCCTTTGTTTAAAGATGACCCTACACTAATTGTAGGCAAGATATTCAACCCCAAAGCAGGACCTAGAGCCTGATTCCACCCTTACCAATTTCGCTTGTGTGGTTATTGAAGGCTCGCTTTTTTTGTGTCACTACTCTAATCGATTACCTTTTCCTGTGTTTTTATTTTTTTTTATTTTAGAAGAAAATAAAAATGAATGGTTTTATTTTTTTTCTAGAAAGTAAAATGCTTTCGTTTTGTAAGATTCAAGTGCACCATGATCATTTACAAAGACCTTTTTCTTTCTATATTGTAGATGCTAACAAAATAACTCGTGGACTTAAAGATATGATAAATCAATCTTTTATTCAATTTTGTTATCTACTATGTTGTGATCTTTGGTCATGCACATCTATCAAAATAATTTTTATTTTATTTTAATGTAGATGAAAATAGACTAGCACTAGATGAGCTAAACTGCATAGAATTTCTCTAGGTTCTACAAGGTGGGTCAAGTGTATCTTCACACTAGCCTGGAAACACCTATCATACATGGAAATCTCAAGTCCAAGAGCATACTTATAGATGAAAATTATGAGGCCCATCTTTCTCACTTGGTCTTCACCTACTTATGAATCTGGGTTCAAAATTAATGATGATAGAAGTTGAATCTGCTTCTCAAGGTTATAAAACTCTTGAAGTGCTCAAGATGAACAAGGAAAACAAAAAACATCTATTTATAGTTTTGGTATTATATTACTTGAAATTCTCACAAGAAGAAGACTAATTGAGAGGGATTCATCTAATCAAATTGTTCACCTACCAACAGTTTTGAAGGATACAATGCTAGAAAAAAATTATTTCAAATCTCTTTGACCTTGTAGAGTCTTGGAGTAGAAATGAGAAGCTTAATGGAGGAATGGCTCCTTTGAGTTCTTCATCTTGCAATGGGATGATATGCACCTTCTCCCTTTGTTAGAATATATATCAAAGAGGTGATAAGGAAACTTGAAAAGATTTACCATCTAACTCAGTTTGCTTCATATTCCGTTTCTCCATAGTACACTTCGGATGATAGAAGTAACACATCATTTTTGTTGTGATGGAGAGAAGGAAAGTGGCATTGATTTATTCCTACACATGGTTTTTCGAATTTGTTGTAATAGAGAGAGAAAAAATAGCCTTGGTTTATTCCTACACACATTTTTTTATTTTTGGAATTCATGTTGAAATCTACCATGCCTCATACAATAGAGCAAATTGAAGAATATATCTGGTGTTTGAGAGGTAAATATTAAATCATCAAGCATTGTTTTCTTTATTTTCAATTACCAAATTTTCTATTATCAAAGGTTTTTCAAGCATGAAAACTTTTTCAAGGATTGAAATATAAATGTAGATTATGATTTTTTACAAAGGCATAGTATTTCTTATGGGCATATCCTTAAAATAGTTTAGGCCCGTCTTGTTAATTATCAAGAAGGTTGTACCACTCAAATTTCCAAGTTAGGATATAGAAAAATTGATCTTTGGAATTTCTTCTTCATATAGAAGACATATACGTCGACAATAAGCATATACACTTGTTGCTAGAGGTCTATATCCCATGTATGTATTCAACAATGCAAATTTTGGTTGTTTCTTTTTTGGTTGTAGTAAGTTTGTTTTGCAAATTTGAAACTACGAGTATAAGATGCATATTTTTATATAAAACAGGTTTAACTTTTGATAATTCCAAAAATAACTAAACCTAAAAATGAATATCATGTGAACTTCAAAAGGAACATGCTTGTGAATCATTAATAGTTCATTTGCCCCCTTCAGCTCAATCTAGAGAATTTTTTTGTTATAATCATGTCCAATTATACACAAGAATGGGAATCCCATTCTCTTTGTATGTCTCTAAATCTTTCAAAAAACATTGTAGTACTAATCCATGCATTATTCGTTATGAAATCATAATATATTACCACCCCCAAAACGTATTCTAAATAAGAAATGAATTAAAAATGAATTAAAATTTAATTAACATCACTAATCAAGTATTTTGTCAAACCCCTAATTCCCCTGATTTTTTTTTCCAGTTGCACAAGAAACAATGTGGAGGTTCGCATAGCATTCGATGTGGAGTTAATTCAAACTTTTCAAAAGCGGGTAACAATGGAAAAATCCCTCCAATTGCATTTTTTCGATTTTCCCCAAAATATCAGACCCAAAATATGTTTTCCAACGAGATCTGTGTGTTTTTTTAATATACCCTACTTGAGAGAATTCTATGAGCCTGTCACTAGGTCTATGATCACACAAGATAGGATTTTGTTGAAATCCTATGAGGAAAATCGATGTTATCGTGATCAACTAGTAAGAATTTTTTTTCCAATTTTATGTATATTTTTTCAAAAATTTGTTTTATGTTTCAGAGTTGATTGTAAGTACAGAGGAAAATTTTATCGCTTACAAAATATGCATCATAGAGGAACCCAATATTGCTTGAAAAAATTAGATATTTTTGTTTTATGTCTTACCTTGAACAAAATATGCAAAGTCGTGTGTTATTTTATATCTTACCCAGCTTGAACGAAATATGTGAACTCATCAATGAATCATCTCTCTGATCAAACCAAATCGGAATGCGTTGAAATCCTCTGAGCAAAATCGATGGTGTAGTGATACGACTGATAAGTATTTTTTTTCCAGTTTTGTGTGCTTAGAAAAATTTACATTCTTACCCTACCTGAACAAAATCTACGAAACCATCATCAGGTCTAAGATCAAACGAAATTGATTCCGTTTAAATCTTATGAAAAAAATTCATGGTATAGTGGTCGACTAACAATATTTAGTTTTTTTACTTTTTATGTTAATCGACTGGTGTAGTGATGGACTACTTATCGACCAATTGATTCAACGCATTAAGTCTCTGATCAAACCAAACTGGACCACCTTGAAATCCTCTGAGCAAAATAGATGGTGTAGTGATAAAACTGGTAAGTTTTTTTTTTAGATTTTTGTGCTTAAAGTAATTACATTATTACCTTGCGTGAAAAAAATATACGAACCCATCAACAGGTTTGTGATCAAACCTAAATTGATTTCCTTGAAATGTTATGAAAAAAGATTGATGGTATAGTGATAGACTAATAATATTTTTTTTTAATGTTAATCGACTGGTGCAATAATGAACTGCTTTTCGGCTAATTGATTGTTGTTTCACTTTATATGATAAAATTATACCAATTCCAAGTGTGGTATGAATGATAAGACTCTTTTTTGGATTCTCCTAAGATCAATATCTCCCATTTCCTAAATGTTGCGCATTTTATTGATGACAATCCAACAGTCCCCAAAGCCAATCCATTCTTCTTGATTAGTCATTTTTTTCCCAATCCCCAATCATAAGAATAGATGATATTTTCACGTGGGTCAAAGATAACAGCTCCCCCCCCACTCTCCTTCCACCCTTGTGAATTTTTTGTATTTAATCAGTGTATAAAATGATTTATCACATAATGTATATGTAGAGTAATTAATGTTTCCCTTTATTATTTGTTGCATAAATTAGTTTGGACCATCTTTATGTGAACATCAAATCTTGGTTGGAAGGAGAAAAGAGATCAAATGTTTTTAACAAAGTTTAGAATTTATGCAGTATTTATACTGTACATTTATCAATACTTTGTTTTTTCACTCTTCCTTTCCAATTAATAGATCATGTGTAACTTGTGTAGGGAATTTTGGCTTCCTGTCGTGATTGCAAAATTTTACTTCTTATCAATTTGATCATGTTCAGTATAGAGCCCGTTCTATTGCCACATAAAGAATGGAAGTCGTTTCCTCTAGAGGTTGTGGAATAATATTTTCAAATACTTGTTGAAGAGGATGCTAAACAAGAAAAGAGAAGAAAAATGAAGCAACAATTGTCTATACAACGACAAAAGTCACAAAAATTAAATAGACTTGCAGAAACTGATTGTTGGAGTGATGTTGATGTATCCAGTGGTAATAATGTTGAGAGCCAACCTATAGATAGGGAAATACCTTATCAACTCATAGGTCATTGAAATCTGTAGTATGTTAAGGGAAAGGCTCCAAAGTCTGATACAATTGCTCTTCTTAAAAGAGAAATTGGTTTAGAAGAAATCATTATCAGCAAAGTTATAGATGAGTCACATATATGAAATGTAGAGTTGACAACGTTGTATCCTTATGGTGATTATCCAATTCTTTACACTGTTAGTACCAATGACACATGGAAACATACTATGGATGATGTCCTGCATGTTCAAATGGTGTATGCAGATGAAAATGGAAATTTTATTGTTGCACCATCCTTCACTTTCTGAAATAAAATCACAATTACCTTCAAGTGGGATAGATGAAAATCATAAAAAGAAGTCAAATAAAATCATCAAGCGAGGGTTTTATATGGGATCTTGTTCAGATGTGACTCCCATACTGACAAAAAATGGTCATTTTGTGAAGATTGGTAGAAAGAAATTCATTCAAATGGATGGGCTATTGGTGCATAGAACAAATCCATTTGATTTTACCATAAAGGAAAGCATGCATGTCAGTATTTATTACGAGAAGTTGCTTGGAATGTTTGAAGATGAGTCATTGAAAATTCCATATCCTGTAGAAGCGTTGGATTGTTTAGTAGATGTTTCAATTGGTGGAATATTTTTTTGGGTAAGAATATTTGAAAATCATGTAGATGTTTTTGGCAAAGTACAGTATATTCCTGAAGGTGTGAATTTGAATCAACATGAGGTGTTCTACCAAAAACAAGGTCTGTTGATACCAATTGAAATAATTGATGGTGAGTATACATGTGTATCTTTATACATATTATTCAACTCACATATAAAAAAATTATTTAGAGTATCTAATGTTATATTTTGTTGTGTTGTAGGCATTGTTGATGTGTTCTTTACTGTGAGCTCTATTAAAAGGTAGGGCACTAACATCTAAAAAGGAGAATGTTTTTTTGTCGTTTTATTGCTAAGAATGATGATAAGCACACCGCTTTTCAACTTCTTGCAACAAAAGGTGACAATGAAGTTGTGACCGCTAGGTTAGTTGCCTCTACAGAATATGGAACACACAATGCATTGCCATCATATATCGGGGTTGTATCCAAATCAAGTACATCGTCACAATATTTATCTTCTTTCCTACAATGTTTTAATCACATAAGGTCTCGAAACATTATACATAATAGAATTTTATGTGGAAATTCCTTGTTCAAATGAAAGTTTCATGGTTACTTGTGAACTAATTGCAATGCATTCTGCACCTCCCGGGATTGTAAAGAAGAGTAGTTCTCTAGAGTTCATCATAGAAGGCTATGAGAATGTTAAGGAGGAATTTTTCTATACATGGCCAACCTTCCCTGATAGATATTGTCCAACTTCAGGCTCAAGTGATGAAACTCAACCTCTTGGTAAATGGAGAGTGGGACCAAAATTTAGATTTCGCTATTTTTATAATAGCCTACAACCTCATGTACAAGAACACTTTTCATGGGATTCACACCAATGGGATCGTGTCCATCAGTGTTATGGATTAGGGATGAAGGCTAGTGTACCCCATTTGGATTTGTAAACATCTTTCCTTTCATTAATAATTTTGTATACTGTTTGGTGTAATATGTACGCTGAATTATATCATTTAGTATATATGAATTATTTATTTATTACATTCAATTGTTTTGGTAGTTTAATGTTATGTTATGAATGTTTTTTCTTTTCCATGATATTTTTCTTTATATATGAAATTTGAATGTTCGAAACAATGATATACATTTTGTATCGTGTGGGATATTGAGAAGATGGTGTTGTATTGTCTTCAAAGTGTCCTAAAAGCTACTCATTTTTAGTCCTTTATAATCGTCAAAAGATGCCATGTTCATATCTAAACTTATAGAAAACATAAAATAGATCTTTCGAAAAACACGAACCAAACAAAAGTGGTATTTTATTCATCTTTGTGGGGAAACCCATCTAAAATTAACTCTGGAATGGTCTAAACAACTTTTCTCCCCTCTTAGTATTTAGTTCCGTAGACAACATTTCCTTTTGACAGTTACATGAAGTGCAATTTATATGTATATGCACTCCAGTTCTATACAGTAGTAGTTGCTCCAAGATCAAATGTGTTGATCATTTTGGACTTTCAGTCTATTGAAGAAGATTGGGTTATTTTGATAGACAAAATTATAGATTGTTGAAGAATGTATTACATTTAAATGCTTGAAATATAATATTAGTTTTTCTGAGGAAAAAATTCAATGGTTGTTTACCTTCTTTATCCAAGGAAGAAATTCACATTCTTCATGTGCTAGTAAGAACAATACATCATCAAATTGAATGTTACAAGTTGAACAAATGTGTTTTAACATTCACCACTACTCCACTATTTGATATTTTCAATTTTATACTAAAAATTTCTATTGTTAAAATATACTGAAAATCTACCCTAATTCACCAAAATTTACACATAGGGATCAATATTTGTCTTGCTTGAGTCATTCAAATTGGGAAATGTGAGTTTTACTATTCTCTATTTTTTTATATTTTCATATTTTCATTTCATACTTGCAAATACAAGGAAAATTGGCTGAGTAATTGTAATTAGCAAAATTGGCTAATCACTGGAAAATTGGCTCAAGTGGCTATGGGAAAATGACTACCATTTCTGCAATGAGAGAGAGAAAATTATTCTGAAATCACCATCTTGTAGGTGGATGACTAATGCACCTGAATATAGTCTCAATTTTGGAAAAATTCTTTGGTCAAGAATTTATTGGCCTACCAAAAACAACCACTCGGCCTGTTTTGCACCTAAAAATGGCCTAAATGGCCTTAGGAAAATGTCCGCCATTTCTCACATAGTAGGGATAAAACATTGATGATTCAATAAGCTTTCAGAAATAAGATTTATGTGGTTGACCATTGATTCATTCTTGATAAAAATTATATGGCTAAGAAGATAATGGCCAGCCAAAACAACCAATCAACCTATTTTTCTCCATGCAAAAAAGTGCTCTCCAATGGAAAAAATTGTGAAGTATTGAAAAACTTGCCCAAGTGGACTTGGGAAATTCCCTCCATTTCCTCCTTGAGAGAGGGAAAATTTTTATGTAGGAACCATCATACAGTTGGATTATTAATTTGCTTCACCATTGAGTCAATTTTGATAATCAATGTTTGGTAAAGATTATATTGGCCTGCCAAAACGGCTTTTTAACATGTTTTGCACCTAAATATGACCTAACTCGCATTAAGAAAATGACCACCATTTCTCACCAGTGAGGGATAAAATTTTTCTAAAAACATAAGATTGCAGGTGGATGATTCATGCACTTAACCATTGGATATTTTTTGGAAAAAAATCCAAGGTTAAGAAAATATTGGCATACCAAAATATCCTCTCGGCCTTTTTGGCACCATGCCAGAAAACAACCTTGTTGGTAAAATTTGACAAGTATTGAAAATTTGGTTCAAGTGGCCTTGGGAAAATGAGCTCCATTTCCTACCTGAGAGAGAGAAAGTTTCTATTAGGAAACCATCATGCAAATGGATGATTAATTCACTTCACCATTTACTCATTTTTTTAAAAAAAAGTATCTAATAAAGAATATACTGGCCTGCCAAAATAGCCATTCAACATGTTTTGTGCCTAAATATGGCCTAAATGGCCGTAGGAAAATGCCCACCATTTCTCACCAATGAGGCATAAAATTATTATGAAAACATAAGCTTGCAGGTGGATGATTTATGCACTTCACTATTGGAGCATTTTTAGAAAATCGTCTAAGGTTAAAAAAATATTGGCCTTCCAAAAAAACCACTAGCCTATTTTGCACCATGCCAAAAAATTCCCTCATTGGTAAAATTTGACAAGTATTGAAAATCTGGTTCAAGTGGCCTTGGTAAAATTCCCTCCATTTTTTACCTGAGAGAGAGAAAGTTGTTATGAAGGAACCATCATGTAGGTGGATGATTAATTTGCTTCACCATTGAATCAATTTTTATAAACATACTCCCGTGAAGAATATATTGGTTTTCCAAAACAACCTTTTAGCATGTTTTGCACCTTAATATGGCCTAAATAGCCTTAGGAAAATTCCCACCATTTCTCACTAGTAAGGCATAAAATTATTTTGAAAACACAAGCTCGCAGGTGGATTATTTATGCACTTGACCATTGGATAATTATTGTAAAAAGGTTTAAGGTTAAGAAAATATTGTCCTTCCAAAACAACCACTCACCATGTTTTTCAAGATGCCACAAAATGCCCTCATTGGTAAAATTTGATAAGTATTGAAAATATGGTTCAAGCGGCCTTGGGAAAATGCCCACAATTTCCTACCTAGGAGAGAGAAAGTTGTGATGAAGGCACCATCATCTTGGTGCTAGGATCATTAATGCCCTTCACCATTGAATCATTTTTTATAAAGTCTATGGTAAAGAATATATTGGCCTGTCAAACAACTTTTCAACATGCTTTGAACCTAAATATGGCCTAAATGGCCTTAGGAAAATGACCTCCATTTCTCACCACTAAGGGATAAAATTATTTTGGAAACACAAACTTAGAGTTGGATGATTTATGCATTTGACCATCGGATTATTTTTGGAAAAATTCTAAGGTTAAGAAAATATTGGCCTTCCAAAACAACCACTCAACATGTTTTGTACCATGCTAGAAAATGGCCAGAAAATGGCCTCGTTGGTAAAATTTGACAAGTATTGAAAATATGGTTCAAGTGGCCTTGGGAAAATTCCCTCATTTCCTATCTGAGAGAGAGAAAGTTGTTATGAAGGAACTATCGTGCAGGTGGATGATTAATTCACTTCACCATTGACTCAATTTTTATAAACAGTTTCTGGTGAAGAATATATTGTCCTACCAAAAAATCCTTTCAACTTGTTTTGCACCTAAGTATGGCCTAATTGGACTTAGAAAAATGGCCACCATTTCTCACCAATGAAGGATAAAATTATTTTAAAAACACAAGCTTGCAGGTGGATGACTTAAGCGCTTGACCATTCGATCATTTTTGGAAAAAAAGTGTAAGGTTAAGAAAATATGGGCCTACCAAAACAACCACTCACCCTGTTTTTCACCATGCCAGAAAGTGCCCATTCACCCAAAAAATGTAGGCATATCTTACCAATTGAAAATGATCGAATTGATAACATCCCCATTCACCCAAAAAATGTAGACATATCTTACCAATTGAACTAATCCTTAAAAATTTAGTTTATCTATAAACTAAAAGATGTACATTTTTAATCATTTTAATGGTTTATGAAAATTATTTTAAATATATACCATAAGTATAAACAATCTAATTAATTAAAACGTTTGATGAATCATATAAAAAATAAAAATAAAATAAATATTGTCAGTTTTGATTTGTTTTAAAACTTTTCTTTACTATTTGCTTGGGCATAATAACTCCATGTATACTTGGAGATATTTCATGTTTTAGTTGGTTCTCATTTGCAACCCACAATTCACTTTAACATAAGTTTATGAATTTATCAATTTCACATTCTAATGAAAATGAAAATATATAGATGAGCAACTATTTGCTTGTCTCACGCTTGTCTTATGCTTTAATTGAACTATTTTGTATTAAAGCAGATTCTTAATTTATTGTTTTTCTCTCTTAAAATGCAATTAGTAATTGGTAATAATTCAACCACACTACCATCTATATAATGTTATAATATTTTATTCTGAAGGAAACGATTTTTCCACAAAGTTCATAAACCCATCCAACAAATATGAGTGTTACAAAGATTTTTCCACAAAGTTCATAAACCCATGCAACAAATATGAGTGTTACAGGATCTGTACAGTTTGTAAACTTTCTTTGTAAATAAATGCTTAACAAAATGATCCATGATTATTATTCATGATAAATATTATTTTAGCAATTTAACCATTGACACACTTTGTCACATCCCCTCTCCTCTACTCGACGGAGAGGACACGACCAACATTGTTGCTGCTCTATCAGACTAGTCAATCTAACCCCATGTACATAATATAAAATGCATTGAAATGAAATACATGCACAGATGCATAACAAATGCAATTACATAGCGGAAGCAAAGATCATTCATTCAAGCATTCAACATGTTCATAATTCATTAAACAAGCAAATATAGTTGTAGATATTAAATACACAAGAAAATACTTATCTTGAGAAGAAGCTTCCCCCCAACTAACTATTTTGCTGCAATGTTCCACCCAACCATAGGCCAATGTGCTCCTCAATCTCTCAGCACCACTGCCACCCCCGAGCTGGGTATTATTTCAACAAGGAACTAGGGAACACAAACTTACATTTTATATACTAAAACATGGGTTCCTTGGTATTACTCGGCCAAGCCGTCACAAGGATGCACTTCACCACAGAATACAAGTTCTGGGTATGCACAAAAATGTCATGGGAAGCAAAATCGAGAATAGTTAATGGGGAAAAATGACCCAAGTGATCAAAACATTTCCAGAAACATTTAATGGCTTCACAGAGGAAAAAATGACCTCTATTCACACCCAAATCATGGATCTACACTCTCAGCCACTGAGCTTTACAAAAACGAGTTTCTTGCTTGGAGAACAATGAAGAAAACACATAAATTCATGAGGGAAGCGCTCAGAAAACCCCAACCACGTAAGGAAAAGGAAAAACACCCTCTGAAAACCCCCAAAACGTGAATCTATGTTGCATCTTCACTCAGCAACACCAAAAACGGGTTTTCCCAGCTTCACATACACTCAACAACCTAAAAACGACTTCCTAGCCATGGAAAAAAATGGAAAAACTATAGAAAATGTGAAGGAGAGAGCTCAGCCACCTTCAGCTGCGTGAGAGATGTTCGCAAGGGATTGGAGATAAGTGAGTTGTGCAATATCTAGGATGTTGCGCATACTCACATGGCATAGCGCAAGACAAAGATAGCACGATAAGAGGAAAATAGTCTACTTTTTTATATTTTCACGTTACTTCTTGTACTTATTGACCATTTCTTTGGAATATTGGTCCTTAGTGGTTAAGTTAGTTAGAATTTTGTTAGAATTTAGTTAGAAGTGGACCTTGAATGTAAAGGCGCAAGCCTATAAATAGAAGAATTATGCATGTAAGAGACACAACGTTGGAGAAGAGATACACGGGGAATGAATTGTGGATGTAATCTGTGTCTGTTTTGATCTGAAAGTTGTTCTGTAGATTTAATATGATGTGATGTGGGTTGATCTGGGATTTTGTTGCCTCTTTTCTTTTCAATTTTTACTTTGATGCGATTTTGATGTTGAATGATGAATATATCTACATATGAATGGATAATGCAATGCTTTTTGCTTATGGATGCTGTCATCTTTTAGATCTATCTTTCCCATTAGTAGATCTACAGTAATGATGAATGACTAACTGCAACATGATGAATGATTCAGTAAGTAAAGTAGAACTGGAAATTAATCTAATGAATATTTGATGCCCCAACCCTCCTCTATACTGTAGAAACTTGGTTCCGACAGCTCTCCCTTGAACATCTTGGGTGAGACCTCATCCACTCTGCGGGTCTTGTTGGACAGGGTAAAAATTGTCTAGGCCAATGCTCAGGGAGATCGTGGTGTGTCCACATGAATACTTCTTTGGTGAGTTTACTATCATATTGTATGAGTGGCTGGCACAATTCACACACAAGAAGACAAACTTTCAAGGAGGAGAACTGATGTCCTAGACCCTTGAACTGATTTAGGAGCTGCAGAAAACTGACAACAGAGCATCGCGCGTCATCAAGGTCTGGTTGGATAGTATCCTAGAGGGATATATCACCGAGTTCGTTGTCGACGTCAATAAATATTACAATGAATCAAAGAGGTAGTTCTTCATTGTAATCAAGGTCTGGTTGGATAGTATCCTAGAGGGATATATGCAATCTCTGCACCATGTTGCAACTGAAATTGTTGAATTGCTAGTATATGAAGGGTTACCTGAGTTGTCTACATTTTTAGAAATATTTGAGGAAAGAGTCTCAGAGCCACAATGACTATTAGCACTAAAGGATACTTCTGCCTGCTGGTGGGTATCTCAGAAGAAAACCATTACTGGATGGACTCAGTGTCACATCCTGATGACAGTCCATTTTGGTACCACTGAGGTGTACCACACTGGGAGGTATGATGGGAAGAATGACCCTAACAACCATTTGTCAAAGTATCAAACACTATGGGCAGTGCGACCAAAGGATGAATGGGTCCATTCCTTTATTCATACCTTGGATTAAATGTCAAGGTCCTGGTACGTATCTGCAGAGCTGCGCAGAGAAATAACTACCTGGGAGGAGTTAACGGTTTGTTTCTCCCACACTTTTAGTTTTGCAGACACCAATCGGGATGTCCACAATGCACTTCAGATCCTTCGGTATGTAGTCTTGAAAGTTGTGCCAGTCACATATCCTATGGATCCACATGCGCACTGGCACATGTAATTGATGATGGAATGCTATAAATTGTCTGGAGAGCCAGAGGATGATGATGAGTTGCAGAATATTAATATTCCAGAGATTGAAGAAAGTCGCAATGTCCCAGCAATGGATGCACAAACCGATCCCATCACTCAATCGCTGAAGATTAAGAAGGTTAAAATTGGGATGGATGAGAATCCAAAGTTCGCAAATGTTGGGGACTACTGGGATGAGGAGACCATGGCCAAGATCACGGATCTCTTGCATGAGTTTTAAGATCTGTTTCCAACAAAATTATTAGAAATGAAGGGGATATTGGGAGACCTAGGGGAAATGAAAATCTTGCCGAAGCCAGATGCCAAACCTGTGAGACAGAGACCATATCATTTGAATCTGTGATACAAAGAAAGAGTCAAAGATGAGCTTGATCGTATGCTGGACGCTGGAATCATTGAACTTGTCGAAGAGTCATAATGGATCAGTCCTATGGTGGTCCCTGACAAGAAAAATGACAAATTTCAGATCTACGTCAACCTCATTAAACAAAATGACACATGTATGCATGACCCGTTTCCAACACCGTTCACTGATGAGGTACTTAAAGGAGTAGGTGGTCAAGAAATATACTCCTTAACATATGGGTTTTCGGGTTATCACCAGATTAGAATCGCCAAGGAGGACCGACATAAAACAACATTCGTCACCGAATGGAAATGTTTTCAATATACAATGATGCCTTTTGGGTTGAAGAATGCCCCTACTATATTCTTTTGGGTCGTCATTGCTACTTTTAAGGATTTCATTCAAAATTTCTTACAGATGTACATGGATGATTGGATAGTGTATGGTTTAATCAAGGATCATTTGGACAACCTTTGACTGATGCTGGAAAGGTGTCTCCAACACCAGATCACGATGAACTCCAAAAAGTACATTTTTTGAGCGCCATTCGGCATCTTGTTAAGTCATATTGTGTGCAAACAAGGGTTACTGGTTGACCCTGCAAAGATAGCTCTCATATTGATTTTCCCCCCACTGACCAATGTAAAGATGCTTCGGGAAACGTTGGGGCAAATGGGATATTATTGCAAATTTATCATAGGCTACGCTGCGATCACTACCCCTATGGAGAAATTATTGAAGAAAGATGCAGTAATTGAGTGGATTCTAGAGTGTCAAAGTAGCTTCGATATGCTTAAGGCCAAGATGGCTTCGGCACCAATACTAGTATTCCTAGATTGGAACTAGGAGTTCCACATTCATGTTGATGCATCTTCTATTGTGCTAGGAGTAGTGATCATGGAGCCAGGAAGCGACGACTTGGATCACCCTATTGCTTTTGTGAGTCGAAAGCTATCATTTGCAGAGAAGAATTATACAACCACGGAGTGCGAAGGGCTAGTGATGGTTTATGTGCTACAGAAATTCAGGAATTATCTTCTAGGAGGTCACTTCAAGATGTTTATTGACCATTCAGCTTTGAAGTATCTGTTCAATAAGCCTGTGTTGGGGGGGAATATATGTAGATGGCTACTCCTCTTTTATGAATTTGATTTTGAGATCATCGTGAAGTCGAGTCGCTTGAAAGTCGGCCCTGATCATTTGTCCAGAATTGAGATGGGTGAGGAACCTACTAACATTGAAGATGGACTGTCAGATGTGTAGTTGTTCTGAGTTGACATGGCAGATGACCATTATGCACCAATCATCTAGTTCTTAGCAATGGGAGTCGTGCCAAAAGAAATTTCCATGAGTCAAAAGAAGCAGTTGGTGGTTAAAGCTGTTGATTAAAGCTGTTGATTTTTAGGTGATTGTTGGACACTTGTATAATATGGGACATGATGAAATTTTGTGGCGATGTGTCCTCCCGCATGAAAAAGATCATATTTATAAGAAGCACATGCTAGCATAGCTAGGGGACACTATGGAGGACAGGCTACCGTGCGGAAGGTGCTTCGTGCAGGGATTTGGTGGCCCACTCTTCATAACAATGTGATAGGTTATGCGTAGAGCTGCGATGTCTGTCAACGCATTGGAAAACCATCAAGATGGAATGAGATGATGCTTGTACCCTAGGTAAATCTACAACCTTTTGATAAATGGGTGGTAGAATTTGTGGGTCTGATCAATCCACCCTAGAAAAGAACTGGTGTGCGCTACATAATCACTGTGATGGACTATCTAATGAGATGGGCAGAGGCTGCACTAGTTGTGGACTCTACTGCTGCGACGAGAGAAATATTTCTATTCGAGGATATTGTGACGTGGTTTGGGTGCCGTAGAATATTGATGAGTGATCAGGGTAGTAATTTTAACAACTGCACAGTACGAGCACTGACAGAAGAATTGCAGGTTCAACACAAGAAAAATACACCATACCATCCGGAGGCAAATGGAATAGTGGAGGCATTCAACAAAATATTGGAGCACGCACTTACCAAGTTATGTAACACTAACCGAGATGAGTAGGACCTGAACATTCTTGCAATACTGTGGGCCTATCGCAACTCATGCAAAAGATTGACGGGGAAAACATCGCTCAAATTGGTATATGGGCAAGAGGTAGTTATGCCCATGGAATACATCATTTGCAGTCTGTGCATTGTTATTACAACCGGAATGGATGATGATGATGTGCCAAAGGAGCACGTAGCGCAATTGATACAGCTTGATGAAGACCATTTCATTGCGGGTTTCCATCAGCGCATTGAGAAAGATCGACAGAAGGTGTGGCATGATCGCCACATGAAGAACAAACACTTTCAACAAGGGGATTTGGTGTTTCTATATGACAGCAAGTTCTTGAAGCATCCAGGTAAGATACAAATGCACTGTCTTGGTCCATATCTTGTCAATTCTATTACCTCTATGGGTGCAGTTCAATTACAACAGTTAGATGGTGTGGTACTACCAAAGCTTGTGAATGTCAGCTTCCTGAAACCCTATCAGACCGGGGAAGGGCCACGCAGTACCTGAAGCATTGTGATCTAAAAAAAATGTAGATAGAGGAAAGAAGGGCATGCCAAGAGGGAGCAGCTGCACAAGCATAGGAGTTAGTTTCCTAGAGTTGCTGGCCCAACTATAGTAGTCGCAGGGCTACGATATAGTCAAATCAGCAATAAATGAAAACAGTTAGCCAGTGGCGCTTGTTGAAACGATGTCCATTTATGGATGATTCGACCATTGGATTGACATAATCAATGATGGACCTAGGTGATCAATGCAGGATTTAGTCATGAAAGAGGCGGATGATTTAGCAATGAGTGGCCATGTGCTATAATAGGGTCCTCAATACAGTTTGAAAACACAAAGTGAGATGTGTTGAGTCAAATTACAGAGAGCAGTTGAAGCTGAGTTTTGTTGGGAGAAGTGTGTGAGTTGCAGAGTGAAATATAGGGTGTGAGCTAGGGAAGTATATTGGTCCAGCATGCTGACCATCCCTGAAACAATAGAAGTGTCAAGTGAGCACGAGTCCTTAGTTCGATTGACTTCCATCGTTGAACAAATAATAAGCATGCTAGTCGGATCATCAACGATTCTGTGGGGGAAGCGGAAGGCCCAAAATCCAAGATAAACACCACCACAAAAGCGACAAACGAGAACTTCCATCAGAGCGCAAGGGGAAGGAAGTGCCCAAATGGGGCCCTCTAGCTCAGGAGTGGTTGAGTCAATGGTTTGCATAGGGATCTCTGTGAAGGATATTCCAAGGTACATTTCTCCTACCCGCCCTGGTGCAAAACCTCGATGACTGACCAAAAATCAGAAGTATCAGCCCAAACTACCACCATTTTCGGAAGGAATGACCTGCACCGTTGACATTATCCGTGCGTGGATCAAGATGAAGTATGAGGACCATGACTTGTTGTTGTATAAGGACATAGCGGATGAGCCCTACAAGTCATTTCCCGCAGTCACAAGAGCACCCATCCTACGTATTCCATAGTCAAGGGCGAAAGGACTGAACAAATATGGACTATTGGGGCTTACCGACATGCCACATTTTGGGTGATTGAATGAAGAAAACGCATGCATCAAACAACTTTTGGCGTGTTTTCATGGAGTCACGCTATGGTTGGACACACCAATCACGCTCACGGTGGATTTGATTTCTGAGATTATGGGATCACCGAAGGATGGGGAAGATCGATCAAAATATTTCAAAGGGAGAGATAATGATAAGCGTCTGGTGGCTCAGTTGAAGGAGCAGTATGATTTGCAACGTGATGGAAAACCCTATCGTGTCAATAGAATCAATGACATAATGGTGCGTACTGGTGCACGAATACTTGCAAGTAATATTGTTCGAAAGAATCACCTTATTCAGTGCACTTCACAAGTTATTGCATGTGCGCAAATATGTGCTGAGGGAGTCCAAATGAACTGGTCCCTCTTTTTGTTGAATCAACTTACAGAGGACACGATCACATTTGAGTCTGGAGAGTGGCCTTTCTCTTATAGTTGGCTACTAATATTAATTGCATTAGTGGCTTGGATGGAGCCAGAGGATTACCAAGGAATGGCAGTCGAAGCTGCCAAGGTGTGCAAGGGCACATAGTATCAAAACATGTGGTTGGTGGAGGAGGCCAATTGGAAAACAGATTGTGTGATCCACTTTTACATCTACTGGGAGGTTTTGTAAGCAGCAGTGGTCAAAATCCCAAGGTTATCGGATGCAGTAGCAGTAAAATATCAACGAATTATGCGGATCGCCATCGGACCGCACACTCTTCAAATCCAGGCACGCCGCGACCCTGATAAACAATGGATACCCATGGCCTATAAGGTCACAGATGAAGAATTGGAAGCAGTGGTTCAGGATTGGTGCGCAGAATGGTGCTATCTGTTGAGCGTAGATGAAGTATCAGAGGGGCCACCTACAAATGCCCTTGAAGAGCCTACATGCCCAAAGTAGAGTCTTCATGAGTTTGACGGAGAGTCACCAACCGATACTGATACAGATGCACAACACCTCCTTGATGAGGTTAGAATGAAGCATAGAATGGAGTAGGATGCTGGCAGCAGTACTAGATCAGTGCTGGAGGTCCAATTACAGCGACTAATTAAGGCCGTCACGGATAAATACAATATATCAGCGACTGCAATGCACTAGTCCACCCAGGAAGGCTTTGCTGAGGTAAGAAACAAGTTGGATTCTGTTTATAATATTGTTTTACGGATAGCACCAGAGAGTTCCACTGTGCAGGAATTCCCATCGATTAGCACCGAGCCACAGCCTAGGAACATCTAGGTTCCCCAGACTGCAATCGATGCCGAAATGAAAATGTGACTTCATCATTGCACCAGCTGCAAAGTATCACCTTGGATATCAACAAGCTATCGACCTAGACCTTAGTACAGATGCAGAGGGTCGAAAGCTAGGAGTTGGATGATAGGCAGAAGGCGCTCAGCGACCGATATCTGAAGTCGCAGGATGAAGATGAGAAGTCGAGGAAGGAAGTAGAGGGGTTGAAACAGGGAAAGGAGTAGCTCATAGCAGAAAGAGTGCAGGAGATTGAATACTTGAAGATGGCGCAGGACGATCTGGTGAGGAAAGCTGCTACGGAGATTACTGCATTTAAAAAGGAAAACAACCTCCTTGTTATTGAAAAGGCATAGCTGGTTGCTAGCAGGGGTGAGGTCAAAGAGGCTATTGATGCGGTATGTCAATACATCCAAGAAAGCATAGCAAAACTGGATGCAGTTGCTAAGGCCAAGCGTCTTGGAGAAGTCATTGTGTAGCTCCAGACGGACAACAACCTGCTAAACTCCCTGGTATACCTGGACACACCACCAAATCAAGTTGTGTAGTGAAAGACCGCCATTGAACAGATTGCATCGCAGTTTGATGAACTAGAGCAAGATGCTAAGAATATTGCTAAGGTAATGACCCAGCTTTGGGGTAATATTGTTAACGATGAGCAACTAGAATAGCTAACAACACAATTACAGAAAGCCGAGAACCGGTTGGCTACATTGAAGAAATCCCTGCAGACCATGCAGCCCATTGTGTTAATCACATGATCCATCGAGTTAAAGGAGTTGTAGCACCCAGTGGTAAAATCTCAGGAACGACAACGGAAATGCAGCGACCAGCTCAACGAGTTCCAAGAGATTGGAGCCCAACTCTCGGTAAAAGTTGTTGTTGCGCTACAAGCTGTGGAGGACGATAAGAGGGAAATTAATGCAAAGATAGTGGAGCACCCGTTGAAGCAGGATCGGCTTATGTGTCAAAATATTGCTGAGAAAGTCAGAGCGCAAGTCACAAAAATTTCTCAACAATATGATGACTTCAAGATGAATACTAACGAGTACACCATGTCCATCTGATGTGGCTCGAGGACGAGCCACAAGATTATGTTGGGGGCCTGTTGGAAAGGGGTTGGAGATAAGTGACTTGCACAACATCTAGGATGATGTGCATACTCACGTGGCACCACGCAAGACAAAGATAGTGCGATAGGTAGAAAATAGTCTAATTGTTGATATTTTCACGTCACTTTTTGCACTTATTGACCATTTCTTCAGAATATTGGTCCTTAGTGGTTAATTTAGTTAGAATTTAGTTAGAATTTAGTTAGAAGTGGACCTTGAATGTAAAGGCGCAAGCCTATAAATAGAATAATTATGCATGTAAGAGACACATTGTTGGAGAAGAGATACATGGGGAATGAATTTTGTTTGTAATCGTGTCTGTTTTGATCTACGATTTGTTCTGCATATTTAATATGATGTGATGTGGGTTGATCTGAGCTTCTATTGCCTCTTTTCTTTTCCTGTTTTACTTTTTTGTGATTCTGATGTTGAATGATGAATAAATATGCATATGAATGGATAATGTGATGCTTTCTGCTTATGAATGCTGTCATCTTTTAGATCTGTCGTTCCCACTGGTAGATCTGTAGTAATGATGAATTACTAATTGCAACATGATGAATGATTTAGTAAGTAAAGTAGATCTGGAAATTAAGTTGATGAACATTTGATTCCCCAACCCTCCTCTATACTGTAGAAACTTGGTTCCGATAGCTCTCCCTTGAACATATCGGGTGAGACCTCAACCACTCTGCGGGTGTTGCTGGATAGGGTAAAACCTGTTTGGGTCAATGCTCAAGGAGATCGCAACGTGTTGAATGTCGACCGAGTGGAACCCCTATTGACTAGGTTTTTTTTTGTCCGGATTGCGCCAACAAGAGAGCCCCAACATGAATGAGAATGGGTGAGGAATGAAAGACGTGGGTGAATAATGGGCGAGGAATGAATTCCTGGGCTCTTATTTTCCTAATAATCCAAAACATGTTTCTCCAAAATGGGTGGTCTTCCCAATTCGAAGTTGACCTCCATACCTTTCCCATCCCAAGGAAATAACTACCTCAACCAATTTCTAGCAGAAATAAATGATTGATAAAAAAAGACAAAATGGGTAGTTGACAGCTTTATGGGTTTACCCTTTGACATTTGGTTTTCCCCATTGTCTCAAGGGTTTGAATATCCCCCCTCTATTCCTTGTGAAATCATGGCCCCCTCTCTTTAACGTTTGCAGTCACATAGCCAGCTGTGGTTTTATATTAACTTATACCTTTACATGATATATCAAAATATATCTACTGTGCTTGACTTAGAACTATCACCATAGGTATCGACCTTTATCACTTATCCACAAAACATTCATCAATGGAAGGGCCTTGGCCTTGAGCTCGATGCAATGATCTCAATGCAATATTTACATTATGTACAATTAAATACCAAGGGATCAAAACTGGGGTATTAAACACTTGAATTAATATCTTTTCCAATTTGAAATGAAGAATTTAATATGGGGTTACACACATATCAAACATTGGTGGAAGCCTTGAAGAAAAAACGCAATAGTTTATAATATAATGCAATGAATCGACATGTACAAGTAAACTGAGAGTGGGGATCTTGAGCTATTTGGCAAGTGCAGTAAAACTATATTGAAATCATGTGTTTGAGTTCTCTGAAATGATGTACATTGCATGGAATTCATAGGGCACCCTTGTGGTCGAATCCATAATCCTCTACTGCAGCTTCCAATGTTGAGTGAAGTATGGATGATGCAAATATTTTAGTATTATTATGAAGCGCACCTTTTCTTTTCCTATGTGAATGATCAAGCATCCTTTAAGGAAAAAATTAATCAGCCTGGGGCAGAGCAATGATTGTTGCTGCAAGTTCATTGTTGGTTGTTGGATCCCATCACTTTGAGATCCAACAGCCAACAATGAGCCTACTGCAACAATCATTCCTCTACTATATGCTGGTTAATAATCGCCCTCCATATTCCATAAATACAATTTTTTTACTCACTGAAACTGAGGGAAACAGAAAAACCTAAACAATTCAAGAATTGCTTTTGCCACTGCCTTCGAATCTCTTATAAGAACACAAAACACAGTTGTTGTTGTGCAAGTATATGCTTTTACAGTCCTTTTATAATCCTACAACATTCATTGTTATGCTTCCAAGTCATGACTCACCGACTGAAGCATTCAATAACTTAACTAATAAAATTACAAATAAAAGAAATTACGAAAAGCGTGTCCACTTTATCGGGCCCAAATATCTAAATGCAGACAAACCCGTAATTTCCGCTACGCTGGATTTCATGTCTAGATGAGTCAGTGATAATGACAACTCTAACAAAAGATTCCAAATTAGTAGCCATAGTGGGGGAGATATTTCGGCGATGCATATTCAATTTGTTGTAGGAAAATTAATAAGCAAGTAAGCTATCTACCTGACGATTTTCATCGAGGCCCACCCAACTTCGTCAAGTGGATAGCTTACTCCATTACCCTTCGTGAGACCTAGACTTACTGGTGTCTTCTTCTTATCCTGTGTTCTTTCGTCTACAGACCGCCCGGTTGTTGATCCCGTCCCATTGTGCAAGATCAATGTTGTTCAAAGTATGGCATTTTCACTGCTTAGGGTCTTAATTGAAAGCATTGAGAGTATGTAAGAGGAATGAACATGAAATAATCGTAAGAGATATACCAGGTATGGAGTGACTATGGCTGACTGTGAAGCCCCTCTATCTTTGGGAAAAAATAAGTAATTTGGAAAATACATCAAATCATTGATGCCTACGTTCAGTATGAAAATAGCTTAGTGCATATTTTTGTTAGCATTTTCAACCCCTGAAGCTCAACTTATGTTTATATTCCTTGAAATACTGTAGTTCTTTCCAATGGGTATTACAAACTTTAAATAAAGTACTCCAGTTCTTTCCAGATGGGTATTATAGACTTTAAAATAACAACAATCAAATACTTTAATAGGCACATAATGCATTACACTGTAATGTCCTATAGAATATTAAACACTGGTATTAACTGTTAGTGTTTATGCCATGAATGAGACACTAATCAATTGTTAGTGATGTTGTGAATGAATGATAAATCACTCACATCAATATTTGTTTGTTTTCAATAGTTGGTTGGCTCAAGGCTCATCATACACTTGTAAAACAATAGTCTGCACTTGCCTTCGGTTGGCCCCTCCAAACTTTTAACTGGAATCTACAATAGGGGAATCCTACAAGTATACAACAAAGTATGTAACAGTGGTAGGGATTACATATACGATTGAGTGCTACTTTAAAACATTTTTCTATGCGATCAATTATTGGCAGTCTAATAATAATAATGCATGTTGAATATTGTATAGACTAATATTATCAAATATGGATTATATCAAATCATTGACGATTTATGTTACTAAAAACCAAACATTATGCGATGTTGCACAGTTGATGGTATGTTTGCATAATCATTATGTAAATCTACTAATAATAATCATTTAATTCATTTATTTTTAAGATCATATTAATTACA
Organism: Pseudotsuga menziesii; assembly: GCA_001517045.1. NCBI lineage: Eukaryota > Viridiplantae > Streptophyta > Pinopsida > Pinales > Pinaceae > Pseudotsuga > Pseudotsuga menziesii. The sequence continues at coordinate 39,137 of LPNX010835379.1, forward strand.
ATAATAATAATTTGATTTATCAAATTTGTGCATGAGACCTTTTGTTGTCTAGATGTCTCCAATCTGTCTATGAGACCTTTTGTTGTTGGTACTAGGGATATTTTTCCTAAAGCAATAAAGTTTATCCAATTGTAAGAGCCTATTCCCTTGATAGGGATCTTATAACCTCTTAATAAATACATATTAGTTGAATGTTGCACTCACTAAAGATATATGTTATTGTATGACCTGTGATCTTAAGAAAAATTAGGCCTTATTTTCATCTATGTTTTCCATTAGCTGTTGCGATCGGATGTAAGTAGTTTAATAATAGCACTCACTCACACGTATAGTTATTCATAGAGTCATAGGTTCATAAGGTCAACCCCTCAAACCGAACTGTTTTGGCATTCAATGTTCTGGTTCTTTTGGCTCAACGTTTACCCAAAACATCTCTCTTTTGTAGTGATTGAGTTCCTTGGAGGTATGCACTCCCAACCTAGTAGCTATCTCTCATGATAGTTCCAATTGGATTCGAGTGCAACTAAGATTTAGGTATAACATGAGGTTATTTAATTCTAAGGTATGCCCCTCTAACCCCAATTGCTTTTGGAATTGATATTTTTGCTTCCTTTGGCTCAACACCCAAACCATAACATCGCTTTGTTGAATTGATCTAGAATCCTTGGAGGTCCATCTTCCCACCATAGACGCTACTAAGCCCACCCACATTTGATGACAACAATGTGTTCCAACCCCGCCTACCTAGATTCTTAGAAATCCACAGCAGCATGGTTACTTGGACAAGTAATCTTGCACAATGGGATGGGTGAGCCCTAGATCCAGATATGCTGGTATCATCTCTTTTATACCTAATCATTTAGCTGTGTTGATTAACCGACAAACAAGTTCCATGGATATGAAAAACGAAGACTTAAATCTTGCACAACGGGATGGGATCAGCAGTCTGATGGTCTCGAGATGGGGTGAACTCAGACGCAGGTAAGTCTAGGTCTCACAGAGTAAGCTATCCATTCGACAACATTGGGTGGGACCCGGTGCAAATCATCGGGTCGATAGCTTACTCCATTAATAAGGTAGTAGTAGGTATTGTGTCCCTTGGATCTTAAGTTGTTTAAGTTTCAACCGGTATCATGTTTGTTGTCATGTATTAATTAGCTAACAACAGGCTGAATAATTTCACCGTATTAATTAGTTTGCAGCATGCTAAATCATTTTAGCTAGATATTTGTCTGCTCACTTAACCTGCTCCATTCTATCAGATATTTATTTGTATTTTACTTGATAGCCTACAACAGGATTAATAATTTTGGCTAGATATTTGTCTCTCGAGTTCACCTGCTCCATTATATCAAATATTTATTTGTACTTAACAGGAGTAGTATAAAGACAACCGTAAACGCCCCACTTTTTCTGCATTTTTTTTCATTGTAAAAACTGGTTAAATCAGTGTTACTAAAAATTGTTATTCTTTAATTTTGCAATTTAAGCAATTGTGTTTCCTTATCTTACAGGTCGGATCGAAACACTCCAAATTGTGATTTCAGGATGAATTAATCTACCCGATTCCAAGGAGTTGGTGGCCAAGTTCTCGTGTGCAACATGGCAATCATTTCATTGAAACCATCTTCAATAGACAATATCTCCAATGCAGTTATGACCAACCATGCAGTCCCACAGTCCCACTTCGTCACTTGTACCGGACATGAAGGGATCGTAGTTTTTATACGTGAGAGCTAAGCATCGAGTTGCCTACTCTTAAAGAATTTGTCAGAGGATTTGCATCTGGTATGATCAATGGTTAAAACACTTAATCAATGGCATCTAGTGGTGGGTACACCCGCTGCAGACACTCTGACAAATTCTTTAAGAATTTGCATCTCGGTTAGCTCTGGTTGTTTCTATATAAGTCTCTATAGACATGTGTGATTTTATGATTTTGAGGTTCTTAATATCCATAAAATCACAAAGCTAAAGAAAGTTACTCATCAACAATAAAGTGCATTATTCTAGTTGAGGTTAGTGATTATTCTCTTTATCTCTAAAATTCTAAAAAAAAAAATCACCATAAATTGGATATTAGAACACAATCCTTATTTCATAGATAGGATGATAACAAGAATCATATGTTACTTTATCTATAGTTTTCTTAAGAATCTTACCTAGGCATTAAAAATGTTGCTCCAAACATTAATGTTAGAAATGACGTGCTTCATTGATCTAGAGCTGAGGATAAAGCAAAAGGGAAAGAGAGCTATGAAGAGTTCTAAAAAATTTGGCACTTTGAAGTATGATTGTACTAATGTCAATGCTACTAGAAACACTAAGAATAAAGTGAAAGAGTGTGATTGATATGATAATGTAGAAAATTGGATCAACCAAATCACAATTCATGTTGTGTTGACAATGCCCATTTTGTGTAGCTTCATAATAAACTTAATCAATAAAAATGCTCATAATGCTTGAGCTCATGTGGACTTTAAAAAGAAGAAGGTGTCAAATATTTTCTAGGTAGCTTCAATAACTGACACTTAAATGGTGCATATGCCAATACAATGGTATATTATCTGAGTTTAGTTATGTGACGAATTTAATATTGTGGATGTATGCACCATATTATGAGTCTTAAATCTAGCTCACAATTCACATCCAATCTCATGTAATATGGAAAGCACCATGATCATTAAGAAACCAATTTTGTGAGACAAAACATTCATGGGTTGTTGAAAATGTGATCAATTTATTGAAATATTCCAATATTTGATGTCCTTCTTAAAGGACTAGTGATTTAATTTTTTTTTCAAATGTTGGATTTTGAATTATGTTTCTAGGATGAGTTTGAATGCTATTGTAACACCCATCCTAGTGATGAGTGCTAAATTAATAGACAAATCCACTAAGTAAATTAAACTACGATAACTAAGTGATTCTAACAATGTAAACTAATTGTATGATTTTCTAAGTACACTTTCAATCGGCAATTTAAAAGTATAACATATACAATTTCTAATAGCACATGCATAGCATTAAATATGCAATAAAAATCCAAATAATATAAACCGGTAAGAAATAATACAATGCCTTAGTGTCTAGTCAAATAGAAATCACGTTGTTTTAACCCATCCCACTAGTCCACCAAAAGGTGTTGCCCAAACTAGGATTATTCCTCCTAACCAACTAGCATCTAGGTTACTAGTTCTAGGAAAGTGACAGTGTTTCCTTTCCCTTTGTTCTTGCAACCCAAATAACCACAATATAAACCTCCTCTTCAAAGCCAAGTATGCTCTTTCCCTTTGTTCTTGCAACCCAAATAACCACAATATAAACCTCCTCTTCGAAGCCAAGTATGCCCAGTCTAATAACTAGTCAGGTATCCAAATCAAATTCCTTTGTACTTTTCCCTTTCCCCTATTCCCCATGTGTCCCCAAAAAAATACCCCTTTCTCATACTCCGAAATTTTCTTTTATCTTCCTCCTTCCATTTCCTCTCCCCCTTGTTTTGAAAGTTCCTGAAGGCCTTAAATGATAAAATAATATTAATAACCTATTTCTAACATGTGGGTGAAATCACCTACACATCATAACAGGTATCCATCTATGGCTTAGCTCCTCTAACCTATGGGTTAGTCTTATCCAAAACATAAGGTCATACATATTCTTTCATTATTTCCATTGCAATTACCAATTTATCAACCATTAGTTAATACAAACAAGTTAATATATCTATCATTTGCTTGATATACATTCATTCATTTAATTCTAGTGTACATTGGAATCCATGTATCCTATCATTTATTTTATTTTGCATAGTAGAAGTAAATCACATAATTATCCACATTAATAAAATAAATGATAGTTCTTAAAACGTAACTAACACATATAAGTAGGTTCATAAATCTACACACAAAGTTTATTAACTCTGGTTGACAACAATAGTTGCACCAATATTCGTCAATAGAGGTGGAAGGTAAATTGGTCATGTTAAGGTGTGGTTATGACCCTCAGACAAATACTTCATTTGGCAGGCAAGGTTTGTCACTTTCTTTCACACCATGGATCTATATTACTTGTTTGGCATTGCAAGGTTTGTCACTTTCTTTCACACCATGGTTTTATATTATTTGAAGTGCAATCATGTGAAGAGCCATCCAATATAGTGAAAGCAAAGAAGAGACATTTTGTGTTGTGACACAAGTAATGAAGATGGTATTAGAGGAGATAGCATGTTGGAGTTTTGATGCATATGGAATTTTACTTAAATGTCACTGCTTATTACCCTAGTGCAAATGGACAAGCATAATGATGGAACAACTCTCACATGACATACTACCATTTTCATATTTTTCAACACAACTTAGCGATGGTTAATAAAGCTGAATCCCTTCAAGACTTCACTTCCTAAATATATGATCAACAAGATCTTCAAGATCACAATCCGTGTTCATGTTATCTTCCTCTATTTCATTTTCAACAACATTCATGGTTTCCTCCATCTCTTCTTCCGCCTTTCTTCATGCAACATCTTCAACTTAGCTTAACTGCATTCTTCATCTTCTGTGACTTCCAAATAAAATGAACCATTCAATCAAAATCAATTGTGCCTCATGGCACATATTCCTTAGCCATTTACTTGGCCATTACTTATGTACTTGTTTCATCTTCTCTGACTTCTTCATCTATTTCTTGTGCTTCTTCAACTGTTTCATATGCAACTGTTGTTATTGTGTCTTTGCTTCACCATTAACTTCATTATCCTCTTCTTTACCACTAACTTCATTATCATCTTCCTCTTCATCATCTTTTGAATTCACTTTATGAAGACATACTACTTCATTGGCAGTTTCTTCGTAACAATAGGCATTGCTTGATTCACCAAAGCAGTGGCTGAGTGGCTGCTTCATTTACAGCTTCACCATCATAGGCTGCTACATTGGCAACTTCAACTGCGACTAAACTATATCTTTGTCTTAGTCATCCATTTGTGAATCTGCATAGTAGGTTTCAGTAGATTTTGTATGTTCTTGCTCTGTTGCACACAGAGTCTTCATCATACACTGTTCACACACAAAGGCTTCTTCCATCTCCTCCTTTTACTCCATACACAGATGCTTCTTACAGTGTGGCAACATTCTACAACATGTTGAGCTACAATATCCGTTTATCTCATCTCAGATTGGAAAGCTACATTTCCAACTCCAACCCTTATCATGGAGTTGGACACGATGATGATTTTGAGAACACTTCATCTCCAACTCTTACCATCTCCAACGCTCAGATACGTCGATCTCAGATTGGAAACCTGCATGAATTGGATGGTGTTATTACCATCATATCGTTAAAGCTCAGTTAAAGAACCTCGATACTGATAAGGCTGCCATCCTTCATTATATATTTCTGACAGAAATAATTTTGACATTGTAAGCAATGTCATGCATCGAAATTACAATCAATTCCAAATCATCCTTAACTATATATTTCTGACAGAATTGGTTTGTTTACAGTGTATTACTGATTATGATCTCTTGATAAGAGATTATTAATGGCTTTGCATCAATTTTATATAAATTTAGTGAAAACATAACAATACTACTACTCTAACCATGTTAAGATTTGAACCTTTTTCAAATATTGCTTCAACTCTATTTCGGTGCACTCACTTTCTCTCTAAATGCTTTCCACATCGCTCAAAGACAACCTATTTCTATACATTCATCTCTGATATATATATTTAATATAGATTCAACATGGTTTTTATACAGCGCATAAATCTATTTAACAAATGCTGCTGTTACATCTAATTTTGTAGAGGACATGAACAATCTCTCTAAATAAATGGCGAACTAAGTGATTGTTTTTTCATAAATGTAAACTAAGCGATTGGTTTTTCATAGCATTTATGTTGGATATTATTTAAGCATAAATATCATTTAACCATAGACTCAATTGAATTAAAACTACAGGTTTTTCATAGCATTTATGATGGATATTATTTAAGCATAAATATCATTTAACCATAGACACAATTGAATCAAAACTAGCTTTTCCATTTTGAAATAATTTATTGGGATGAATCAACAGCCTGGGAATTTGATATAGGATTACAGACATATATCAAGCATTGGCTGCGCTACTATTTTTCAAGAACAGTGGTAGAAGCCAAAGACAAAACACAACAGTATATAATATACTGCACTGAATCGACAGGTACAAGTGGGAGTGGGGATATTGAGCTGTTTGCAGGCAGGTGCTGCATGAATTCACTATGCTGAAATCATGCGTTTCAGATCTCTGAAATGATGTATATCGCATGGAATTCGTAGGGCGCCCTTTTGCTCGAATCCGTACTCCTCCGCTGCGGCCTCCAGCAGCGGAGAAAAGCACGGATGATGCAAATCTTTAACTGCAATTATGAAGCGCTCCTCCTCTTTCCCTACGTGAACGACTAAGCATCCTCTCGGAGCACCTGCATTTCTACGGCCGACAATATTGCTCTCCTTCATCTTCCATTTTGATTGCTGTACTGCAATCAAAGGCTCGCAGTCCATATTCCAGGGTCACAACTTTTCCACTCACTGAAACTGAAACTAAGGAAACAGAGAAAGCTTAACAATACCAAGGATTGCTTAGAGTTGCTGTTGGGAAGGTATATGGTATTACAGTCCATTTATAGACTACAACCTCCACTACTATGCTGCGAGACTAAGAGTGAAGCATTAATGATTTCACTAATAAAATTGCAGTGCGGGGCCACTTTGTCGGGATCAAATATCTAAACTCGACAACCCCGTGATAGACGCTCCGTTGGACTTCATGTTTAGTTGAGTCGGTAATAACGACAGCTCGAATAGAAGATGACAAAGGAGGGCCATCGGCCATCAATATGTAACAGCTTTGTGGTAATATTAAAGGGTTGTTTTCTATATAATAATTTGGTGAGTAATATTTAGCATGTTCTAGGTTATTAGATGTAATGGTAGCAGGTTATTTAATGTAGTTGTAGTAGGTTTGATGTCAGTTAGATCTCAAGTAACTTGAGATTCAACGAGCAGTTTGTTGAGGGTGTGTTAAATGGCCTACAACAGGCTGAATATGGCCTGTCTACAACAGGCTGAATATTGCTGGCCAGATAACTCTTCTCTGCAGAGTTGTTATAAGAGGTTGAATCATAGACAGGCTGAATATTGCTGGCCAAATAACTCTTCTCTGCAGAGTTGTTATGAGAGGTTGAATCTCAAATAACTTGACTGAATATTGCTAGCCAAACAACTCTTCTCTGCAGAGTTGTTATGAGAGGTTGAATCTCAAATAACTTGAGATTCAATAGTATGTAACAGCTCTGCAACAGTATGAGATTTTACCACCCTAATTTCATATTATTTTTAACAACAGGAAAGCAAATATGACACCATTAACTCAGCCGTACACTCCAACTTTGGTCCCCGACTCTCCTCCAATCCACATGACGGCTATGACATATGACTATCTTTTCGTATCTTATTTTCATTTCGAATTGTCAAATCAATGTATTAATAGTAGTGGCTCTCCCGGAGGTATTAGTCGGCCACAACAAATTTATTCGGTCCCACTAAAGGGAAATCCTACTTTTCCAATTCTGTTTTACTACGGCAGGTCAAATTATTTTTCAGCTGTGAGAATTGTATTTTGATGGATGGGTAGCATGGATCAAATTTGAAAGGGCATGGTCATATTTCAATTGGGTTACTAATAGTTTAATCCTAGTATATATATATATTTTTGTTATGAGTCTCAAGGGTTACCTCAATTGGTAAGATGTGCGTACACTCTCTCGGTACGGGGAGAGGTCACGGGTTCGAGCCTTGAGTCCTTCGGGGTTAGGCCATCTGTGAGGATGGCCGGCGGTTTACCACCTCTNAACTTGGAATGGGAGGGCTTCAACCAGCTAGGTTATTTATCTAGGGCTATGTGTATTGACATGTTAAAATAAATTATGTTTTTATTTGAAAATAAAAATAATTCCATTTCACCAAAATAAAATTAATATATATCTTATATTTATGGTTTAACCTTTATTATTTTTATCTGGAGATAGTCTTGCAAGACCCTGTAGTAGATTCCTCATCTTTTTGTCGAATAAAATGTTGCCACGTGTGTTCGCTACGTGGTTTCCAAGTGGTTGATGAAGTTTCACTCACAATCTCTCGCCTGCAAGTTGTGTATATGGTGGTGAGTTGGTGGAAGCACCATTTTCAGAGAGAAAAGATTTATGCGACTATAGGTAATGTTGGTCTTCTACTCGCCAATCCACAACTACAACATGTTTGTATGGTCATTGTGGCTTTATCTAGTCAAATAATTTGTCATGACCATTCATCTATCAGAGGTTGGTTACAATAGTTAAAGGTCCATCATTCTAAAGAGTTTGGTGGTGGCAAAGCTTAAGAAGCCCACCCACATTTTATCCAAGGATGTATCTCATAACAAATTGCAAGGTGATTCCTATGGAATTCACAATAATTCTAGGACACGCTAGGGACTTAGCATGCTTGACACTCTCTCAATACGACAAGGATTGAAAATCTACGCTACACACAAAATTCCTATTGGACCTGCCAAAGAAATGGGAAAATCAGAAGAATTCCTTTGTTTAAAGATGACCTTACACTAATTGTAGGCAAGATTTTCAATCCCCAAAGCAGGACCTAGAGCCTGATTCCACCCATACCAATTTCGTTTATGTGGTTGTTGAAGGCTAGCTTTTTTTGTGTCACTACCCTAATCGATTACCTTTTCTTGTGTTATTTTTATTTTATTTTAGAAGAAAATAAAAATGAATGGTTTTGATTTTTTCGAGAAAGTAAAATGCTTTTGTTTTGTAAGATTCAAGTCCACCATGATCACTTACAGAGACCTTTTTCTTTCTATATTGTAGATGCTGACAAAATAACTTGTGGACTTAAAGATATGATAAATCAATCTTTTATTCAATTTTCTCATCTACTGTCAAAACAGAAATTGAGCCCAACATCCGACACCTTGCATGTCTGAAATTTGACACTTCTCTGTCGCATCTTCGACACATACACTCTTTTTGGCCTTCGGTGGCATACCGTCGGATATTAGACGTGTTATCAATGCTGGTCGAAGATCCGGCGCAACCATGGTGTCACATATTTGACAGTTATCTATTTCAAAGTGTCACTAAGAACTTGCAAAAACCATCAAATATCCGACACTTACAGACACTTGAAGGGTCGGCCTTCCGATGGGATGAAGTGTCAGAGTCATTGCAAAACCGTCGAATATCTGACACCCACCGACACTTGAAGGGTCGGCCTTCCGACGGGCTAAAGTGTCAAAGGCATGGCAGAGCCATCGGTGGTTTTTCGGAAAGCATCGAATATTCGATGGGAAAGGTGTCAAAACTTCAACAAAAGCATCGGTTGACCATCGGTTGAAGGTGATGGACCTTCAACAAAAGTGTCAGAACACCATCGAAAAAGCGACGCCTGGTGGTAGAATTAACAAAATTTTGACAGGTTTCCATTCAGGAAGTGGTGTAGTGTAGTTCACTTAAACATGTAGTAACAGTGGTAACATTTGAATTTGTTGAACGTACAAATCTTTTGTGGTTGGTCATAATGAGGAATGTATAAGTTGATGACTTCTAGAGTACTTATAGTTTTGCATCAACGTTGAAACCACCAGACCGTGCAAGCCCACCCTGAATAAAAGGTAAAGATGTTGTGTAAGTAGGATTTTACAATTTTTATGACATTCATAAACATCAAAGCAATTAGATACTTATCTGGATAAAAAGAAAGTAAATGATTACATTCTAATAGTCAACATGATCAAAGTTGCTTCACTAATATCTATGAGAAATTGATCAGAATCCCAACCTAGACATGTTGAATACAAAATATAAAATATTAGCTCAGAAAGGGATGCGATCCATTCTTCGAAATTGGAAACTTATGAATTCAATCAAACAAAACAGGACTATAAGCCCCATTACCTGTCTAGGCATCTCCAGTGTTTGCGTCAACATTACCAAACTTCCCCTGATTCATTCAAGGATGAAGCTCTTAGATGGTTTCACCACCTAGCACTGAATCTATTAGTCACTTCCAACAAATCATAGATGCCTTTGTTGGACACTTTGACATACCTAGACCTATGATATTGGAATGAAAATTTTGTTCAACATAAAATAGAGGGATTATAAAGGATAGAAAAATAATTTAGTTGTCATTTAAAGATAAGGGCTAGAGAGAAGTGTTGTTATTTACAAAGAACTTCATAAATGCAATAAAGGATACCAAGGAGTGTTATGAAATGGTGCAAATAAGAGTCTTAGATGGCATAAAGTCCAATCATGTTGAAAAATGTGACACTAAGAAGGAAGTATTAGTATAATTGAGTAGAATACTAGAAGGATATGTTGAGATTACACATGAGATTCCAAGCAGTTTTCCTCCAAAGAGGAATATTGGGAACACGATAGACATAATTAATCCATCCATGTATGTACATGTTTCAGTAATCACTCTTCTTCATATTACACCATTTATCCTTCAATTTAAATGGCATACACAACTTGTCAAGTATCTCTTTCCCATGTTCCAATATCCATTTCCATTGGATTACATTGGTTTATCTCATTGGAAATGTCTGCATACTTTTCTTTGTGAAGAAAAACTTCCCTCAAAATGAGCCAGTTGGATTCTATAGCATATTACTAAGTTTTTTGGTAAGTTGGAAGGACTGTTTTTTAAGAACATACATGGAAATCAAAAGTTTCACCTAGAATGGTAGATGCATATAATTTTAAATATGCATCATGCATGGAAATCACACATTACAATAGTACAGTGATCCTCTTTTGTACATTTGAAACAATTTTTTTCACACGAACAAATTGATGTAAATCACTTTTCAATGATTGCTAGGAAGTGGCCCCAACATCATGATAATCTAAAGAATTAATTACACTGACAGACACAATATAAACTGTAAAATTCATGAATATAGTATCCCCAATATGTCGAGATGATCAAGATATGGTTGAACAAAACAAAGATACTATGAGATTTGTTTTGTGTGTGATACCTTTTGATCATTCTTGAGGGAATTTCATGTTATTTCATGAGGGTTCAACTATATATCTATCATACTACAAAGATAGCATATCAATTTATCAAATGAGCATTATTGAACATTCGTTGATTACTTGAGCATACAAGCATCAGATGTGCCACATCCTTGTGGTTTATATTCTTTTATCATGCACGGACCTAGAAAACACCACTAACTTATACAAGAAATTTCCAAAAGATCAAAGGTATGCAAGCTTTACCAATGGACCAGCTAGCAAAGAAGTTCCAAAATCTGCAATAGAAACACAACCTCCAGAATAGAAACCTGCAACTAAATGTTCATAAAATGCCATCAATATTTTCATAAGATTCCTTAAGAAGCAATCATGTGCCCTATTGAATAAGATGGACTGTATGCTGACATGTTGATTGATCATCAATGAGGAAGTCTACCATGTCAAACTGAAAGAAATAGCAAAATCGATTTATTAGAGTATATTAATCCCATGACATACCTACCAGTAACTATGACTCATACAAAGAACATGGTATGCATGTGTTTATCCTTAAATACAGTCAATCTTAAACCTCAGAAACTAACATGATTCTATTACATACCTTCCAGTAACCCTTTTGAGTAATAGGAGCATATTGATGTTTACCCTTGAATTGATTAGGATCAACACCACCAAAAGTCATGGCTACAAATGGGCTTTCTTCAATAAAAAACATTTTTTCCTTGGGAAAGAACCTCGAAACTATTCCAACAAATGTGAAACTATTGCCTTTAGCGAAAAGATGTCATACCAAATCTAGTGTTCTATCATTGTAAATCAATGAAAATGACGGATACTCTTTTTCAGGCCGTGGATAGCTGTGGAAGATTGCCTGAAAACAACAAAAATAAACAGTTTTTATAACTTAAGCATTCAAACAATGCCTTCTAGAAATAAAGTATCAAATAGATCTTTATTTTTTCAAGCAGATATCAATATTTTGTTACCATAATTATCAATGCAGTTATTCTTCTAATTTTGTATTCCAGAGTTGAGATGTTTTCTCTAAGTGACCACTTTAAACTCGGTGATCAATTGGAAGCAATAAAGAAAGATATAAATGCGTAATAAAACATTTGCACAAAGAATACTTTGTAACAAATTAGCAATTATGAGTAATAAATTGCACAGTGATGTTGGGGGGAAAGGTTACAATGGAAACTGAAAATACCAATGTGCACCCACGGGGGCTTCACTTGTTGACCAATATCCTATCACGTTAGTTCATATTGTGGGTTTTAAAATTATTAAAAATTGAACCAATATATTGCAAGTATTGGGGCGATAAGGGGTTTAAGGTGGGGGTGGGTAGGGTGGTTTATAAGGATTGAGGTATAAAACAGGGTGGGGAGGAGGTTTTAAGTATTGGGAGGGGGTTTCAATAAAAAAAGTTTGGGTCAATATCTCTGGAAATTAAGGGTATTATTTATTATCCCTCGATCGCACGTGCTATGTGAGATGTTCACTAAGTGAATTCCCCGTGTGTGCACCATGCCCAACTCACAACCTACAGGGATAAGCACAAATATAAACATAGGTTTTCCACTGCACAATCAAACATGAAAGTTGAACAAGATATGAG
>LPNX010835379.1:62914-78830 GCA_001517045.1 Pseudotsuga menziesii
TTGATTTTGTCATTGATAGACAATTATTTAGTAATTGATAGACAATGCTTTAGTCATTGATAGTCAATGATTTAGTCATTTTTTTAGTCATTGATTTAGTCACTAAGTTAGTAATTGATTTAGTCGCCGATTTAGTCACTGATTGCAACCATTAATGACCAAATATACAACTAAATAAACAACTAGATGTTAACATATTAATGACTAAGCTAAATACGACTAAGATACAGGAAATTAGCTACTAATAGTCGTATATATGTAAATTTAGTTATTTTTGTAGTCATAAATTTATGATAGGGCACGGAGGAATCGAACCACCAACCTCTTGCCTATAATTAGGCAGGCGTTCTACCATTGAGCTAGCATCCTTTAAGAATTTGTTATTGCTTGACAATGATGATATTCAAAAAAAATTATGATAGATATCAATCTACAAACTACATAATTATTACTATTACAACTTACTAGTAACTAGTATTTATGAAAGTAGTCATTTACGCAGTGGAGAATTATAAATAAGAAGGAGCTACGTTGGATGATTTCGCAAATCTCGACGTTTTGATCCCTACTATGGGATCATCATTAAGAGACAACTGAAGCGTGAGGTAAAAGACCAAGAAGCCCGCCAGTATTTATAGTTAGTGTGAAGCATAATAGGTTCTAGGTTTTTAAGTCGGTTTTAAGTTTTAAATTTTTTTAACTATTTTATTTTTAATTTTTAGAAATCATTATTATGAAAATATTATAATAAGGTTTAAATATCTAAATTTAGGCACTTTGGGAACTTCTCCAAAATCCCTCTAGGCACATAATTAGCATCATTGACTTTAGGCATTTGCGTAGTGCATCTTTGCATTCTCTTATGTCTGGGGGGTCAGCAGATTTTATAGACATTATCAGATAAGCATAAAATTTCAATCATCTGAGTAAAACTAGGCTATTTGAGTAAAACTAGGCCACTGTCAAAGCAGATCGGGAGAAAAATAGACTCTTCTTGTACTGTAATGAAATATGAAGCCAATTATGCAAACATGCTTGAATTTTTTTAAGATTTAGGTAGTTAAACTTAAACCTGTCTGCAACACAAGATCAATTCATGCATGGCCATTAAAATGTAAAAGCAGATAGGAAAAATTCAAAACTCACATAAAAATGATGAATTCAAAATGTATCTCTGACTTGTATTCAGGATATAAAGTTGCTAATCCCTTGAATCTTGTAGCATTTACAACTAAAATCACAAATTATAATAGGTCAACGACCATTCTATCAATTGTTACAAAGCAGTTCTCTAGATTTCTACATGTTAGAAAATTATGACAAACAAACAGACCATGTACTTCAGCTTAATAGTAGTGCAAGTTTAAATTTTTCATAGTCAGCCACATTGACATTTTAGTTCAATGGAATCCTACAACCACAATGCACTTTGTAACATATCCATTACAAGATTGATATCCAATTTAGAATTTGGCATGATATTAGTCTTCTAAAGGAAAAAAAGCCAATAGAAGAATACTTACAAGGACAGGTGTTAAATGCTCATTTAATAGAATAACAAATGTAGCCAATACCTGGAATCTAAAAGCACATTTCTAGGAAGGACAAAAATAGGTTTTAACTGTGAAACCCCAGGAATATATTGGAGCCTAGATTTAAACCTAAGAATACCTACAGCACTGAGCTTATGATCCTGCTTAAGCACAAAAAATTTCTGGGTTACAAACATTGCTCATAAATATAATCACTTTGTTCACCAGCAATAAATTTTTGAAAATAGATTGTAGCACACTATCGATCTGATTATGTTCTGTTATAAAATTACGCTACATAAATTGTCTTCAACTTTGAGCTATGAAGTTCAAGAACTTACCAAGAATCATCTGGATTTACTAATTCATAGGAAGGAGGTGGGTCAATAGTATTCAGGCTTCTAGGACAAGAACGAGTATTAATTCTGTTTTTCCAAATGGCAAGATCACCTTTTTCATACTTCTTTTCTCAGCACAAAAGTTCTGCTATTTCTTCAATTTTCTCTTGTTTCTGCTAGAGCTCCTCTTTTGATGTTTTGGTAATATTGCTTCCAATTGATGGGAGGACCAGAGAGAATCCAATATCCACCTGGTCTCAAGACTCTATCCACTTATATCAAATACATACCATCTGCAAACAAATGAAGCTACACAAATCAATTTGAGAATCAAATCAGTAAATTCAAGGCTCTTCTATAGCTCAGAATTTTAACTTTAACAAAAGCATTAATCCTGTAAAATTCCCTAGTACCATTTGCAGTCCAAGGTATCAAACACCGTGAACATTGAGACATGTCAAAAGCCCTAGAAGGGTAAGGAAGCTGCTGTGTCCCCATTACACCAATCACAGCAGGCACGCCTCGCTCCAAAGAAAACTGTACTTGGGCTTCATGTGAATCCCTTGGTGCAAATGACATGGCCAAAACATTTCTCTTCAAAAGTTATGCACCCCAACGTGCCACCTAAGCATGTCATAAGGATTTCAAATAAGGGCATATCCTCAAACTCCATAAATCATTGCAAAAACAAAATACAGGACTTATCACCAAACTTTGCCACCCGTGCATATATATAGTTGTCATTAATAATCTTAACCAGCTCAGGGAGGTATTTCACAATTAATATTCACCATTATCCTTTGTAAACTTGCTAGAGAAGCCAAGTTTGTTCACCTGCTATCTTGTTTCTCAAAGTCCATTCGTTTTAGCTTGAAACTTGAGGTAGACTTGATTTATGTTCATAACTCACCTATTGACATAATTATGTCTACAAGATTTAATATTTGTATTTTCATTTTTTATTGTAGGATATTTATTATTTAAAATGTCAAAAGCACAAGGAATAGGGAAGCTACCTTAAAATGGGAAGTTGAAGAAAGTCCCAACCCTTGGAAAGATGTAGATCCAATGTTGCTCACAGATATAAATCATTTAATTGGATTCCAAGATGACCTTGAGTGCCCAAATACATGTATAGAATGTTTGTCAATGAAGACTTCCATAAGGACCATGATGACTTAGAGGTTTTTTGAAATATCAGAAAGCACATCCTTTACTTGATTGCCACCAAACCAATAATATTACCATATAACGATGTTGTCAAATCGATATTCAAACACATTAATCTTGGAATGAGATTAGTCATAAGTGAAGGTAGGGTTTCCATAGCTTATTTACAACCCTATTCATTCAAAATAATGTTCAAGATGAAGAAAATTCAAGTGCTATTGAACAAAACATTTCTAGATGATTACAGAGCCAAGGAATTCAATCTAGTAAAAAAATTGAAAGATTGGTGAACTGAATATAAGGCCTTCTTAGAGAACAATAATTGGATGTATTCTACGCAATACTTGAGATACCCATATCAGTTTATGAAAACCATAATTTTTATGTTATATGGCGAGGAGGGATCCTCTCATTTTAAAATAGAATGGAATCTATTGGCGCATCGTGTAGTAGACACATGGCATGATTTGAATTGGGTGAGCATCTTGTCTGTCAATCTACTGTGCTTCACTAGGGCCATTAAAAAGGTATAAGGATACAAAAACCAGAGTTTTTACATGTTATATTACATATTAGATGCAGTTTGTTCCTATAATCCTTTTCCCAAAATGGGATGAGAGTGGAAACCTAGTCTTCTACCTATGCATGTATATTGTTGTGAATTGTGGTCCTCCAACTATAGGTTATATTTCTATAACAGAAATTAAATCCTTGCAAAAATTAAAAGAGAAATGAAGGGTAACCATACCAGTCATGATAAATTCCAATAAGGCCTCTTTCATATATCACACCAAGTGTATTCTTTTTTGCAATGGTTGGGACAACATTCATAACCCAAACTTTGTCGGAAGTAAGTGCTGCTGCAAAGCCACCAAGACCTGCATTCATGTCCATAACATTGCTATATCTACTCTCCCCAATATATTTGTTCATTCTTTTGTATCCTTTCACGCGCTTTCTCCACAACTGTGTATCAGCATTATATGTCTCAGCAGTAACACCTGATAATGAACCACTGAGAACTCTAGGAGGAACAACATTCAGGCGCTTTGGGAACTTCTCCAAAATCCCTCCAGACACATCATTAGCATCATTGACTTTATGCATTTGTGTAGTGCATATTTGCATTCTCTTATGCCTTGGGGGTCATTAGATTTTATAGACATTATCAGATAAGCATAAAATTTCAATCATCTGAGTAAAACTAGGCCACTGTCAAAGCAGATTGGGAGAAAGACAAACTCTTCTTGTACTGTAATGAAATATGAAGCCAATTATGCAAACATGCTTGAAATTTTTTAAGATTTAGAAAGTTAAAGTTAAACCTGTTTGCAGCACAAGATCAATTCATGCATGGCCATTAAAATATAAAAGCAGATAGGAAAATTCAAAACTCACATAAAAATGATGAATTCAAAATGTATCTCTGACTTGTATTCAAGATATAAAGTTGATTCAGGATATAAAGTTGATAATCCCTTGAATCTTGTAGCATTCACAGTTAAAATCACAAATTATAATAGGTCAACGACCATTCTGTCAATTGTTACAAAGCAGTTCTCCAGATTTCTACATGTCAGAAAATTATGACAAACAAACAGACCATGTACTTCAGCTTAATAGCAGTGCAAGTTTAAATTTTTCATAGTCAGCCACACTGACATTTTAGTTCAATGGAATCCTACAACCACAATGCACTTTGTAACATATCCATTGCAAGATTGATATCCAATTTAGAATTTGGCATGATATTAGTCTTCTAAAGGAAAAAAAGCCAATAGAAGAATACGTACAAGGACAGGTGTTAAATGCACGTTTAATAGAATAACAAATGTAGCCAATACCTGGAATCTAAAAGCACATTCTAGGAAGGACAAAAATATGTTTTAATTGTCAAACCCCAGGAATGTATTGGAGCCTAGATTTAAACCTAAGAATACCTACAACACTGAGCTTATGGTCCTGCTTAAGCACAAAAAATGTCTGGGTTACAAACATTGCTCATAAATATAATCACTTTGTTCACCAGCAATGAATTTTTGAAAATAGATTTTAGCACACTATTGATCTGATTATGTTCTGTTATAAAATTACACTACATAAACTGTCTTCAACTTTGAGCTATGAAGTTCAGGAACTTACCAATAATCATTTGGGTTTCCTAATTCACAGGAAGGAGGTAGGTCAATAGTATTCAGGATTCTAGGACAAGAATGAGTATTAATTCTCTTTTTCCAAATGGCAAGATCACCTTTTTCATACTTCTTTTCCCAGCACAAAAGTTCTGCTATTTCTTCAATTTTCTCTTGTTCCTGTTGGAGCTCCTCTTTTGATCTATGCCAAGATTGGTAATATTGCTTCCAATTGATGGGAGGACCAGAGATAATCCAATATCTACCTGGTCTCAAGAATCTATCCACTTCTATCAAATACATACCATCTTCAAACAAATGAAGCTACACAAATCAATAAATTCAAGGCTCTTCTATAGCTCAGAATTTTAACTTTAACAAAAGCTTTAATCATGTAAAAGTCCCCAGTACCATTTGTAGTCCAAGGTATCAAATACCGTGAACATTGAGACATGTCAAAAGCCCTAGAAGGGTAAGGAAGCTGATGTGTCCCAATTACACCAATCACAACAGGCACACCTCGCTCCAAAGCAAACTGCACTTGGGCTTCATGTGAATCCCTTGGTGCAAATAACATGGTCAAAACATTTCTCTTCAAAAGTTATGCACCCCAGTTTTCCACCTAAGCATGCCATAGGGATTTCAGACAAGGACATATCCTCAAACTCCATAAATCATTGCAAAAACAAAATACAGGACACTACTGTATGCATGTAATTGATGTACAACCATGAAATGGGAAATATACAACCATTTTCAAATCTGTCACTGTTTAAATCAATTCCAATTATTCGAGAAGCTACTGCAATTCTTTCCCCTTCAGCAGCCTGCATAGTTAAAGGCCAAATCAGAAGTCTAACAAATAATTAAAGAGTAAACTAGTTGTACCTAGAGGCGTTCTCGAGCACAGGGGAGATGTTGTCATGTTTGTACAACTGTAATAAAATATTATTAAAGAGTAAACTAGTTGTGTCCAAAGGCGTTCTCGAGCACATTATGGGGGAGTATGGGGAGATGGTGTCACGTTTGTAGGTGACGCTGTAATAAAATAGTAATAAATTTTATACCCAACATGTTGATCTACCCAAAATTTAAATTAAATTGATCCCTCTAGACACTTGATAGAGCCTAGATTTAGATCTAGCCTGGTCATAATGATCCCAAAAAATTGCAGACATGGGAGTTGGACTGTAAACTAATCATAATTATCCTCAACAAAATTGCAGTTTTTGAACTTCAGTGTATACACATGAACAAAAAGGGAGAGAACACTTGTTTTTAGAATTTACAGCAAGCCCAACACCCCCAATGCCAAATATTGCTACTATTGAACCCTTCTTGGGTTTGGCTACATTCAAAGTTGCACCCATCCCTGATTCCACAACAAAATTAATTTTGAATAAGAAATCCAATCAAGGAAATGATCATGGATGGTTTTATTTACAATCCAACAAACCACACTTTAAGATTTGAATTACCCACTTTGTAAAACATTATATAGTTTAAATCAGTATCAAAAAGTCGAGGAAGTGATTTACCTGTTGAGACACCACAACTCAGAATACAGACTTTGTTAAGAGGAGCCTTTGGATTAATTTTGGCAACACAACCGACATGCACAACAGTGTACTCGTTTAAAGTCGATGTACCAAGGAAATGGTAAATCGGTTTTCCATTGATTGAAAAACTTGACTTTCCATCATTGATCATAACCCCTCTTTTAGTATTAATCCTTAGCAGATCACACATGTTTCTCTCCTCTGACTTGCAGTGTCTACATTCTCCACATTCTCCAGTAAATATAGGAAGCACACTGTCACCCTCCTTGAGGTCAGTCACCTCTTCTCCAACACTCTCAACAATTCTGTGTCAACCATGTTATAATTATAATTATAATTAGTAAGCAACAAATCACCAGAAAATTCATATCATTTTTCCCTCTTGAAATTCTACATCTCTGCTACTATGACTAATCAAATTTTCTCAATTTTTTTTAATACAAACTTCATGGAAAGAACAGAGTGTATATCCAACTGCTTCATGTCCAAAAATGCGGGGAAATAGAGGAGCTTGGCCCTGCAACGAAAGCAATGATAGATGTTTCATTATTAAGAAAATTTCAGAATACAAGCAAGAAGAATCAGTTTGAGAATATAGGCAAGAAGAATCAGCAAGTTTCTGAACAGTCAATGATGGATTTGAGAGAAAACATTAAAGAGCTGCCAATTTTGTCAAATTTCTCTGAGCAACATGGTTCATTATTTGCGGTCAATTCCTCCTCAGTCATGGATTGTAGGCGTGCAGAAAACAAGTATGTTGAGTATGTTCCCATGATTGGGGCCTATTCCTATCCATATAACCTAGCACCAAATAAATATTGAATACCACAAGTAAATGCTGGAAACAAGAATAGCGGAAATGAAGGTTTGGGTTTTCAAACTGAAGGAGCATAAAAGTCTAAGGATGAAATGCTGTTGAACTCTTTGTGGGAAGAGGATACAAAAAGGATGAGCACTGGCAACTTTTTCGAGTCCCGGGATAGAAGAGAAGGGAAAATAGGCAAGCATCAAAGCACGGTGATAATGCCCCCTGAAAGGAGAGATTTTGATCCATTTGTTCAATCTCAGCATGAAGCAAGCATTGCTTTTGGTTAAGTAGACACTCAAATGTCAGATTCTATATGGGACGAAGGTGATGGTCGTAGCAAGGAGAAGCAGTTGGACAGGGTTTCACATGAAGATATTCTTTCTCCAGAAATGCAAGGACTGCCAGAGTTATGTTCGTTTAAAAGAGATGAGAACAATAAAAAATCCCTTTATTTTTTGCTCCAACAATTTGTAAATTTCCAGCAAAGAAATATTAATTTCAAATTGATTTTTAGATCATTAAACCCTCATTTTCAATTATTTATTTTATCTAATTTTCTGTATAACAGATCTATGATTTTCAGAATATAAATTGAACTTTCAGATTTGTTTTAGTCTAAGAATATCTCTGTTTATTCATTGTTTAAAAGCTGTGTAAATCTGGAATTTACTTGCTACAATTCAAATTAGAACCATATTTACCCTAACTCCATTTACCCCTTTCTCTCCTTGAATATACCTTGGACTTAGATTGTTGTCAGGATTCTCCCCTTTGAGCTAGATAGGAGAGCTGACCTAAATTGAGATATAATACTATCAAGGTGACAGTGGGTAGTTTTTCTCAGTCACCCATGAGTTCTCACATGTATGCTTGGGACTTTCACATTGAGTGAGAATGTAGGAGGTAAAAAATTGGAAACATAACCAATTTAAAAAGTGGGAAAGAGTTATTGAGGTGATAGTGGGTAACCTCTCTGAGTTGTTCTTAGATATTCACCTTATGAGTTTGGACTATAATTCCATATGTGAGGGTTTTAAAAGTAACAAGTACAAAATTGGATGATATCCTCATAATCAGTGCTAATAGGGCATAAATATAATCCGAATAGCTATTTTATAAAAAACCACAACCACAAACATTATTTTCAAAGGATCCTGGGTGCATTCTCATTGTTATTAGATGACTAATTCATATAGATAATATCTAACTGAAATTTATTTGTCATTCCCTAGAACACATGCATGGCCTCTTAATGAAAAAAAGAAATTAAAAATAGATATTAATTGAGACACTGCCCTAAAATTCTTCAAAAAATTCAATCTGCTTCTTTATGACTCTCCTGTATTTTATTTATGGCTTCTTGTGGGTGTTCAATTCAGAACCCAACCTGTGAAGTTAAAAACAAGAAATATATCCTCAGAATCTAAAAATAGAAAGTGATCAATCTGCTGATTAGTGTAGAGACCCTAAGGAGACACGATCACATAAAATTTATTGAAGAACATTTCAAATCAACCAGCTTGGCTATAATGTATAGACATGAGCCCAATCCTCATGATGAAATTTTCCAAGGAGCTTTCACATAAAATGAAGTATTGAGTAATATGGAAAATGACAATCAAAGAAGAATGTTGCATACAATTTAAGAAGCTAACATGAAAATAACAGTGGAAGTCAGACAAGTATCATTTGGTAATGACATGGAGAAAATAAAGGAAAAAACAAAGGTTGATGCCACCAGAAGAGAAGATTTAGAGAAATTTTTTTTTGAAGCCAAAGATTAGTTGAAGCAACAACAAATGCAAGCTATAGAGGAGGCCAAAATAAGGGCCAAGGAGGAATCTAAGAATAAGGGCCAAGAAGGAATCTAAGGAGGATTCAATTATAGAGCTCTATTTACTCTTTTTTGCATGATTCCTCAATGTCAAAAATAAATATCCATTCAGTTGATGCTGTGACCCATTTTGCTCCAAACCAAGCCACGATTACTACATATCAGCACTATGTACATCCATCAATTACAGTTACCTAGGATATGTATGAACAGAATTAGTCAAGCACATGCAAAAATATTATAAATGGACAAATAGAAGAAAACAATGTAGTTTATACCTTCCTTAATTTCTATACTCAGATTTATAATACAATCACACTTTGTCTCTTAGGAGACAAGTCACTAACAAAACAATGGACATACCTGAGAGAGAGAGAGATAGGTAGTTGTAGGGAAGAGTGAGACAAATACCAACCAAAAGGTCATGGATCAATACTGCCAACCTCAAAACATATATAAAAAACAAAAAAATCTATTTGCATTTGCAGCGGCTGTCAACCCAACAACTCTCCACCCACAAAACTCAAAATCCCTAATCGAGGTTCTACACCTAGCTTGATGAGATTCAAACTAGATTCAGTTAATTTTTTTAGGCCTTTCTGGCCACAAACAACTGTACCTAATTGACTACACATTACACTCTAGTCTAAAGTGATCTACCTCATAGAGATGCACATGACTACACATTACACTCTAGTCTGTACCCTGTTTTTGGACAATTACTAGTCCTAGAATGCCGGTTATCAAGATTTTACCCCCAGATGGTTTCAGCGTAGAATTTGACCATTGAAGGAAACTTGTTTGGACCAAACATTAGTGAGTTGACAAGAAGCTCAGATGATCGAGCAGAGGTTATAATGTGGAGTGTGTCAAAGGGCTCAAAGAGAGAGTCTTTACATTCAAAATTGTTAGACATTTTGGGAGATGAGTTTGAGAATACAAGTGAGAACAAACCTGAGTTTGAGAATACAGGAAAGAAGAATCAGCAAGTTTCTGAACAGTCAGTGATGGATTTGAAAGAAAACACTAAAGAGCTTCCAATTTTGTCAAATTTCTCTGAGCAACATGGTTCATTTTTTTGCGGTCAATTCCTCCTCAGGCGTGGATTGCAGGCCTGCAGAGAACAAGTATGTTGAGTATGTTCCCATGATTGGGGCCTGTTCCTATCCTTATAATCTAGCACCAAATAAAGATTCAATACCAGAAGTAAATGCTGGAAACAAGAATAGCAAAACTGAAGGTTTGGGTTTTCAAACTAAAGGAGAAGAAAATTCTGAGGATGAAATGCTGTTGAACTCTCTGTGGGCAGAGGAGACAGAAAGGATGAGCACTGGAAACTTTTTGGAGTCCTGGGATAGAATATAAGGGAGAAGAGGCAAGCATCAAAGCACGGTGATAATGCCCCTTAAAAGGAGAGATTTTGATCCTTTTGTTCAATCTCAGCATGAAGCAAGCATTGATTTTGGTCAAGTAGACACTCAAATTTTAGATTTTGTATGGGACGAAGGTGATGGTGGTAGCCAGGAGAAGCAGCTGGAGAGGGTTTCATAGGAAGATATTCTTTCTCCAGAAATACAAGGACTGTCATAGTTATGCTCATTTAAAAGAGATGAGAACAATGTGCAAGAGGCTTCCCATTATGGTTTTATGACGTTGAATATAAAAATAACAGAAGATTGTACATCAAATGAGAAGGAAGAAAAAATGTCTATTAGCAACAAGAACTGGATGGAGGCAGGGAATAAACGAGGAGGAGATTTGTGTCCATTCACCAGGAGAAAAGAGGTTGGACATTGCCACCTTGGATGTATCTTATCATCAAGAGAGAAAAGATTTTAAACACACTCAAATTCAAGGGATGCCAGATTTTTTATTACATGAAAATAAGAAAGAAAATGTGGAGGAACAATTCATTGGAGGATTGTGTTGCTGTGGAGGAATTAAGTGGAGTCTCAGGAAAAGGTGCCCAGGAGGCTATTGTAGGAGCAGCAATGAGAGGAACCCCAGAATCTTTGTTAGATGAGAGTAATCAGACACATTTAGTTTTTTCACCTGAGCATACTGTTCTGGCAGACATCGAGGAAATGCCAGATTTGATATTTGATGTAAGCAAGGAATATCAAACAACAATGCATGCCAAAGTGCCTTCTCAGCAGGATCATTTAGCAGCCAAAATGCAAGGAGTGCTAGACCAATTAGTATATGGGGAGAAACAGTGCACCTTTGTAGGCTTCCTTAATGATCTAGATGCAAGTGATAACACAAAAGATCAAATGTGTGAGTTTTCAAGAAACAGGGATAGGTTAGTTGAGGGGGCAAGAGAGAATAACATTATGAATGGATCTTCTCATGAAGTGATAGATGTTTTGGGACATACAGAAATCCATTGGGTGTCAAGTTCCATTGTGAAGCATGTCAAATAGGAGTCCATTGAGAGTGTTATCCTACTAGATGAAAGAAGTGAGTATGCTGGAGTAACTGCACATGAAGATATTTCATTTGTAAATATTCATAGGATGTTGGAGTTGGTGATTGATGTAAATGATGTAGAGATGCATGTGACACAGGTTGACTGCAAGAATCCAATAACTGAGGCAGTTTGTTCAGTGTCAGATTTTATGTTGGATGAGAAAAAAGAAGTGAAAGGCAGTCATGATTTGTGTGAGGCAAGGGATGAAGAGAAGGAGAAGATTACTAAGTATCTAATAACTGGGGATTTTCTGAATGTGGAAGCATGAATTTGTAATATGGGTAGATCCTCTCAAGAAAGTGATGCTGTTTTTGGATGTTCAGAAATTCAGGGGACATTAAAGTCATTACTTGGTGGGACTGACATGGATAATGTGGGGAAGCATATCACAGAGGCATTACATGAAATTTTTGTTTTGGTGGAAAAGCAAGGAGTTTTGGATTTCTCACCCTGTAAAAGCATTGTGAAAAATGCCATGTCAATGGAAAAACAAATAGTTTTGGATTTGTCACTAGATGAAACCGTTGAGAGAGATTTAAGAAGTTGACTTACCCAGAAAAATTAGAAACCAACCCATAAACCCTCATGAAAAATTAAGTGAACACCTTATGGGAAACAATGTGCATGATTCCTCAATGTCAAAACTAAATACCCATTCAGTTGATGCTATGACCCATTTAGGGAAGAGTGAGACAAATACAGTCCACAAGGTCACAGATCAATACTGTCGACCTCAAAAAATATATAAAAAAACAAAAAAATCTATTTGCATTTGCAGTAGCTGTTAACCCAACTCTCGACCCAACAACTCTCCACCCACAAAACTCAAAATCTCAAAGAAAGACAGAAAAAGCATCACCACAGGGAGAACAGAATGAGCCTAGACAGCTTATCCAGGAGGCCTCTTGGGTGGAACAAACACACCCCAGGGGAATCAAAACAAGAATATATCCCTAGCTAATACAAGAGGACAGGATAAATAGTCCCATACTCGAAAAGGGCAAAACATGATTATGCCACAAATACTAAAAAAAATCTTGAGAGAGCTGTATCAAGCCTTCCTCAATAATTTCTCCTTCCCA
Organism: Pseudotsuga menziesii; assembly: GCA_001517045.1. Classification (NCBI taxonomy): domain Eukaryota; kingdom Viridiplantae; phylum Streptophyta; class Pinopsida; order Pinales; family Pinaceae; genus Pseudotsuga; species Pseudotsuga menziesii. The sequence goes on from LPNX010835379.1 coordinate 75,840, forward strand.
GAGTTTTGAGAAGGAGAGAAGACCAGCCTTCATATCAAGTGCTTCCTTGGATAAGAGGTTTGCACTCAGATTGTGCTCCCTATAGACATGCCTAAAGCTAACGGATAAGAAATCCCATTTGATAGACAAGACCCACAAGACCCACACATAATACCCACAATAAAATACCCACAAGACCGATGTGTACAACCAAGGTGGGGAAACAACCATTTTACCCACAAGACGAAGGGTAAATTTTTTATCTTCTCTCTCAAGGTATAGTCCATATGTGTTCTATACAATAATTCTAAGTTTTATCATCATCGTATAAGGAAGGTCATTTCTTTCAACTTAACACTCCTAGAGGTCCCTGTGTTAAAGTTGAAGCATCCAAGGACAATCAATAACAGCAGTAGTAATAAATTAACAAACAAGTTAAAATAGCATACGTAAAGGAAAAAACAATGTGGTAACATATATAACATAATTTTCATGTCTTTCAACTTAACACTCCCAAAGGTCCCTGTGTTAAAGTTGAAGCATCCAAGGACAATCAATAACAACAATAGTAATAAATTAACAAACAAGTTAAACTAGCATACATAAAGGATAAAAGAACGTGGTAACATATATAGCATAATTTTCATTTCTTTCAACTTAACACTCCCAAAGGTCCCTGTGTTAATGTTGAAGCATCCAAGGATAGTAAATAATAGCAATAGTAATACCATAAACACATAGGTACAGCTGTGACAATGCAAGATAAAGTAGAAACATAATTTTCATTTCTTTCAACTTAACACTCCCAAAGGTCCCTGTGTTAATGTTGAAGCATCCAAGGATAGTAAATAACATCAATAGTAATACTAGAAACACATAGGTACAACTATGACAATGCAAGATAAAGTAAAAACATATTTTTAATTTTTTTCAACTTAACACTCCCAAAGATCCCTGTGTTAATGTTGAAGCATCCAAGGACAATAAATAATAGCAATAGTAATACCAGAAACACATAGGTACAGCTGTGACAATGCAAGATAAAGTAAAAACATAATTTTCATTTCTTTCAACTTAACACTCCCAAAGGTCCCTGTGTTAATGTTGAAACATCCAAGGATAGTAAATAACAACAATAGTATTACCAGAAACACATAGGTACAGCTGTGACAATGCAAGATAAAGTAAAAACATATTTTTTCATTTCTTTCAACTTAACACTCCCAAAGGTCCATGTGCTAAATTTGAAGCATCCAAGGGCAATCAATAACAACAGTAGCAATAAATTAACGAACAAGTTAAACTAGCATAAAAAATCATTTAGTTTGATGAATTTTCCAAATACTTCTTTGGCCATCGAATGAAACTCCTTTCCTTCTCCTTCAAATGGAGACATCCATCGATTTTATCTTCATACGGAAGTGGGATGTTACTTGTGACATTGATGACATTGACATTTGCATCTTCAAGACCAAGTGCCACTCCATGGATCACAGAAAGTGAATGAATTTGTCCAATGCTGGCAATAGTACCATCATATGGATCCAATATTTTAATAGTTTTACCTTCTTGGAGTACTTCATGTCCCCCTGGAATTATTGAGCGTTGTAAAAAACAAAACAGTATACCAATTAAACCATATTCTAAGATATAGGGCTTCATGCCTTCTAATATACCAATTGATTTAGTACATACCTTTGCATGTTCATGGCCATCTTTTGGGTCTTTCAATAGTGTTGCACCACCCATAATTGCGGTTTTTTCCTATGATTTACAGACATTTACATTAAAAAAAAAGGCTTCGTGAGTGAAGTGAAATGGATAAATAACATCCATAGATTAAAATATCAACTGAATAAATGGTTGGAAGGGAATGATAATTAGCTTACCTCATTTGAATCAATAGTCTTTCCCTTATTTAAATTGAATGCAGCAACAAGCAGTTCAATGGAGGAGGCTATGATCGACATCTTCTCTGAAAACCCAATTATACAATGATTCATTGCACTGTTATAATCCTCACTAATGTTTTCAACAGTAGATGGGCCTCTTGTTTGGCTTCCCTCAACTTCAACAAGTGGCAAGGACCTCTCTTTTTTAGAATTTTCTAAGTTTGCCATATATTGAGTCATTTCACTCAAATTGGGTTCTCTATTAGTTCTTTCAACCTGTAAATCATTGTCAACACACAATGTATTGGAAATATAGACAAATAAAAAAGGAAGAACACAATGTACACTATTCAACAAAAACACCATATACTTACACATATGTGTTGTTTGGCTCTCAACCCTCCCTGACCCAAAAAATATCGATCCTTCCCAAGATTTCTTCCTTTCTTCCCTCTTGCACTCTTTTCCAGAAAGTCTTCATCACACATACTTTCCTTCAAATCTTCCCACTGTTTAGGAGTCAAGCTGCTCTCCTTATCTTTTCCATCCAAGATTAATTTTCTGCATTTATGCCTAAAATTATTCATCAAAACTCTCATTCTATACTTGTAATATTTAACAGAAATCCTACCACCAACTGTCTCAAAAACATTTTCCATTTGTTGGATCACTAGATCAACATTTCTTGGATCTTGACCTGTAAAGGTGGATTTGGTAACATCCAAATAAGACCTTATTCTCATGCCCAACTCTGAGGACCACCTTGAAGCATTTGGTCCAGTAGGCTCACCATCTATTACCTCGACCACGTAAGCATTCTTCCCCTCTAATTTTCTTTCTTTTGCTTCCCTTTGTGTGCTCCTATACAAGCCTTGAATAATTCTGCGTCTTCTGATGAAAGGTGATGGATCTTCAGAACTAGTTTTGGGCGTTGAAAAACCACTCATATTTGTGGATATAACAGTTTCATTTCCTAGCACGTCCCTTTGAGGAGATGTAATTGGTGTTTTTTCTAAGGAGGAAGGATTAATTGGTTCCTCATAATTGGAGACAACAGCTGTGGCAATAGGTAGCTCACCAATCCCCTCAACAATTCTATCACTAGTTAGATCAGGAATCT
>LPNX010835384.1:21222-41872 GCA_001517045.1 Pseudotsuga menziesii
TATTGAAATACAATATTGTTGGGGACAACTTGGATGTTTAAAAACTTGATCATTTCATGGAGAGTAGCTATAACAATGCAATTAAAGTGTTTACTCAAAGGGGAGATTGGATTGTCGAACACACTAATGCTTGGATTGGTTATCATTGAAAATATTTGTTTGTGTAGAATGTGATGAATTAACATACAAAATAATTATTATTAAGTTACTATATATACATAATGGATTACCTTGTAATAGTCCTTCAAGTATTTCAAATGCATTTATTAAGTGCACAAGTGACTTGAAGGACTAGTACAGGGTAAGCTATTATGGATCTATAGTAACTTGATAATCATTACTTTGTATTCTTGAATGATGCAAATATTGTTTGAATATCATCATTATCAAGAAATAACAACTTCTTAAAGGGTGTTAAGTCAATGGTAGAGCACCTACCTAATTATAGACAGGAGGCTGGTGGTTCGATTCCTCCATACCCAATCATAAATTTGTGACTATGAAAATGACTAAATTCACATATATACGAATATTAGTAGTTAATTTCTCGTATATTATAGCCCAACTAACGTTTAGTCATATTTAGCTTAGTCATTAATATATTATCATCTACTAATTTATTTAGTCGTATATTTGGTCATTAATTGTTGCAGTGAGTTACTAAATTAGTGACTGAATCCGTGACTAAATCAATGACTAAATCATTGGCTATCAATGACTAAATCAATGACTAATAAGTCAATCTATTAATGACTAAGTGAAATACGACTAGCTATAAGATAGTGGAAATTAGCTACTATTAGTCACCGACAAAAAAATAGTCATTTATAGCCTGATTTTAGTCATTTTTTTAGTCATTAATTTCTCATTTTGTACTACTATAAGGATGCCGTCACATATGGCATATGACAAAGTTCATATAAATAGATCAAGCGATGCCTCAAGCTACACTCTCTATCTTAGCACACTAACAAATTGTTGAGAATCAGCAATATCTTCGAACATCAAAATAAGAGATAACTAGTTGGAAACAATCTCTCATATCCAACTAAATCTAACAACCTACCAAAACTTAGAAGGAAACTTCTAATATAGGGAAAAGATCTGCGTTACAATGACCAATATAAATAACACCAAAATCCTTAGAAGTATCACATCATACAAGTAGGAGTTACTCATTCCAACAATGTATCTTGAACCTAGCAAACAAAAGAAAGAATAGTACTACATTATTAAGAGGTGTCATTTGCTAAACAATAAAAAATTAGATTGACAAAAATTTAATGTGGTTCCTCAACCGACATAAAGACTTTTTTTCCCATCTCACAACACTTCAAATTCAATCATGACCTTTTCATGATCAATGTCAAACCATTTTAGGTCAGCACCTAACATTGTAGACATATTCAAAGACCAATACATGAATGCTTGCAAAGCCTTGGAGTGTTTTACCATTAAACAACATTCAACTTAAACTCCTTTCCCTCATTTTCACATAGTTAAAGGAGTTTGATATAAGTTGATCATCATTATAAAACATATATTAATTGAAGAATTGAGTAATATTTTATAATTTATTATATTACGTATTTAAATATATTATTTTTTGTTAAGGAAAATCCTTAAAAGCTTCATTTTTTTACTTCACATTGAGTATAATATAATCTATTTAGAGTTGGTTGTCAAACATGAAAGATTTCATCATTAGAAAAGAAATATTTTAAATTTAACCTATAGCAAGATCTAAGAAAACAATAATTTAATATGTGAGCAAAACAAAGAGGTAGCTATGTCGTGGAAACAATTACAAATTTTAGGCATATTAGACTTAGTAAGCGGCATGTCTACACAAACTCATTTTATATATAAAATATAGATTAATTTATATCATTTTTTATCATATAAATATTATTATTATGATAAATATTAATATAAATATTTATTTCATGCAAATGCATCTCCACAACAGGGTTCTTCGGTTCACTGAAGGAAGATTACTAGCAGATCTACGACCATTCCTCGCCCCAGAGGTCGGCAGAGGACTCATATGTATAAAATTGCGCATGATGTACTCTTTGTTGTTAGTTACATAAAATTAAATTGTTTCACATGTGTATATTTAACCATCGACTTGTATGTCACTATTTTCACAGGTTCTCCCAAGCATCCTACACCAACACACACTGATGCTGGGGAGCCAAGCTGTAGCCACTCTGGTAATCCCTCTATGCATGAGAGCGGCGAGGAGGCTACTATTGGTGTCGGTGGGAAGGTTCCCCATGAGATAGGTACATTAAATGCTTATGTGTTTTTCTTTTAGTTATCAGCACCTTTAATTTTTATTGATTTCAAATTCACCTACAGTTGATGTATGTATTTTGACTGGCATTTATGTTTTCATCTAATTTTCAAGTGTCGGGGTTGCACAATAGGGACCCGACCCTCCTGAGGAAGCACCATGGGAGGATGATATCACTCACATCACGCTGCAAGACATTACTAGTCAATGTGATTGTTTGTGGTCTAACGTCTGCTCCATTTTAGACCACTCTCTCACATCACGTTTGATGTGTATGATGTTAGAGGCAGTAGATAATCTAATGAATATCTACAGGTCCATCAAACCATTGAGTTCTATTTGGGCCACTGCATGTCATAGAATAAGGGTCACAATTATGGGTCTTGATAAATGACCTACAATGAGAGATGCAATAGTTGGCCATGATGTGAAGGGAACACTATTTGATATCCCTCCTGACTGCCTCACTGGTCAACCACTTAAACTCAGGGAGTTTAAGCTAGAGGCTGCAACGCCTTATGTCTATGACAGGTTTATTAGAGCATGGGGCATGTTTCCCCACCATGACCAGGTCCCATTGTGATTTGCAAAACATATATATGCAGAGTTTGTTCTGAGCAGTCACCCAGATTACACCAGCACACCCTCGAGATTCTATGGTGTTTGTGGGGGATGTAGTCATGCGCATCCTAGGGCTAGGAGAGACCGTGGAGCTCAGCCAGAGGTAGATCCTTTGGTAGGTCTCCCATAGCCCATGATGCATATTTTCGACTGCATGAGAGATGCAGGCCTCAACCGATGGGACATGTATATCTTTATACAATTACATATTATTTTGAATGTTTTATCAAATTATATGTCGTCATTTTATTGTCTTGATTGTAATGTATCCTCAAATGAATCATTTTTTTAACTAATAATTTTATTTTTTTAATATCTCCATGCAGGAGCCCACTTTTAAGGAGTTTCTTTTTGGCAGTGATTCATCAATTTGAAGTCCTGCTCTAGTTCCGTCCGCCATCGTCAATGAGGTATGCGTTAACAGTCATCCTAAATTTTAATTTCTAAATGAGTCAATGGTTGTACACGTAATACTTTGGTTTGTTCTAACTTTCATCATTTATCTTGTTCAAGCTGTATAGGATAGAGGCAAGGGCATTGCACATGATTCTACAGAGCCCCGCTCGAGTCCTACTCACAACACACTAGTCAAAGAGGTATTGTTTATTTATGTTCAAATTGTTTGCACATTTATGTTCAGATTATAATTCTCAAGTTCAAATTGTAATTCATTAATATAACTATTTTCATGTCATGAAAACAGACGCAGACACAGGAAACTACACATGAGGGTGTTGAAGACGTCATGGTGTTTACAGATGAGGTGGTTGACGATCATCAGCCGGGTCCTGCTAAAGGATCGTCTGGGAAGATAGGTGTCAGCATCCCAAACCTGACACTCAACTCAAGCGAGTTGAGTTCATATATCCATGTTTCATATATATTTAATTTTTTTCACATTGTACATATAATTCAAATATGTGGTATGTAACCGACTTGCAGAGTTCACGGTTTTAAGTTCTGCAATTCTCAAAACTAGGTTATTTTCTTTCTGATGTGCATGAGGAAGGCCAGGGGCATAGTGCAACTAATGGTAGTGGCCATGATGGTCGATCTCTTAATCAATGGCATAGGGGTGATTTGTAGACTATGTTATTTGTAGTCTTTATTATTTTGGACTTTCTGATTATCGATATATATAGCTTTCAAAGACTACAGACCAATATCCTGCTGTAATATGATCTACAAGATAATAGAAAAAATGATAGCACAAAGAATCAAACCAATTTTAAGTAAGATCATTACAAAGGAGAAATTTGGGTTCTTGCAGAATAGGCAAATACTGGATGCAGTCTCCATTGCACAAAAAGTGATACAGTCCATAAAAAAGGAGAAGCAATCAGCATTTGCTTTAAAATTAGATCTCTCCAAAGCTTATGACCGGGTTAGCTAGACATTCATTAGACTAGTTCTCATTAAGTTAGGGATGAAAATGGAGATGGTAGATTGGATTTTGGGGTGCATCCAATCAACATCGTTTGCAGTATTGATCAATGGCTCCCCTTCAAACTTCTTTAGTCCCTCAAGAGGTATTAAGCAAGGATTACCACTATCCGTGTTCATTTTTCTTCTGGTGGCCGATGCTTTGAGCAAACTAATACTGAAAGCCAGAACAGAAGGAAGGATCACAGGATTAAAGGTATCAGGATCTAAATTGGTAACTCATACATTATTTGTAGATGATGTATTACTTCTTGGAATAGGGAAGGAAGAGAACTTGACAGAATATGCAACTCTGACAGAAAAATACATGAAGGCTACAAGAATGATAATCAATATAGAAAAATGAATGTTATCCCACAATGATTTTTCAGATCAGCTACTACTAAAAGCAAAGGATATTTTAGCCTATCCAGCAAAAATATTGGGTGAAGGGTTCAAGTATTTAGGGTTTTACCTCAAGCCAAATTGCTATGCTTTTAAAGACTGGATGTGGCTATACCAAAAGGGAGAGGATCGTGTTTCATCATGGGAAAACATATTTTTGTCCAAAGGAGGAAGATTAGTCTTGGTTAAAGTAGTGCTTCAGAGTATATCTGTTTATTGGGCCTAAATAGCATACATTACTAAAGGAATCCTCACAACGATCCAGAAGATATGGTTCACATTTTTATGGACAGCTAGTAAACAAACCAATGGCATAGCTTTGGTTAAATGGATAAGTATAGCTTAGCCCAAGGAGATAGGAGGATGGGGCATTAAGAACCTACCCCTCTTCACTAAAGAATTGGCAGCCAAATCTCTTTGGAGACTTATTCAAAACATAGACTCTATGTGGGGTAGAGTGGTATGGTCCAAATACTGTGCAAACATGGAAATAACAAACTGGATTAGAAACCCTAGCAAGTCATTAAAAAATGGATCAGTTGGCTTGAAGTCCATGGTATTAGCATTCCCCCTAATAGGCACATGGATACCCTGGGAAATTGTGAATGGGAAAATCATAAGGATAGGTCAAAACCCCTGGGCTGGTGCAGGAGAGGATTACAGACTTCCACAACCGGTTCTAAACAAGCTTGGAGAATTGAGGTGCTATAAACTAGCAGATGCACAAGTTCAAATCCCAGAATTCACAGGTAGAACAAGATGGAAGGAAGCAAACGATTTTCAACTAGAAGGTGCAGAAGCTAAGAGATGGCGAGCTTATATCAAACTATTGGAAGCAAACTATGTATGTTTGGAAGATGATACACAGGACAAATTAATATGGACAAGAAATGCAGAAGATGGAGAGTTTACAGCTAAAAAAGGGTATGAAGTCGCCATACATGAACAATTCAATGGAGAACATGCTTGGTGGTGGCAAGGACTATGGGAATGCAGTAGTCCATTAAAAATAATTCTTACTTTTTGGTTGGCAATGAATAAAAAATTGCTGACATGGGATAATCTAAGAAAAAGGGGCTTTCAAGGCCTAGGGATATGCATAATGTGCAAAAAATATGATGAACTCACATCCCATTTGTTCGGTACTTGTAATTATGCAGGACAAGTCTGGATGGCGGTCGCTAGAACTCTCAGCAAGGGAACAGTAACTAGAAGAGAAGATTCATGGGAGCAGAAAACTAAGCAGTGGCGGGACAACAAAGCGGTATGTGAATTTAGTGCTTTCCATGTGCTTTTTGTTTTTACAATATGGGAAGCTAGAAACAAAGTAATTTTCAAGAATAGTTGGACTCCCATTAACATAACTTCAACATTGCTTCTACAGAAAGTTCATGAACATAGAATAGCGCCCAAAATTGGAAAACACAGAATAGTCATAGCCCCAGTTATCAATAAAAGTACTCCATGGGTGTTCTTTGATGGCGCCAACCAAGGAGATCAGCCATTGGAGGGGTAGGCGGGGTCATATGCATAATTGATTGCAAAAAAAAACATACAAATTAGGCATGGGAAGAGCAACCAATACCAGAGCAGAGTTGATGGCTCTTTGGGCTACACTGAAGATAGAAAAAGACAACCAAATTGCCAATTTGAATATTTATGGGGATTCTAAAACAGTGATAGAGTGGGAAAAAGATAGAAACAACATATGAGCCCCTCATTTACAAAATTTGCTGAGAACAATTCGAATGATGATGCCCTCGTTTGAAGCTCTTAATTTCAACCATGTATACAGGGAATTCAATTCAGAAGCAGACATACTTGCAAAGCAAGCTTTAGCCATTCAACCAAGAGTAATCGAGGGTGAGATCCTAGATGAAGGAGTCTCCATGATGTTCCACATTCTGATTTTATAACAGAAAAGTATGGAGTATGATATTGGAAGCAAACAGAAGGAAAGAAAAATGAAAAGGGAATCATTTTTTTGACTACCCGACGATGAAAAAAACAGAACCAGCAAAGAACATTTTGTGATGTAAGTCATTAAGGAAATTATGAACACCTTTTATGGTGATTTTGTGTAAAGCCTGATAAGGTAGAATTGTAACCTCCTATGGAGGAGTCCATGATTATTCTGAAGAATAAAGGTTTTTTTTCTTAGGGAAAAAATACACACACACACACACACACACATAGACCTTTTTTTTTAACATGATGGATTGTTAAATGTTTTAATTAATTGCAGTTATAGTTTAAAGTTTGTGTTAAGTTACAATTTTAACATATTTAACAATCATTAATGTTTTGCAATCTTACGAAATAGTACAATTTTGCAATTTAATAAATTACAATTTTACAAAATTTATAATGTTTACAAATCTTACAAATTTACGTGTTTGCAAAATTGTCAATTGAACGCAACTTACAATTTTTAACATAACTTACAATTAAAATGTCCCAAAATTTACAACTTTACAATGTAAGATCTACTAGTTGCAAATTACAATCACAATTTGCAATTTTAAATTACAACTACAATTTACAATTACAATGTAAAATTTGATTTCATTTTTAAAAAAAAGTACAACTACAATTTTGAATTTGATTTCATTTGTAAAAAAATTTACAAGTTTGCAAAATTGTCAATCAAACGAAACTTACAATTTAACAAAACTTACAATTAAAATGTTACAAAATTAACAACTATACAATGGAATATACTGGTTGCAATTTACACTCACAATTTGCAATTTTAAATTACAACTAAAATTTACAATTAAAATTCAAAATTAGATTTCATTTACAGAAAAATAAAACTTAATTTCATTTGCAAAAGAACTTACAAGTTTACAAAAATCACAATTGAACTAAACTATAAACACCTTTTGCAATTTTCAATTACAATTTCAATTACAATTAAAATCTAGAATTCAATCTAATTTAATTTACAAGTTTACAAAATTTACCCATCTACAATAATTTACAAGTAACTTGCAAGTTTAAAATTCACAATTTTATAAGTTTACAAGTTACAATTTTAAAGTTTACAAGTTTACAATTTACAACAAATAAATATTACAAAGAGTACAAAAGGGGCATAGACCAAGATAGGGTAAAAATGGAAAAAATAATAATATCAATTGCAATTGGTGGATTTAATGAGGATGCAATAAATGTATGTGTTGTTCTTTGTATTGCATATCACTAACAAAATATGCAACGTATAATGATAATGTTAGGAGAGGCAAGCTAGTCTACAATCTCTAGTCTAGTCTAAAATACATTGGAAAAATTTACAAGTTTACAATTTACAACTTGTCTACAATGTAACATGTAATTTAGAACTTTGCACAAATAGAGTGTCCTATACATGTATTTGCAGAAATACACCAAAACAAAGTTACATACACAAAATTAAGCTTCCATAACATGTTGTTAGGACATTGTTGGTATTACTAGGTATAGGTGAATGCACATAGAGTATATGTGAATGCACATACTCGCATATAGAATTTTACAAAAATTACATTTAAATATAAATGATATATTTCAAAAGAAATTTTGATTCACTACATTTCAAAAGCATGTCAACTATGTCAACATAAAAAGTGGCATATAACTTTCATCCGTCCGGCCAATGGGTTATAGTAATGCACGTCTCCATAATACGATCATGGTCAGCTACTAACATCATCCATCTCTTTGGTTCACCTTGATTTCAATGAGATGTATTAGAGCTGCCACCACCAAATGACTGTACTGACAAGATATATATTCAGGCATGAAATCTATGTAAATAATATAATCACCTTGTCTTCTCACTTTTTCAAAAGAGTGTCCCATCACAACTAGGTCACCAACCTGGTACATGAATTCTCCATCGACATAGGTCCACACCAACCTATTTTTTATTTGTGTACACCGCATCAAAAAATATGCCACATGCTTGTCATTTCTCGGTGGTGGAATTACAACAAATACATAACCTACATCAAGATTTTCAAATATTAAACACACACACACACACACACACACACACACACACACACACATATATATGCATGTGTACAAAACTAGAAGTTTAAACATTCAATCAATTATTTTAATCTTGAATGTGTGAATGACATAATGAATCCATTGATCAAATGATGTACCTTGCTTAACCAAATAAGAAACCCAGTCATGATCTAGTGAAACCACTGCCTTGTTAGTGTGTATCTATTGCCACGTCAGAATTGGATGTGGCCCCTTTGGATTAAGAGGGACATATTTCCATTGTTTTACATATGCATCATTCATGCAATGATCAATGCCTAGTCCATTGGCGTCAATGCAGAACTCACAGAAACACGCATACTTCCTCGTTTCAATGGAAAATATGTCGTCCATGTCTTTACTAATAACTGAATGTAGTTCTCTCATACCAGGTATGGTCTCACAATACCATGGCATGGATCTATTCACATCGCCAAGGGAAACATCCCAAAAAAACCTGCATCGAGTAAAAAGCATAATATATATATATAATACAAACACATTTATTAAAATCCAATTAAGTTGTTGTTTTTTGAAATATATATATATATATATTGTTCCTACCTACGCACTGTCCTTGCTTTTTCATGACCTTGGTGACCCAAATTTTGTGTGCACCAATCAACTACTTCTACTGAGCACTTGAGTCAAGATGCACTATGAATCATTTGGTACCTCTAAAGTGCTAATTTCATGCTTGAACCTCCACCATCATATTCACCCTTTTTGTGCCTTGTTTCAAAAAACCTCTAGCTGTGTCGAATTCATGTCTCATTGTCAAGGTGACTCAACCAATAAAAGGAGCATGCTTATTTGAACTGCCCCGCACACCCATCTGACCAAATCCAGTGTTCTATAAATAACATGCCATTCTTTTTGAATGAATCATAAATCAACCCAAAGCATTGTTGAACAAACAACGTGTCGTGCTCATGATCATCACTGACATAAAAATGGTATTCCTTGATCACATCGCATGACTAAGGAGTGTTATCCCTACCATCAATGCTCTCCTAAGCATGTCTATACAATACATGTATGAATATGGAAACCTAGTGGGAGTGATAATACTCACTTTGTATCTCTCTCTGAGGATAAAATGTGTAATTCTCAGCAAATTCTACCACCGATAGGATTTTGCATGGCTCAAAAACCTCACGAGAATTCTTAAATTCTAAATGTTTCCACCTAGACATGTGGGAGTGTTTAATGTATTTGTAAATCTGACTTTGAAACTTTTCCATCAGGTCTAAAATAGGAATCTCATCCTCGATCAATTCGATCCTCTTAGACAGACCATGTGAAGAAGATGATGGATTGATGGAGGCATACTCATAGCTCTTCCACTTAATTTTGATATCTGACAATCCAGGGTGTTTTGGATCGATAGTAAAATTCCTATGGAACAATGCCAAATCACCACATTAATGGAATCTTCTCCCACCTACACACATTTTTAGGATTCCTATTGCATAGTGTCATAGAAATTAAATCATGCATTGTGTAGGAGCTGGTTCACCATCTCAATGTTTTTTTCCAAAATACAAAAATGTGTCATAGTATAACTGGAATCCAACGTGGTATCAATAACAACAAGTGCCCCAAATCGTATTCGGCTTAATATACAATGGTTTAAACTTAATAAACATGCTAAATGAGATTTGGACACCGGGATTTGATTCTTTGAATTCCTTGAACAAAGCAACTCCTTTCATCTCCATAGCATGCTTGCAATGATCCTTATGAATGGCTTTGCTAGAACGTTGTTGCGGTATATGTTTCTGATCTGGTATAGTATGAGAATGGTTTTCCCAATACTCTATCACCTTCTATTGGATGCCCTCTTCCATCTTTCCTTCATATGATTCTCTGCAAATAAGAGCCCAACAAGTAGATTCATCGTTTTCATCTATATTTACCCTGAATTTAGTGTATTTGTGTAGTGATTTTCTTGAAACATGGAGTATCTTTCACATTGTTGCGACCATTCAATTTCTTGAGGTTCTTCGTGCCACAATAAAAGTTTTAATTTCCCTACGAGCAGCTCTAATATCATTTTTTCTTGAATTTCCAAATGCAGATAGTGCAGTTGTTACATTTTCTGTTACATTCTCACATGTGTTTTTATTTTTAACATCCTTAAAACCAAACAACTTTGTGGAACATTTCAAATTTTTGTGTTTTATCAATACATGTAGGATTCGAGCTTGAGTAATCACTGATTGTTGTTCAAAGTACAACTTGATTATGTTACTAACATGCTCTCTGATTTTTTGGTTAGGGGTCGGGTTCCCGAACTCTTCTTGTGTGGCATCATCCAACCCTCTTAAACAATTTGCAGCCATTCCAACGTCATTGAAGTTCCCAATTACTCTTGATAACTCAGAGGGTGCACAATCCTGTGATGGTTGGATAGGAACTATCCCTGCATAAGTTAATTGAATTTTGAAATTGTTTAGTTCTCTGACCAAATAAGGGACTTTTACATTGTTCAATTTCATTGTCTTTCAATGAAAAATAAGTGAATTAGAAAATTTTAAACAAATGCAATATGCAAGAATATTTGTATTTAAAGCACCAAAATTAAATGTTATGAATGTTGAAGAAAATTCACAATATGAGAGGTATGCAAGAGAATGTATCTTCCAAATCTATGCGTGGGTGCATGAAATATTTTCCTAAAGACATACATCATTCCTTCGCGTTCAAATAAAAATAACTTTAAATGTTTGAAAATTTATTGTTCAATTATTTTCATCCTTCTTGAATTGAATTTAACTCTTTGTAATTTATACATCATCTTATCACATTGCCTTAAGGAATATTTTATTGCAACCACACTTTCAAGCGTGGTTGCAATAAAATCTTCCTTAAGGCAATATGATAAGAGGGTGTATAAATTATAAAGATTAATTTGCATCATTTAGAAGATCAAAATGGTTATCATCATGTTGTCTTATGCATATAATTTACACTTAAATGTGAGTCTCTATTTTACGCAACCTATGACACCCATTGCACAAACTTTAATGTAAAATCCATTGACACAAGTTATGTTAACATATAATCCAATCTTTGTGTATGCTTGCAGTCAATTCTATTTTTGTAAAAAATAGAGACTTCATATAAGCACTATCTAAATAAAATGCTTCGCGTTCAAATAAAAATAACTTTATTGTTCAATTTTTTTCATCATTCTTGAACTAAATTTAAACTCTTCGTAATTTATACACCATCTTATCATATTTCCTTGAGGAAGATTTTATTGCAACCGCACTTGAAAGTGTGGTTGAAATAAAATCTTCCATGAGGCAATATGATAAGATGGTGTATAAATTACAAAGAGTTTTGCATCATTTAGAATATCAAAATGATTATCATCATGGTGTCTTATGCATATAATTTACACTTATGTGAGTCTGTATTTGATGCAACCTATGACACCCATTGCACAAACTTTAATATAAAATCTATTGGTCCATAAGTTATGCTAACATAGAATGGACAATCTTTGTATATGCTTGCAATCAATTCTCTTTGTATATAAGCATGCTAGCAAAAAATATAACTTCATAAAGTATAATATTTTGATGAAATAATAATAATTGTTTAACATCTCAATGGCAATGTTAACCAACCATAGATGCACATTTTATTTTACTTATCATATTGCAATTGTTGGTTAAAATATTAGCAAATAAATACAATATCAAGAATAAAATTTTATTTGACTTATCATATCGCTGTTGTTAGTTAAAAAAATAGCAAATAAATTATACAAGCTTGAATAACATTTTGTTTAGTTTATCATATTTCCATTACTTGTTAACAAATTAACAAATAAATACAAGCTTGAATAACATTTTATTTTACTTAACATATTGTCATTGTTTGTTAAAAAAATAGAAAATATTTATACAAGCTTGAATATTCTCTAAATGTATTGATTTTCATATCTTTACAATGATCTCTTACATCTCATATTCAAGGCTAATGAATTCTTGATTTTGTGATAGTTGTTGATTTTCTTTCAGATCATCATTGTCATCAATGCTTAAAGCCATATGATTCCTAGTCATTTGTACATGATTATTGACGATTGCTTAAGTTCAATCAAGTGCGTCACTTGTAAGTTAGTTTATCACCAAAAATATCAATAAATTTAAACATGCAATATATTCAATAATTTTTTTTTTTATAAATTATTCATGATCTTATTTAGAGTGTACAAAGCCTTGAACCAAGTTCTACAAAGATTTTCCATTTATTCTACATATACTATATTTCATTAATAATTGTACACCACTATTGAAGTTATGTGAGTTGTTATGAACAATTAGTTTCTATATTAAATACAAATTGTACAATGTTATTATCATTATTATAGGAGGTCTATGGAAAAAAAATTTCTACGTTCATTAATATGAGTGATAACCAAATTTTTTTAATTAATTTTGAAAAATTTAAATAATTTCCATCAATGCACAATATGAAATATCAACATAGTACATACACCATGTAATGTGTAACACAGAATATGCAATGTGTAACATAGAACGTGTAATGTGTAATATAAAACATGAAATATTAGTATGTAATAGGATATATATATAAATAATGAATTTGAACAGTATTAAAATGAATATATGAATATGAAATTAAAGTCATATTAAAATCCATGAAATGAGAGATAAGGCTATAGAAAAGATGAGGAAAATAAGTGCAATGTTTGTTGATGTAATTGTAACTTCGGAATGTATTCACTTGTATTTCTTATGTATTGTACCCCAATGTTTATTCCATGAAGTGTTTGTAATGTAATTGAGTCATGTCAAGCCCCAATGTTTCGATCGGAAGTTTCTATAATGTAAACAAGTCATGTCAAGTCAATGTGGGTAACCCTCCTATTGTTCAAGGGTTAATGTCCCCGCAGTTCCGGGGCCCTAGGGTTCTTAGTCTCACCTAGTGAAGTCGGCCCTAGTGAGTCATTGTAAAGTTAGGAATTAGTATAAATAAAGAGTGAGCCTCTCTATTTATCACACACTCACTCACACTCAGTTGTAGTGCATAGCTGAGGGAGAATAAGTTGCTGGGGATAGAAAGAAAGAGGCTACTATTGTTGGGAGATCATCTTACTATTTTGGGTTTTACTTTTGGTGTTGATTCTACCTCTAAGGAAGTTGCGGGGTTTTCTCCATTTATGGTTTCATCGAGGAAAAAAACTGTGTTCATTGTCTCTTGTGTTTGATTGTTGTGCTTGTTATTCACTCAGTTACAGATCCTAATATAATGCTAGCTTAATGTTAAAAATCTAACATGGTATCAGAGCTAACCTGAGAACAAGACACTGTGCAGCTGTAGGAACTAGGGATTCCTACTTTTTGGATCTTTCTCCAAATATTTTCAGCAAAAGAAGGTTGGGCTGACTCTCCTCCCTAGGGTGCATCTTTCTGTCAAAACATAATTTGATTATGAGCTTTTTCAGTTTTAGACCCGACACTACTGCCGAAAATTGGGGCTTTCCACAGAAGTGGAATTTTTTATTGATCCCCAGCCTAGATTGATCTCCTCCCCAAAATAAAAGTTTAGAGATAAACATCAAATAATTTGGTTGGACAAAACTCTAGGAAAGACAAACCCTAATCTGCTCCTGAACCAGCACTGCAGAAATTCAACTCCAAATCCAGATCTGACATCTTCACCTAGTAAGAGCTAAATATTTTGTATTTCCATTTGAGGTTCTCAGTTTAGATGTCTCATCATACAAAGCTTGATGAAAATCTTGAGGGAGCTGATAACTTTTGAGCCTGAAAGTATAGGATCTCCCTGGTCTTGGAAGAAAATGAGTTGGACTCCTACATCAATGAGGAGGTTCTCGTTCTAGAGGAAGATGAGGCTAAGGCCTTACATAAGAAGAAGTGGTTATGGAAAAGAGGATTACTGCTAATTCAATCAAGGATCACCTCATACCACAGGTGTCCTCCCTCAAGACACCTAAAGCTATGTTTGATGCCCTAACCAAACTGTTTGAAGGGAAGAACATAAACCGAAAGATGACTCTAAGGAATCAGTTGAAGAATGTAAAGATCTAGAATGAGGAGATCATCCAATAATACTTCACAAGGGTCTCCCATATCAAAGAACAACTTGAAGCAGTAGATGAAGAAGTGGAGAATGCAGAAATTGTGATTACAACCTTGAATGGTCTCCCTAGGTCATGGGATTCTTTCATCCAAGGAATCTATGCTAGGAAGAAGCTAATCAAGTTCAGTAGACTGTGGGAAGAATGTGCACAAGAAGAAGCTCAAATAGCAGCTCTAGAATAAAATATGGGAAGCGAAGATCAAGCTCTCATGGTACACTCCAAGAAAGGCAGAAGGGAAAATCATCATCACCAAGGTAAGCATTCTCATCAGAAAAATAATTTTGTAAGAAGGGATCCATCGAAACTCAGATGTTATACATGTGATGAAAGAGGAAACTTTTCTAGAAGTTGTCCAATGAATAAGAGTGGATCCAAGAAGAAGAAGGACTCCAAAATAAGACATCATGCTCACACTACTGAGGATGATGATCCTCCTAGGAAGAAACTAAAACAAGAAAGTGAAGACTCTTCAAGTGATGAAGAATATGTTTTGATCTCCACTCTCATGGGAACTATCACTCATGGAAGAAAAGATTGGCTTATTGATAGTGGGGCTTCCAACCACATGACAGGATTCAAGGAATCTTTTGAGAAAATATCCAAACATAATTCACCCCATAAGGTGAAACTTGGGGATGACTACCAATATCCCATAAAAGGTAATGGTGAATCCTCCTACAAGATAGACCTTGGAAAGTCTATGAAAATGAACGATGTCTTGTTTGTACCAGGACTAAAGACTAATCTTCTCTCCATAGATGCAAAATGACATGAGGGTTGCATTTGTATATGGCCAAGTCCTCATGTGGCCAGGGGGAAACACTATTGATGATGCAATAGTAATTGGAGAACAAGAAGGAAATCCAGAACAAGCTTTGGTCCATGACATAGTAGAGCCAAATTAACATTGGCATAGAAGGCTTGCACATATGCACTACAGAGCACTACCACTTGCAAGCAAAGTTGTTGAAGGTCTTCCAGAAATTCAAGCAAAACATGAGGGAGTTTGCAAAGGATGTGCGAAAGGAAAGAACACAAAGAAAGAATTTCCAAGTAGTGAAATCAAAGCAAACAGAATCTTGGAAATCATTCACTCTGATGTATGCAGTCCAATGTCATCCATTTCTTTAAGTGAGTATGTATACTACGTTTCTTTTATTGATGATTATTCTAGGAAGACATGGATATAATTTATGAAGAACAAAGATGAAGTTTTCGGCAAGTTCAAGGAATTCAAAGCCTTGATCGAGAACCACATAGAAAAGAAGATCAAGAACTTTCGACCAGATAATGGAAAAGAATTCACATCAAATGAATTGAAAGAGTTATGAAAAGATTCAGGGATTAAGAGGGATTTATCCACTCCATATAATCCACAATAGAATGGGGTTGCAGAAAGGAAGAAAAGAACTATCATGGAAGCTACAAGAGCAATGCTTCATGATCAAGATCTTCCCGTGCATCTATGGGCAGAATCTTCCAGAACAGCGATGTATGTACAGAACCATACTCCACACATAGTAATCAAGAACAAAACTCCTAAAGAAGTCTTTTCCAGCAAGAAACCATAAGTCAACCATCTCAAAATATTCAGCTGTGCAGTGTACATACACATTCTAAAAGAAAAGAGGACAAAGTTATATCCTTCAAGAAAGAAGGGTATATTTGTGGGATACTCTGAAAGCTCGAAGGATTACAAAATATACTTCCCAATATTCAAGAATATCAACATCAACAGGGATGTAACATTTGACAAAGACTCAGCTTACATCAAATCCAGACAAAAACCTGCTCAATATCCTGAAGAATCAGAAGCACCCAGAATTCATGACACAACCATGAATGAAGAAACTCAAGAATAAGATCGAGAATTTGAAGAACCTAAAGAACTTGTAGATCCACCTTAGGAGAAGAATCCTCACAAGAGGAAACTTGCTTGGGTACGAGAAGCTATCCAAGGTGTGGAAAGATATGGGGCTCCATAAAAGAATCACAGAGAAAGAAAGAGGACCAGGTCCTGCTCTGGGTATGTAGCTTTATTGTGTGACTTTATCAATAAAGAACCTTCCAACTATGAATAAGAAACAGAAAGGAAAGAATGGAAGGATTCTATGATCGAAGAGTATCAATTGATCATGAAGAATGATGTTTGGGATGTTGTCGCAAGACCAGAACGGAAGTCTATTGTAACTTCCAAATGGATCTACAAGATCAAGCATGCTGTAGATGGCAACATAGAGAAATATAAAGAAAGATTTGTGGCTCATGGCTTCTCACAGAAAGAAGGAATAGATTATGAAGAAACATTTGCACTTGTAGCTAGATACACTTCCATCAAATCAGTACTTTCTCTGCTTGCAGTGATGAAATGGAAGATACACCAAATGGATGTCAAGACTGCTTTCTTGAATGGTGTAGTGGAAGAGGAAGTGTATGTAGAGCAGCCACTACGTTTTTAGACACATGATAGGGAGTCTCATGTGTGTAGATTGAAGAAATCCCTGTATGGTTTGAAATAGGAACCCATCACATGGTACGACAGAATTGATGGATTTCTATTGAGTTTGGGCTTTACCAAAAGTAAAGCAGATTCCAACCTTTACTACAAGGTTGAAGATGGAAACCCAGTGATCCTCCTACTATATGTAGATGATATGTTTGTAACAGGTATGGATAGGTTGACTGCTGATATGAAGAGGAAGCTTGTTGCTAAGTTCGAAATGAAGTACTTAGGTATGATGCACTATTTTCTAGGCATGGAGGTGTGGCAGAATGCGGAAGGAATCTCCCTCAGACAAGGGAAGTATGTCGTAGAGATCCTAAAGAGGTTAGGGATGATGGATTGCAAGGCCATGACCACACCTATGGAACCGAACCTAAATCTATTGAGTGATGCTTCACCAAAAGAAATTGATGCTACGATGTATCGTCAGATGATTGGGACCTTGATGTACCTAACAAACATGAGACTAGATATTTTCTTTGTTGTGAACACCTTGAGCCAGTTTCTGACAGATTCGAGACATGTTCATTTGATTGTTGCAAATAATATTCTGAGGTAACTAAGGAGTACAATTGATTATGGGCTCAAGTATGAGGTGAATCAAAGCATTAACCTAGAGGGTTATGTTGATTTAGATTGGGAAGGTAGTGCCATCGATAGGAAGAGCACTTTAGGGTGTTGCTTTAGTATGGGATCAGGTGTAATCTCTTGGTTTAGTAGGAAGCAATCCTATGTGGCACTGAGTACAGCTGAAGCAGAGTATGTTGTAGCTTGTTCAGCTAGTTGTGAGGAAGTATGGCTGAGGAAAATACTTTTTGATTTATTTGATCTCCAGTTGGATGCTACTTGTATATATTGTGATAACCAGAGTTGTGTAAAGTTGTTAGAGAACCCAGTGTTCCATGACAAGTCAAAGCATATTGAGATTAGGTATCACTATATCAGGGATATGGTGTGGAGGGGAGCAGTGAAGCTCTAGTATGTTGCGACAGATGAACAGATAGATGATGTGTTGAAAAATCCATTATCTAGAGTAAATTTTGAGTACTTTAGGGAGAAGCTTGGTGTTCTCTAGATCGAGGTTCCCTCCAAAGGAAAGTGATGAGTCCATGAGGCATTCTGACATGGTGAGAGGATAGGTTCCTTCCATGGTCATATGTAAGGGCTGAGCCATTTTTTCATGACGAGAGGATTTGGTTCCTCGCATATCAGATATGAGTGCTGAGCCATTCTGATGTGACTATAGGATTCATTCCTACATGATCAGATATAAGTGTTGAATGCCATTCTTGGAATGAAGGCACCTAGTTAGTTACTAGGAAATATCGATATGGGACTGAGGGCCATTCTGATGTGACTATATAATTGGTTCCTACATCATCAGATGTGAGTGCAGAGCCATTCTGAGGTGATTGTTTGATTGGTTCCTACAATGATTAGATGTAAGTGCAAAGCCCTTTCGGCATGGACGATTGGTTTCTTGCATGGTTGAATGTAAGTGCTGAGCCTTTCTGACATTGGTTGTCAGATGTAAGTGCAGAGCCCTTTCGGCATGGAGGATTGGTTCCTCGCATGGTCAAATGTAAATGCTGAGCCTTTCTGACATTAGTTGTCATATGTGAGTGCTGGGCCTTTCTTATAGGGTTGTGGGATGTGTTCTCACATGGTTAGATGTGAGTGCTAGGCGTTCCTTTCTAATATGTTTATAGGATTGGTTCCTACATGATCAGATATAAGTGCCGGGTAGGCCATTCTAACTTAGGGTTAGATATAAGTGCTAGAAAATACCTACATGGAGGCTAGGCCTATAACCAGCATGAAAAAGGGCTGGCTCTATAGAACTTCCTATGATGAGAAGAAACAAGAGATAGCACCTATGATGATGATCCAGTAGAGATGTTCCAAAACCAGAGATGATCCAGATCGAGTGATGATCCAGATCCAGATGAAGATGAATTGAAGATAAATATGACTTGAAGATGAAGATGATTTGAACATAATGAGGACTCAATGATGATCCAGATGATACATAGAAGAAAACTTGTGCTAATGAATTGTGTTGAGAGAATACCTTCCTAGTTAAGAGGGAGTGTCGATGTAATTGTAACTTCGAAATGTATTCACTTGTATTTCTTATGTATTGTACCCCAATGTTTATTCCGGATAGTGTTTGTAATGTAATTGAGTCATGTCATCTCTTGATGTTCCGATTGAGAGTTTCTATAATGTAAACAAGTCATGTCAAGTCAATGTGGGTAACCCTCCTATTGTTCAAGGGTTAAAATCCCCGCAGTTCCGGGGCCCTATGGTTGTTAGACTCACCTGGTGAGGTTGGCCCTAGTGAGTCATTGTCAAGTCAAGAATTAGTATAAATAGAGAGTGAGCCTCTCTATTTATCACACACTCACTCACACTCATTTGTAGCACATAGCTGAGGGAGAAGAAGTTGTTGGGGCTAGAAAGAAAGAGGCTACTGTTGTCGGGAGATAATCTTACTATTTTGGGTTTTACTTTTGGTGCTGATTCTATCTCTGAGGAAGTTGCGGGGTTTTCTCCATTTATGGTTTCCCCGAGGAAAAACACCGTGTTCATTGTCTCTTCTGTTTGATTTTTGTGCTTATTATTCTCTCAGTTAAAGATCCTAATATAATGCTAGATTAATGTTAAAAATATAACAATATTAAGAGGAAAAGATGCAAGTCAACCTATGATGGTGCAATCAACTCCCATTTAGAACAATATTTTTAATTTTTAACATAAAAATTATATATATGTGAGGTTATATTATCAAATTTTAAATCATTTACATGTGAGGCTATATTATCAAATTATAAAATTCATTTGTATGTGAGGTTATGTGAGGCTAATTGATATATGCATATTCATTTAGAAATAGATATTATGCTAGAATATTATGCACTATAATTATATATATTCATGAACCATTCTCTAATTTCATTGGACAACTAGTTACTCCTATTATAATACACTTACTTTGTATACATGTAATTTAGTGTAGTGGTTAAACATTTTTTTCAATTCTTTTACAACACATACCATTCTTTCACATGTACATAAATGGTTTTAGAAGGTTGTATATATTCATGCACATACAATGTATATAAGTTTATGAATTAATTCCAAAATTATAATTAAATTCTAAACAATTTAACACACACACACACACACACACACACACACACACACACACACACACACA
>LPNX010835384.1:43492-56572 GCA_001517045.1 Pseudotsuga menziesii
CATTAAATGCAAAATTTTAGACATTAAATGACATGAGAATATTTATAAAAAAATCTCATTGGGAAGTCAACATAATATTCTACAATTTGTCTTTTTACTGCAAGTCAAAATTCATATGGCATATATGCGTTTCGAGGCCTTTTATCTAACACATGAGTAAAAAATCAGTTTTCATCGTCAAATTTAGCCAAAAAATGTTACCCATTTTCATGGAATTACCCCTCAATAGTATGTTTGATTCATTTATCTGAATTCATCTTATGCGACCCAATACATACCTGCAATCAAATAAAGTGCTTACTATCTGACTTGCCAAAGCATAGCATCATCAATAGGCTCGTTTATGTACAAAGAATGGGGTAGGAAGACTGGGTAGATATTTCTATGTCAACATGAGTGGTAGATATTTGCATCAACTGTATGTTTTGGGAGCTTGTGGTGGCTGCTAGAATCTCCAAAGAGTATATGTGATGATAGTGTGAAGGGTAACATTTGGAGTTTCTCTGGTGATACATTTTTTTAGAGGTCCAATCAATTATATGGGAGTCATTGAACCGAAGAGGATGTTTGGAAGCTTGGGATGATACCAGAAGCATAACTAGTTATTTTGGATGGTGCAGTTGCACTTGTTTTGGTGTGGTTACTTTCGAAAAGTCTTCCAAATGTGAAAGTTTTGAAGCAAATAAATATTCCTATTCTCATAGGAGCCACGAGAAACATGCCACCAGTAAGAGAAGTTGAATTCATATTTCGGGGCACAACTGGAGTCAACACAACTACATCCTATCGAGGGCGCTTGATGCAGGAGTGGAATTCTTGGGAAACTCTTTGTTGTTTCACATTGCAGATGGGAGGAGTCAATAATGTAGCGTGGCAGGGAGGGTCTATAGGTGAAGATCATTGCCCTCTTATAAAATGTCCAACTGCCATTGGTATCACGGTTGTTGGTTGTGGGTTGTACAATAAGACGGGTTCCCTAGCAGCAGAGGAAGATTCATCTTCCAATGACAATATTATAGTATTAGCTATAAGCAATCATAGCATTGCAAAAAAATCCCAATGATTATATTTTGATTCATGCCACAGCTTTGATCATAGAATCATACTATTTGAATGCAAAGGTGTAGAAGTTCGCACTAATGCCAAAAATATTTCAACCAATAATCTTCCTATGCGTGTCACTGAAGACATTTGGGAACAAGAGGCTTCAGTGCAGAGGCCCTTTGTTTTCTTCGAAGGAATAAGCTATTACAACCACAATAGAATAGATATTACGACAACAAATATCATGAAGCAGGTGTTCCAATATGATGAAAAAAACAACATAATGTATAATGTAATTTTCAGAGTAAGCTATCTACCTGACCATTTGCACCTGGGCCCACTTGATGCTGTTAAGTAAATAGCTTACTTCGTTCCGTAAGACCGAGACTTACTTACTGATATTTATGAATTACTTACCGGTATTTACACTTTCATATACTTGGAAATTTCTATACATAATTAAATTTCTTATATAGTGATTGCATATTGTTCCATCGCTCCCCCTCAAAGCTGGAGAAGAAGCTTCTACTGCATTTTATGTTTAAATGGAAAGGATTCAAGGCTTATCCAAGATCTCATCTACAGGACTATGCTACCACATTATTGAAGGTCGGATGCATTCCATCCAGAGGAATCGAAAACACATATGGCTATGCATCTATTCAGTAAGAAAAAATTTGAATAGTATCTGAAAATTAGAAACCATTAAGAAATTTAAATTTTATAATGTAAAAGAAAATACTCCCATATTCGAACATGTGAGGACTAGTTTCCAAGTTAAGTTAGGATTAATGAACTCCTTATAGTATCCTAATTTTCTCTTAACCGCTAAATTTTCTTCACACCAAAATTTCTTTTCAAACTTGGAAGTAATAATATTTTTTACATTGTCAATGCTATACAAAATGTCATTTCCATTAATTCCCCAATGATTTAACCAAGTCATGGTATCATTACACCAACACCACTTGAGTTGTAGTTGGTTTTGACTTGCATTTAAATTTTTTTTAGGAAGTCTCTCATTTTGGATGTTATTTATCTTATGCTTATACATCAGGTACCTAGTCATAGCAACGCTCTCGATGGGGGTGTTGCCACCTTTCACACACCTGGGTCACATGGCAGAAATCTTCAAGCCAGTCGGTGTGTCCTTGGGGGTAAGTCTCGAGTCAATGCTGTCACCTTGTTCTTGGCTCCTCCGTTTAGGTTCAACTCCTAATGAAGCCAAGGGGGGTAGACCCTATTAAGTTACTAAGGCTAATTACTTAGTATGGTGATGCTAAACTGAATGAATTACTTAGGAATTTGAAATTTAACCATAAACAACCATATATGACAAGATACAAAATGAGCGCACGAAAGCACAATGATGAGACATAATATATATATATATATATATATAGCAAGAAAATAACCAGTGCCTTAAAATGGAGTCAAAAGATAATCAATGCACTTGCATGTGCTTGGAGTGAATGTTTTGCAATTGCCTCTTGCTACATTTTAAGATAATGTAATGTGAAATATGAGTTGATTAAAATTAGGCGAAGGGTGGGGGGGACTCCAGATATACCCAAGAGTACTTGGATTATGTCCAAAACTAAACCGTCATGGCTACCCGCAAGGAATATGTGGGCTGAATGGAGTCTCCGAGGGTATTTTTCATAATGCACCCACAGGTGTAACAGATATCGGTGCCCCGAGGTCACTTTTCAAGAGTTCCCACTTCCTTTGGGTAATTTCCCTAATGGTTTGATCTAGGTGTTGGATTTTCACCCAATGGTTTGTCAATTTGGGAGAGTGAATTCTAATTATTCTAGTCAGTCAAATGATTTTGATACAACTTGACTGATTGGATGAACCGTAGCCAAGTGCAGAGCATACACACTGGAGTCTTGTCATTTTTAGTAAATTTTGATATGGGTGTTCTTGTTAAGAAAAGAAAACCCTCCAGGAACCTCTTTCGATCAAAGTGGATCTCAATCAAGGAATCAAGGAGGCGATAATTTTATAATAGCTGATGAAACAAATGATGAAAAGGAAAACATAGATACACAATTCCGGTTTTCTAATTAGTCCTACCACGCATCTCTTTCCCCTTTCGGGTCAATCGGGAAGTCATGGGGTAAGTATTAAGATTACTTTGAAATAGCAAATATGGAATATGAAATTGATAATAAATCAAAGTATACTACCCTGCAGATTAGAACTGCGCTATTTTGCAAAAAAAAAAAGAAATAAAAGCAAAAAAGAAACACAAACACAAATCCCCCCAGGGGGGATGGTGAATAGGCTCGAAAGAGCCTATTCAAAAGGACCTTTTCTTTTTATTAGTAGTGATTTACAATATCAGCAAATTAAAATCGATGCACTTCGGTCCTTGTAACAAGCTAGAATTAAAACACAAGGCTTACAACAAGCTTACAAATCGATGCACTCCAAAGGCTTACAACAAGCTTACAAATCGATGCACTCCAAAGGCTTACAAATCGATGCACTCCAAAGGCTTACAAATCGATGCACTCCAAAGGCTTACAACAAGCTTGTAACAAGCTAGAATTAAAACACAGTGGTGGGGGAAGCTTTCGGGAAGCTCTGGTTCGTCCAAGAGTAAGAAATTGGACAGAGTCTCCTTCTCTTTTTTGTTAGACCTGCTAAAAAAAAAGTGAGCAATCAAAATCAAATGTGCCCAAACACACTTTGAAATTGTTTTGGGTCACTACACTAGTTACCGAAAAAAAACTAAGTAAAATTTTGTTAAGTTGGGGTAATCTAGTTTTGCAAAAAGGAACCAAGGAAAGCAAGATTTCCTTGGGATCTTGGCTTGATTTTTGGGTAGCCAATGAGATGTGCACTTTTATTGCAGAATATGAAACTTTAAAGTACAGCAAAGGAAACTACCTTAAAAGCAAGCTACAAATTTTCTTTAAAATGCTTGCAAAAAAGAGGATAATTTCAACTAGATCTCTTAAAATATAACTTTATATGCAAAATGGAACAGAGATATAAAATTAAGAAAGGATATTACTGACTAGATCTATATGTAATTTTCTTAATAAGACAGATCCAAGCAATAATACTCTTTAAAAGTAACCAATTTGAAGAGAAATTAAGATTTTGAAGGAGGAAGAGAGAGAAAGAGTGTTTGAAGCCTCGGAATGTTGGGCTTTGGATTTTGCTTTGGTGGAACACTGAGGGACTATGTCATTTAGAATATCTTGAAGATGAGGAAGATGCAAACCAGCTCAATCTCTTCTACAAGCAAGATCACCTACAACTTAGAAATCCTTGCACAAACAGATGGTTAAAACATAGGTGCTGCTGGAAGAGATAATTGGAAAGCATGCAATTAAACTTAAAATACGTACAACTCTAATAGATCTGAAACAAGCAGCAGTAAGAGCATAAATCAAACTAGAATAAACTCTTACCCTAACAGGAGGGAGCTCTCTCCTTCAAGGCCAACATTTAATGAGCAAAAGTAATGATAAATAACACAGATTATACCTCATAAGCATTTGAAAATCACCATCCACACATGAAGAGCATTACACCATAGATCTTGCCTCCAAAGCTTATTTATTCCAGAATAATAAACAATATAGTACAAGAGAAAAAACACCTTAATCCCAGTTCTAACTAGCTTGGAAGAGGCTGCTTGTGCTTGATTTATACAAAAACCAGGAGATCCAGCCCAGGGGGGGTACAAATCCCAAGGAGACAGATCAAATCAGTTGATGCAGATCTGAAGCTGAATTGAGCCTACTTGTCAACCGGGGGCTTGATTGAGCTGACAGATCAGCCCATAAACTGACACATTAGTCCACAGAGCTCCCAGGAGAGCCCATGTGTGTGGAGGAGAGAGAAAGGGCTCAATTCCCCATAAAGACTGTTGAAGATCAACTCTGGATCTGATTTGATCACCTCCTTCAGTTAAGGATTCGTCAAATCCAGTCAATGTGGTTCAAATCTGACTGATTTCAATCAAATTGGCTCAGAATCCACTGATCTATGATTTTGTATTTGCTCCATTATTCATCAATTTATTAATAATTGATTTTTGGGGCTTTCTGATCTAAGTGATGGAAAACCACTCAAAACAAGGAAATAGTGGGTCCATGGGTTTACATGGTGCTCTTAGCTTGAAAATGAGCACCTACATGACTGAAACTTATTACTTGGCCCACTTTTATTACAAAATCAATTTTTCCAATTAAACTATTAAAAAAATAGCCTAAGTTTTGGAAAAATTAAATTTTAATAAAAAACACTGAAAATATTAAAAAATTAAAAAATTGGAAAAACCTAGAGGGACTTAGACATGTTCATATGACTCGACCATGATGTCTAGCATGTTTATACATTGACACATAGACTCTAATAACCTCAATAAGCCTAAATGCCAAGCCGACCACCCCAAGTTTGGAGGTATGGAGTGAAAAACTCAGAAATTATCAGTCGTTTATTCAACAACCAATAATAACCAAGGGAAAAAAACACCCTGGGCTGATCGGATTGACAAATAAAGTCTAAGAGACTGAGTCTTTTACAGACACTATCATTCTAGAACATTTATTACAATTCCCCCATAGGCTATGAACATGTGATATAGTACAACAAGCACTTCCCAAAAGCACTTCTGAAGGTCTTCTGAAGTCCGAACAAGTTATCTTTGTCCGGTTCACCAGGCTCACTTGATAAAAAACCACTAAGTACAACTTAGGTGGTAATAGGGGGAAACACCCACTTCTATGAGGATAATAGGATAAGATGTATTGCTTTCAATTTTGAGGTTATAAGATATAAACCGATTCTAGATTTTCTCAATGTTCCTCCAAAATTCTCTACAATTGTTACACCCCATACATGATTAAATCTTAATCAAAATGCAAAAACCATGATATTATTACACTTGGGTTAATCTTGTTCACTCCCTCGAACAAGTTCAAAATCTCAAATAATATCTAAAGACCTATTAAAGTAATACCGATTTTAGCAATATAATTTCTTTTATTTAAATTTTAAATAATTCTTTATATATAATTATTAAAAAAATTTACAAAATATAATTATAATTTAAAATAAGAAAATAATATTTTGTAAAATTTATTATATGATTTTCAATTAGATCAAGTTATTCTTCACGATAATGTTAAACTTAGCTTTATATTTCTTTCTTTATTAATATGTTCTAATCAATAGAAACTTTTTTAAAAAATCAGAAATATATCATGTACATGTATGATTTTGATTATAATTTTTAACCATAAATTAACATTATAGCATTTACATCTTCACATTTATATGATGTTGATAATAATATTTCTGAACCGTAAATTAACATTATGAAATCTACATTTTCACAATTATATCGTAATTTTTATAAAATTTATTTTTTTTCATAGAAAAAAATCATACTTTATTTTTTATATTGAAAAAATAATATATTTTTTTAGTTTTTGATTGCATTATTGGTTCACAATTAATATATATAATTTTTTAGATGGCACTAATAGAAAATGAATACATTTAATGGGTTTTAATTCCAATTTTTTATATCAAGGTGAATACAAGATAAGGAGGGTCCCAAGCTAATGAGGCTCACTTTTGGCAGGTTAAGTGTAATGAAAAACTCAAAAATCAGGAATCTCTCATCTACTTTTATTTTTTGAGATACTTACACAAAATATGTTGCATGGAGTTAAAAATAATGAAATGTAGGAAATTGAATCACGTTTCAAAATTATAAATTTTATGTATTGAAAATTTGCATAACTATGTCAAATTTCATATTTTCTAATAGTCACATTTTATTTTATTTTTTACAAATCATAAGGTATATGTTTCAAAATTGGTAAACATGTGGAAAACAAGTAGCAGTAGCTATGAAACACTATTTTTTCAAAATTAAATTTTTCATTTTCATTTTTTTTAATTATCTAAGTGACCAAACCTCCAATAAGGTAATTTATGTGTGGGTGCAACTTTTGAAAGTATTAATGTAATGATTGTGAAACAGGTTTTAAATATCATGTAAAGGTCAGTGTATAGTAGTGCAATACACAATTTTTTTTAAATGCTTGTGAAATGAAAAGGTTATGGAACAAACACTTAGAGTGTGTTTTTTTACTTAAAGAGTCATGATACAACAAAATGACGAAAAAAAAAATATTTAAAAATAATAATTACATATTTGGAATATGCAAAAAAAATGTATCTATGCTTAAAATTTCATTAAAAATGGTTGTGTCTATCATATTATAAAGAATAGTGAAAGATGGGCATACTAAGAAAATGGAGGAAATGCCTCATTAGATACAGTTTACCATAATCCATAGCACATTGTTCGTAAATCCAAACCAAACACATAGGATTGAAAATGACACAGGTCGCATGAAAATGCATGTTTTAGGCACTAAGGAATGCTTACATGTTATTTTTATATTTAAATATTTGTTCCTTCCTTTGGTGTCAACATAAAAACTCTAGCATTTTTGTTCACCAAAATGCTATAGCGTTTCTTGTTTATAGAATTCTCTAGAATTTATTTGTTACAAAATGATCTAGAGATTCTTGTTTACAAAATGCTCTAGCATTATAGAGAACATAATCTATGTGCTAGGTAATGGATGGATATAAGGGGGGTGTGAGAGAGAGAGGGGATACGAGAGGGGGGAAACTATAATCGATGCAGGTAAGGGGTGAGAAACATAGGGGATACAAGGCTGGGGTGAGGGTGGGGTAGTGGGTGGGTGAGGAGAGAGGAATGAGGAGGGAGGAGATTAAAGGCCTAAATCAATCATCCATAAGGCCCTAAACACATAAATCATTAGATCCTAAGAACCTAAGCCCTTAAAATGCAATCCCTTACCACTTTAATCCCTTGACACTTAACTCAAACATTGCATACCTAAACCCACAAACAAATGACCTATAAATCCCTTAATTAATCCCTTATCTCCCATCCACTTGGTCCTTAACCTCTAATGCCCTAATCCCTTAACCCATTATCTCCCATCCACTTAGTCCTTAATGTCTAATGCCCTAATCCCTTAACCCCTTATCTCCCATCCACTTAGTCCTTGACCTCTAACACCCTAATCCCTTAACCCCTTATAATCCTTTAATACTATAAAACCTAATCCCTTAGTTCCTAACATATTAAATCCTATCCCCCTAATCCTATATCCCTAAATCCCTTTACCCCTAAATCATATAACCCCTAAATGCATTCATTCCTATAATTGTTTACCTCTAATCATTTAACTATTAGCCTATAAGATTTAGTTTACCCCCTAAAGGTAAAATAATTCTTTACCTATAATATCCATTTGCATGTGTAACCTCTATTTTTCAATTGTGCCTTGCATTTGCTTGCACACTCTAGGTTTGCATGTGTTCTTTCTCTTTGCATGAGATCCCTATGTTTGCTTGAGACATATCCCCTGGGCTTGATTATTTCCTCTATCCAATTGGGAACTCTCATTTTGGTATTTGCATTAGCCTCTAATATTTAGTTTACCCCTTATAATCCTTTAAACTTTAAACTCCCTCACCCTTAATGCCTAACCTCATAAACCCTAACCCATTAACCCGTTAACCACTTTACCTCTAATCCCATAACCCCAAGAACCTAATACCTATTCCACCCCTAACCTCTAAACAACCTAACCCATAATACATAAATATCAAGTCCCTAAACACTGAAATCCATAAGCCCTTAACCACTAAACAATTAAACCTTTAATAGCTTAGGCCTTAACCCCTAACCTATTAAACCTTATCCCCCTAACCATTGAGCCCTAAGTTCCTTAACCAGATAAGCCCCTGACCCATAAAATCCTATGCCATAAACATAAATTCATCCCTAATTATCCCTTGACCCCTAAATCCTAACTGCTTAATCCTTGTTTCCTTAATCACTTACCCTTAAATACCCTAACTCTTAACACCCCTAACCCCTTAATTAACCTATATCCCCCTAATACATAATCCCTTAACCCTTAAACTATAATCCCTTAAACCATAAACCACAAAGTGCATAAACCCTTATCTACCCAATTCCCTAACCCCTAAACCGTTAAGCATCTTAACCACTTTATTCCTTTAACTCTAAACTCTTAACCCCTAATTCCTAGCTAAAACCCTAACCCATAATCCCTAAATCCAAAAACACATAAATCCCTAAACCCATAATTCCTTGTCAACTAATACATTAATCCCTTAACCCCCAAGCCTTTAATCCTTTAACCCCTTGACACTTATCCCTTAACCACCTCAACTCGAATGCCCTAAATCCCTTATCCCATAAATCTGCTAACCCCTAAATTCTTCACCTCTTAAATAACCACCAATCCCTAACCCTTATGTCTTTAACCACTAATCCCCTACTCCCTTAATATCTTACTATCCCTTAACATAAACCCTTCACCCTTAACACTGAACCTCTTAAACCATAACCCCTAAAATTTATCCCTTCAATCCCTTCCCTTAAATCCCCTAACTCTAAACCCCTTTATCTCTAAGCACTTAACCCTTAACACCTAAACCCCTTTACCTCTAAGCACTTAACCCCTAACACCTAATACCTATTTTATCCACAAACATTTAAGCCCTTAATGTCTAATCCATTTATCCCTAACCCCCTTTACATGTTTCCCTCTAATCCTTCAACCATTTGAACCACTGACATAGATTTTACCTCCTCGCCCCTAAACCCCTTATCCCATAACATAGGAAACACTAATATCCTAACAACCGAGCACTAAAACCGTCAACAACTAAATCCCCTAAATTCGTAAGCCTCATCCTCTTAACTCTAGTTAATCATTTATTATCCCTTAACCCCTAACTACTAAACCTTTCACTCCTATCCTCTTAAGCTCTAACCCCTAAAGATCATAAGCCATAAATACTATAACCCATTAATCGACCCTTGATTCCCTAATACCTAATCTGTTAACCCATATCCCCTATATCCTTAGATAGATGTAATACAAAATGTTAGAGAATTTTATAATTATAATTAACTAGAGAGTTTTGTAATTATAGAATTCTATATCATTTTGTACTTATAGAACGCTAGATGGTTTTGTAGTTATAGAACGATAGAGTGTTTTGTAGTTAAAAAATGCACTAGTAATTTTGTTTCCTATAATGTGTGCAAATTGACATGGCAGGATCAGGCCTACCCATTCCTTGTTCAAATAAAAAATGGTGCGCTTTTATTTATTAAACTCTCATGGGTTTCACAAAGCTAGGATTGTATCTAAAAGGTCCCTCAACTTATTGCGAGGACCCACCACTGTTTAATATTTTCATCAATATTCCCAACTTCCTACACTTTTTTTTTCACAAACACATTTATAGTGTGTATTATGCAATTGCATATTGAAACTAGAGAATTGCAAACATAGAAGAACTCAAACATTGAAGTATAGAAGAATATCCATTTGTTTTGGTTCTTCCTAGTGGTAACAATAGAGAAACCTACTTAGAATATGGGTTATTAATGGCATTGTACTTGGTTGTTGTGTGAAGGATATCTATTGAATAGATGCCTTGTAGAAATTTTGAAGAACAAATATATCTATATAACATTGAGAATAGAGACCAAAAGTAAATTCCACAAAGGATCCATGTTGGTGAAGTAACTGGGATATAAGTCCCTCATTGACAGATATAAAGTACTATAGAAGATTAAGAAAATACCATTATGTATCTACCGGAACTTTGAAGATAAAGTAGACTCAACTCGAGTAAATATAAAATAGAAACATTAGAAAAACTATAGCCCATTTGAATGTTCAACTTCAAGAAGAGAACATGAACTTTAACCATGGGATATATGTATGACCATGCTATGATGGGATGGAAGATATAGAAAATATTGAAACTTCTACCAAACACATTCCATTGTTAAATAATCAATTTGATGAATTCCAACACTCCCTATCTATGTTTATGATAAATTGGGAAAAGCATAGAGTGTAGCTTGTACAATTGGGAGGGAATTTCATTTGGATTAATAAATGGAAGGAGTATATGCTCACTTATATGATGAATCAATTGAAGGAAGAAATGGTAGAGAAGGAAGAAGCATTTGGAAATATGTAAGAATTTATTTAGTATACTAAGAAGTGAAGCCAACTTCCACTTCCCACGTCAAAGTTAATACCATGGACAAGGAAACTCTAGCAATCATACCTCCCTTAGATATTTGTCAATAGAATTTTGGATTACTTGAGAAGCATACTAGGGGCATTGGTTTGAAATTTTTAATCCAAATAAGATATGATGGATAAGTCTTAGACAAGGGAAGATACGGATTCTTAATCCCTATTGCAAATGAACTAAGGTCCAATCATGAAGGCCTAGGTTTAAATGGAAGAAAGAAAAAAGATATCAAACCCAAGATCATTTTTGTGAAGGAAAAAAAATGTAGATATTTATTTGGTACTAAGAAGGAAGAGTAGCAGTTAATGAAAATGGATGAACACTTCCATTTTATTCTACTTATGAAAGATTGTAGAAAGGACTCAATGAGGAACATGCATAGACAAATATTGCACCATCAATTAGATGAAGTGGAAATAATATCAAAAAGAGGAATAAGAATAAGACTAAGAGTTATGCATTAGGTAGGACATACCTCAATTGTCATTTTAAGAAGAGGAAATTCCACAGAACTACTAATTAGTTGCAATTAGAGGAATGCTCATTCTAGGAGAAGAAATCCCATTGTATGGAATAATGTTTGAACAATAAAGGCATGTGCCATGGGCCATATTAATTTCAAATTAGGAATGAAAATAAGACTCCCAAAACTAATAGAAAATGTAGAGACGCCATCTGAAGAAGGGAATGCTGTCAAGTGGTCCATGTATCCCCAACCATTTTCACCACCATTGTAAGTTGAATTTCCACTTAGAAGAAAAGTATTGGTGACTTCATCCAAAGATTCACCCTATAAATTGCACAACCATTAGCATAATGCATAGAGAAAATTCTAAAGGATATTAGGAAATCTCTATGTTGGCAACATATGGAGAAAAAAGTGTCAACATATTTGCAGCAACAAAAGACTAAGACTCACCAATGATGCAAGAATAATAGTTTGGTGGAAGAAAGAGATATCAAATAAGGATCTCAATAATGAGATGGTGTTTTCTTCATTTTATATTAGTTTAAGAATGACTCCCTAAAAGATAACTATTCCCATGCTGGGATGAAATTGATGCAAATGCAATAAATTATACCGTGCCTCCTTTATGGATTTCTTGCATGATGGCATTGACTGTTTGGATATCATTGTCAAATGAATGTTTCATACACTCAATAGAGAAGAAAAGAAGACAAATATATGACTTAGATTTCATTGACTTCTAATAGGGACCATTACCATGTATTAAATGTAAGAGACTTTCACACTAAAGATACGAGTGAATCTTAATTGAACAGTTTGGATCTAGATATTTCTTATCAAAAGGTTTTTTAGTAGCAACTATTTTTTTGTGATTTTGAAACTACTAAAAATGTCTATTGTGGTTGTTTAAGGTTGCATCATAGGTTAGATTACAATTCATATTAACATATATTACATGTTTATATCATTAATTAGATTTAGGAATTATCATAAATATAAACATTAACTCTCTTTTTGAAGGAGTCAATTTATATTCGTGGCAATGGGGCCCTTATTCCCATAAGAAGTGTAGACTTCAAACAAACAAGAAACTAATTTAAGTATCTTGTTTGGGATTCTTCTCCTTGCTGGAGAACATATCATATCTTCCCATCAACAGGGTAGAGCTTAGGGTGATTAGAGGGAAAGGGGGGTATAGACATGGAGTGTGGGTGTTTGGGTTAGAGAGAGAGGGAGAGATAATGGAGAAGAGTAGGGGTGGGAAGAAACAAAAAGGGTAGGGAGAGGAGGAGGTCGGGTGGGCTATTGAGTGTTAGGGGGAATAGGGGGATTTAGTATGAGTTAGAGAGAATATGGGATGGGTGTGTGGGGGGGGGGGTGGGGGGGGGGGGGGG
>LPNX010835384.1:59729-112465 GCA_001517045.1 Pseudotsuga menziesii
ATCGGTAAAAAAATTATCCACCTCTCCATAAGTGAAAGAAGAACCAAAATTCCATGAGCCACATATATCTAATGGGGAGTAATCATTCAAACCTGATATCGAGGAGGCCATAGAAAATTTGTTGTGTGATCTAAACCAATAAGGGAATCAAGCCTAACATAGTTCTATTGAAATATGGTTCGAAGTAGTTATCAAGTCACATCATTATTTCATTCTTCCTTCCTTATTTGTAACATATTATTTCCTGCAACTCGTCTCTCACACTCTCATATGTTTTAAATTATATTTTTCAAACTTGAGTGTGAATATGCTTATAATCTTGTTACGCATGTGGTTACATTGGAAATATGCACACACTTGAAACAATTTTTCTATTTCGAGTAGAATAGGGTAGGATAGAATGATAGGATAAAACAATGTTTTTTTCTTTTCAGTTTTTATCTCAAATAAGTATGCTCTCTTCATGTGCCTTGTTGTGATCTGGAATATCAAAAAGTATAAACCCAAAGAATTCCTTTGCAATGTTTTCAAGAATGCTTTGGAATTGTTGACTATTTCGACAAAATGCTTAAATCAATTTTTTTCTTCAATTTTCAAATTTTAATTTGCCTCTATTTGTTACAAAAATCCTTCCTGAAAAACAAAATTATAGTAATTAGACCTAATATGGTTTTTGGAATCACTCATAAAAAAGGACATCAACCAAATGAGATAGCCTAAACTGCGCCCTTACCAATAGGTGAAAATGTATTTTAGTTTTCCTTGAATTTTTTTCATTAGGAACTATTTGTGAATTGCAGATGACACGTTTTATTTTAGATTAGTCCTAAGTCTTTTTTAGGTTTGAGGACAATAAAAAATACTACTTTATTAAAAAACGATTTCCAAAGATCACAATTTTTTCATAAAAGTGTGTCACAATGAAATCTTGAAGGAGCTAATCTCATCACACCTGTCATACGATTTGATGCAAAAAAACACTTCTCAAGACGCCAATTATGCTATGATATATTCATTCACCTTCCTCCTTTCAAAGCTCTAAAAATCCATTCATGATGAAGTCCCAATTTCCACTGCTTATGTAGTCAACCTTAACCTTTTATTTTCTATCATTACTACATCATGAATCCACATATACTTTCCATTTTTGAGTTTCACACTTTTCGAGTCATTTTCCTTGTTGTCATTTTCCTTTCGCTAAATAAAAAAATATTTTATAGTGATAGATATTAGCTATAGTCCTACCAATCATTTTATACACTCATATTGGATGATGTGGAATTCATTAAGGTCCACCTTCCAATGGTCTTATCCCATTGACTTCAACACATTATATGGGAAATAAGACTTGAGTCATGTATAGTACCTTGGAGTTTACATGCATCAATGGTAAATTTCCTTGTTGATGATCAAGGGAATACATCAATGTTTCTTATTTTCCAAATCATACAGGTGACTCGAATCCAACACATCTATTCGTACCTGTCAGGTTGTACTATTATACCTTGACAACTCATTGTCGTAATTGCTGAGTTGTCTTG
This sequence comes from Pseudotsuga menziesii, assembly GCA_001517045.1. Lineage (NCBI taxonomy): Eukaryota > Viridiplantae > Streptophyta > Pinopsida > Pinales > Pinaceae > Pseudotsuga > Pseudotsuga menziesii. Next base: position 61,271 of record LPNX010835384.1, read on the forward strand.
CATTGGTTAACAATTTTCATCAATGATTGGTAATCCAATGAATTTTTTCCATGTTTGAATGAAAGGAACATCCATTCACATGGATTAGCTTCTACTTAAGAGCGGATATTGGAAGAAAACTATATATTCTTATTGTTCCAGTAGTTTATCAATACTTTTTCATTTAGTCCCACTTGCATAGTTCCTCATTTAAGATTAAATTCAGCCTTCATCAGTTTCATATTCCATCTACATCTCTCAACAACAATGTACAACCTACGTCATCCCCTACATGCATTAGTACATTCATGTCAACCAAGTTTTCCATGGAGGTAAAACTTGAGGAAAAATTGTATAGGCTTTTTATTTATTAAAAATTTAGGAAGATTTCATGAAAAAAAACTAAGCATTCCTCTACCTATTATACCCATACCCTCTTTTTTCCATTCATTCTAATCGTTCCCCATTCAAACCTAATCCCTCACTCCATTCGAACCAATTTGTCATTTTCCTCTCTATAAATGCGTAAAGTCTAGCCCCACATCTCTTACATCCAAACATGAGAAGGGCCCTGTATTTTTCCATATAAGAACCAATAGTAGGAAGCAAAGATATGTTGTTGTTGATGTACAAAAACAAACAACCATGTTACCCACAGTACCATTCAACATAAATCAATGCACTTAATCACACTAAGAAAGACAAAGGTAGGATGGCCACGAGAACCTAGTGCAAAACGAGTTGTTCTAGAAGCCTACACAAGCATTCAATATAGAATACATTCAAAGGTATGAGTTTTTTCATGACTCGTTAATGTATGCATTGGTTCACTTCTTCACAATTGTTTTGAGTCTCCAAGTCACCTTGAATTGGCAATCAAGATTACATAGTGTATGTGCGTTGGAAATAATCTCTTGCATATTAAGAAGGAGTATTTGAAGGACAATTGCTTTTGTTGTCAAGATGATGTAAGATTTTGTTTATAACACTCTAATAGCCATACTATAGTATGATGGAAATCAATTGGTTCAGGAATGAGACAATTTGCAAGGTGATTCATTGTTGGCTCTTGCTTTCCATTGTTTGGTTATTGATTGTGCACATCTTTGAGATCAGTTTTAGCATTTTTATAACAATGGTTAACAATATTTTCCAAGACTTGATAATACTTGGATGTGAGATTCGTGGTGTTTTCTTGGAAACCCTTGTTTTAATTATACACATGGATTCATTAAAGGACAAAACATATGTGTTATATGGATTTCATTCATAAGGATTTGATGGGTTGTGAAGTTCATAAATATTTCAATAAAGAATGGTTACAATTCCTTTCCCTCCCATATGAACATCGTGGTTGTTTTTATGTCTACACATTATTTTACTGCTTGTTGGTCACATCATTGTTTAAAAGCAGTTTATGTGCTCATAAGATCTACATGAAAAAGCATGTGTTTATTAACATCTTGAAAGGTTTCTATGAATATAAATCAAGCTGATATTTATTACACTATAATAAGAAAGAAAATGCATTTTGATCCTATATACATGTGGTGGCAGTATATTTCTGGGTATGGTATTTTTACAAGCATTGAGAAGAGTCAATTATAGAGGTTTCAGAATATTAAAATCATTGTCATTATTCTACCTATGTAGTGCCTAAAGTAAAATCTTGCCCTCTTCTAGAAATTTGTTTAGCACTCTCATGCACATTGAAATATTCAAATCCAATAAAATGCATGGGTAAGAGAAGTGTTTTGAAAGTGTCTAAAATTTGGGTGAAGGTCCTAATTTCAAGCTCCAAACTTAGAGGTACTTAGAACAACCTTAATATAGGATGAGAATTTCATATAAATTCAAATATGACGGGGGTGATCATGGTTATTACTGAGATTTATTTTCATCGATATGGCTATATGTCATAGTCCTCCATCCCTATTTTTCATTTGGGGAGTTCTTCTCATGGATTTGCATTTTCCAAATGTCTTGGAAAATCGATTAAAAATGGGACTTTGATGCACATATTATTTCTGTATATAAAAAATATCATTATGTTTACAACAGCTCTTGCATTTTCAAGATTCAATGTATGCTCTCTCAACAAATTGAAGAAGTTCCCTTGATAAAGTTGTGAACTGTTGATTTAATAATTACATTACAGTCATGGCTTACAAACTATTTGGGCACACACTCTTCAACATGATTCAGGACTTTTGTTGTGCAACAAGAACATACTTCCATATATCAAGGTATCAAGAAGAGAATTCATTGTTCAGACCTTTCATATGTCATTTCATGTCATCATTTTGAGGATTCAGCTTGGGGGAGGATTGGTGTGTAGATCAAAACTTGTTTTTTTCCTTGAAGAGTCTCATGACATCATGAGTACATGCTATATCTTCAGTTTTAGGGAGATGGATATTTATGACTTAGACGAAAATGCTTCTCTTCCATGAGGACATGAGAATTATTCATTTTTGGAGAGAAGAGGTTATTATGTTTACTAGTTTGCTCTCTCATTTTCCATTCATATTTGTTTTTCTCATATATATAAAATGTATAAATTTAACTAATGATATATCACAAACCATGAAGTGTATTCTCATGAATTTTGGACAGGAAGTGCATAATAACAATATTAACAAACATGGTAAGTTTCAACTCAATCCAGTGCATAGTTTTCAAGAAAATGGCGATCATCACCTATAGCCATTTTGCATTTATTTTGAAATATGTGCATTAGATGGATTTGATTTTTGGTGAGAAGAAGAATTGTTGTAAGAGGAACAAACTCACCAATTTTTGGAAAAAAAATGCTTCACACACTAGTTCAAAATGAGAAATTAATGACTAAAATCAGTCTATAAAGGACTATTTTTAAGTTGGCGACTAATAGTAGCTAATTTCCACTATCTTATAGCTAGTCGTATTTCACTTGGTCATTAATAGCTTGACTTATTAGTCATTGATTTAGTCACGGATTTAGTCACTGATTGCAGCAATTAATGACCAAATATATGACTAAATAAACTACTAGACGATAACATATTAATGACTAAGCTAACGACTAGATATGGGAATTAGCTACTAATAGTCATATATATGTGAATTTAGTCATTTTTGTAGTCACAAATTTATGATAGGGTACGAAGGAATCGAACCACCAACCTCGTACCTATAATTAGGTAGGTGCTCTACCATTGAGCAAGCGCCATTTAAGAAGTTGTTATTTCTAGATAATGATGATATTCAAAAAAAAATTGCATTATTCAAGCATACAAAGTAATGATTATCAAGTTACTATAGATCCATAATGGCTTACCCTGTACTAGTTCTTCAAGTGATTTTTGCACTAAATAAATGCATTTGAAAAACTTGAAGGACTATTACAAGGTAAGCCATTATGTATCTATAGTAACTTGATAATCATTATTTTTGTATGTTAATTCATCACATTCTACAAAAACAAATCTTTTCAATGATAACCAATTAGCACTCAAATAGCGCACCAATCAAACATCCCCTCTTGAAGGGGCAATGCAATTCCTATACTCGCCAAATTCCTTTTGATTACAATCTTAGAACACATTTTACAACAACTCAATATAGTGAAAACCATTGGAAAATATGCGAGAGTTTCAACAAACTCAATTTCAAAAGAAATGATCGTGGCAAATAGAAAACCCTAAAATAATGCACTATTACAAATGTTACACAATAAATCCTTATGGCAACACAAACTCTTAATGCAAAAATTGATTGTAAATTGATACAACAAATGATTTAAATTTTGGGTTGTGATGATTTCAATTTTGGGTTGTGAAGCTTGGGATTAGAGAGAATCGTTGTTGATAGAAAAGAACTTTTATGCATTGTCATGCAACAACAGAAAAATAATATTATAATGATCATTGTGCAGTATATACACATATTTGGTCTTTAATGAATACAATTAAGAATGCTATATCACTTGATTGCATTGTATCCATTGTTTTCCACTACTAAAATATATTTGGCATGCCTTTACATGACCTCACATAGGAAAATCCTTGCATTGTCCTCCACCATATTTGCTTCAAAGTTGCGAATTCACAATCACATATGGGAAAAATGTCCGTAGCCACATATGGGAAAAAATGAGAAAAAAAATCAATGGCCATGATTTAGAGTGAAACCGTAGGACTTAAAAATATGTTCTTCCATAATCCTTTGGCTTGTTCTAGGCATTTGGCCCCAATTCTCTTTAGATCCAACTTCACCGATGACAAGACATACACTATCCTTGTAAGGTCATCATGAAATTGAGTCCTTCTTTTAATGGGAGAATAGAAGTTAACATAAAATATGAATTTAACATAAAATATGGTTATCTAAAAAATAACCAATTAGCTAATTTTCAGTTATTATCCCTAGACTCTTTTACAAGGAAAGTTGAAGAGAATAAGACAAACCTGTTCTCCCATAATTCAGCCTCCTTGCTAACATGAACTTCCTCAATATTCTTGATGGATTTCAAAGTATTTTGAATATATATATCATATCTCTCAGGCATGTTTCTTCTTCTCTCAAACTCAAGCGTTGTGTCTTGTTTTTTCAAAGCAATGATATTAACTGAAAATTTTGCATGTCTAATAATGTCATCAAATTAACTCCATCCACATCCAAACATCGCCTTAAGCATTTGGTATGGCACAAAAAATGAAATGGTTTTCCTTGAAATCTTCAAAATTGTTAAAAAAAATTACTATTGTTGCAAAAATTAACTAATCTTGAAGTTTGTTCTGGAAAATATCTAAGTGCAAAGAGATAAAACCAAATAAGTAATTATCTGTATTGCATGTTTGGATGAAAATTGTCGCACAACATGGGAAAACATGGGCAAACGTGTCAACATGTCTAATGAGCACACAAAAGATACCTTAGTAAGTTCATTTCCATGTAGCTTTCTGTATCCTTTAGTCCACTTCACCTTTCGAGGGTTACGTTTCATTTTGAAATTCTTATGACATTTGGAACGAAAAAACCGGAATACCTGAAAATGAGAAAAAAAGAAGTTAGGAGATAGCACTACCATTTTAGTAGGTTAGGAATAAACTAAAAAAAATTGCAAGATATGGCCTTTTTGGATAGCTCAAATTCAATGTAAAATTTTATAATAATTGGATGACTTCTAGGTTCAGGATGGATAACAACCTACCTGTTTTTCCTCCCAATATTAGCTCAGTTAAAACAGGTGGAATCTTCCTTTTGAAATGTGTCATTTATCCATGTTTATAAAGAAATAAATGCAGTGGCAGACCTTTTGTCCAATGAAGGCTTGAGTTTGAATTTCAATACAACATGGGTCCTGCATACAGGAGTACAAAGAGGGTATTGGTATGACATATCAGCCATGGAAATTCAATCTGATATTAATTAATTTGAAGGAGAAGACTTTGATCATGAAGTCGTTTCAAAGGAGTAGTTGTTGACAAGATGCTCCTTGATGAATTCCTTAAACCTACCATCGAATGTAAAAATAAAATAACAACAAGTACATTTTCCTTTAGTATAAATAAAAATAAGAGTAAGTAGACAGATATCTTACTCAAATGTCATCAGGGGATCAGATGATGCAACATTCATATGCAATTGTGTTCTATCATATGGGTCTGTTTCAACTATAATATGATGCATCAAAATACATGGCATAAGCACAGTATTCCTTGGGAAAACTAAAGAAATGAAAAGTGAAAATAATTGTACCGAGTAGTTAGTTGTGTACCAAGAAAACTGTGGCTTTTGTAGCCTCAAAATAAAATGCGGTACTTGCAACTAAATTGTTATGATTGGGGTATTGCAAGAGATTATTTTTTCATGTAGCTAATCTATCAGTTACAGACAAGATATTGTAAAATTACATACACGGGACTATACTCACTAGTCATGTAGAAATAGTTATCCGAAGGATGTTGAACAAATTTCCCATTTCAGAAAGTGATAAAGGCTTCACACATCTGACCTGCATTTAAAAAAATCCTTCAAGTTATAGATCACCTAAATAAACTAACTAAATCCAGTGCAGCCTCAATTCAGCACAATAAAATTTTGTAAGAGATACCTAGCCTCAAAAAAATAGTAACCAGAAACATTTTGCAGCTATACTAAACACCTTACCAACCATTCTTACAAGTCAATATCAACTAATAGAGAGTCATGGATAAATGGTCATGGCACGTGATTCACAAGTTTCATTGGTCAATGTTCAACTCACCAAATCTATTCAAGTATATCATGGCATTTTGATAAATTGCAGGCGGGCCTTGTAGTATTTGATGCATAAATTGTCAAGTTAAAAGAAAGACTGATAATGCAAAAGTTGAGGTGAGGATACACACATAGTCACCCAGTTCATGTTCATGTTCAAACCCAACAACTATGAAAATCCAAAAAATATTGCCATGCCAAATATAGTGGATAAAATTTGTCATTAAGTTCAAAATTTAAACTTAAAATGGATTTCTTTTAATTATATAACTTAAAATGAATTTACTGTTATGCTATATAACTTGTTGTTTTAGTATATCTGATAAATTATATATTCAATCTAATTTAAATTATATATATATATATATATATATATATATATATATATNAGCAATCCAATCGTAGTGATTTTAACTAGAACCTAAGGTATTCACAAATCCCAGTTTACTTAATGTCTTCTTCATCCATACAATGGTAGAGGTATTAGGAGATAGCAGACTATTGTTTTCTTTACTATTAACTAGTAGAGTGCCCATACAATAGACAATATGGATATCTGGAATCGACATAATAGATGGTGGGCACATTACATAGTTGCATCTATATGATAGACAGAGGGTATAATGGACAATTGCATGTGAAATTCGAGAGCACAATCCATCACTGCATGTGCAAACAAAGAGACATCATATGAAAATAGATGGCACATTCAAGAAGATTAATTATTAAATGGCAGCTAGGTTGAAAGGTGAATAACTAGTCGAACATCACCAAATTTATACCACTTCTTATCAAATGCACCAAATTTCGAATTTCATCAATGAAATCTGGCAAACATGGTGACTTAGGATACACATAGGCATGACATACTTGGTTACCATAGCTTCAGAGGTTCAAGAACAAGTGTCAACAACAAGCTAGAGAAAATTTATGTAGACCTCAATGTATGATTTTTAAATTTGGATGTTTAAAATATTCCTTTAGGGGATGAGACATATATTTCCTCCCTCAACCATGTCTAGGTTTAAAGACTCATAGCATAAAAAGGCTTCTAATGGAACCTATATCTCCACTTAGAGGTCCCATGTGGCGGTTTGAGTTGTTTTTCATGTCCATGGATGTCTAGCATTCTCCTTTGGCATCCAAACCCTAGGTGTCTTCACCTAACCATGTTAAAGGTCACATAGTGCTCAAAATATCCTTTGGAAAGACAAGGATACCCATGATTTAGTTTTGAATAAGTCTATCATCCCTTCTAAAAATTGTTCAATAAACAAAGACATGGACATTTAAAGGAACAAATACCAATGGTGTCACTTGTCAAGGAAAATTTCCATATACTATCCTAAAAGGTGAAAAACCAGTATAAAATACCCTATGTAAATTCATCCTTATATCTTCTCAACACTTGCAAAGCACTATAGTATTATGAATCAATGAATAAGAGGTATTGAGAATATAGAGTGTAGCTTCCTCATATATAAGATAAAAAACAATATTTAGATTACTATTTAGACCACCAAATAGTCTTGCAGTTGATGACAAAAATGAGAGATTACTTTAGACTATTAACCTTTATATTGTATGCCTTCAAAGACCCGAAATGTATATAAGATAAGAGAATAACCACATGGACTGAATGTATGGACTGAATGGACTGAATGTATTGGGGCCATTCTCTTAAATATGTAAATAGAACAATGCTTCCCCAATATACACAAAACAAGATAATGTTTCTAAACTACTGTATTAATGCCAAAATGTTCTTGGATATGTTAGATTTTTGTAAGAACCAAGTATGTTAGAAGACTTTGGGAACCAAAATAGATAAAATAGACACCAATATATCTACATTTTATGGATGGTGTTAGATATGGGGTCAACCAATGCACAAATTACAGAGTATTGAGACAAGAACTTGATACCTTAAGGGAGTACTTGAACCATTACTTGCATATCTAGGTAATTACAATAGTTTCCATGTGGCAACAATAACAAAATATTTATCTAATATAACAACAATATGGACCAACATCTTAGTGTTTTTATTTAAAGCACAAACATAGTACTTTTCACACTTGCAAAAGGGGATGTATAACAATAAGAAATGAAACTGATATCACTTTTTTGGAAAAGCATTTAACAATGGTATGGATTTGTGGTAGGAAGTTTAAGGATGATATATGTTCTCAGGGATACAACAGAGCATAAGTTCATCAATTGGGTTGAGATATAACACAAAACAATAAGCCACTATTTCATTCCTCGATAATCTTATATTCATTGGAATTTTTGTAGCAGATATGGATCATTAAGGTGGGTGAAACAATAAATTTAAAGCATCAAATGTAAAGGTATCCAACAGGATGTTCCTCTACTACAAATAAGGGGATGAGTAGGTTTGGATATACTTGAATGTACTTACAAAAGGCAAAGAAAATATAGGAGTGTTGAGCCTTTAAAGGAATCCACTATTAAAACCAAGAAATTTCCACCTCATAATATATTTAAACAAAATTATAAAGACGATAGACTTTGAGTGAAATGATGGCAATACAAGCAGAATGGTTTTGACCTCTCAATGATGCGAGCAAGAATCATCTGTAAATCCCCCAACTAAGACAACCACTCCTTGAAGGGAAAACCATGGTAGAGTAGTGGCCATGCACATTGCAGATATCTTCAATCTAAAGGAGAGTGTGCAGGATCACATTTCTTGGAAAAGTTAGATATATCTTAGCAAAATTGGTTCACTAAACCTTTAAATGGTTTCTAACTTGTAAAAGTTATCTTCATTTAACAAGCAGTGAGAAGTGGCATCCCTTCGGCATTTCGAGTACTTTCAGTGATATTTTCCCCATGTTCCATGTCCTCGTGTCAGGTGACTTAGATCATAAGATACATTTAAATTTTCATATCCTTCCCTATTGATTGCTCCATATATAAAAGTTAATTCCATATATTTAACTGGAACATTAAATATACATCCATATAAACAGAATTCATCTTACCTGCTCCGATGACTCTGAAATTTGACATTTAAGTCGATGTGTGCGGAAAATGATATCCGCGGGTGGCATGAGCTACATGTTATGGAAGCAAATATCTAAATTCCAAGCATAGAACATAGAAAATGTCAGTCAGAAATTAATGTCAAGAATGCTTTCATCTCCATCGAAGCATCCTCAAATTCTGAATTTACTGCTACAATTGAAAATACACATTTCACTTGATATGCATAGAAGAAATACACAATCACCTTGGTATGCTTCGTCCATCCAGGCAATTTCTTGCAGAAGCAGCAGTGTCTGCATCACTAAACTGCACCAGATATTGACCACAAAAGTATTTTATATAAATAATTTTCTGGAAATAAACATCATTTTTATATCTGCGGCATATTAATGCTTGGCACATAAACATCACAATTTTTACGATCACACTGCATTGTTTTAGTTCCAAACCTGAAAAACTACAGTCTTCTCAAAAGTAGCAATCTTATGAATGAATTGAAATGCTGAAAACACCTATACCAAAAAGTAGTTTACGTCTGTTATCAAGCTTGAAAAGTTATAAGTAAACAGCTTTCATGATATTCATTTTGGATGCCACAATCATGTACAAAAATAGCAAAATGAATCCAAATCCTATTGTTGTGACGCAATATACAAAATAAAAATATCAGTAAGACATAAAAATGAAGGAAATATAGCAGAGTCTCAGTATGTTACATATAATAATAATAGTCCCTCCCTCATCAAAGCTTGAAACATATTCAGACTGGAAAACAGTCAAAAGGAAGGCTGGAAGTGACCCAAAGGCAATAAATCCAAAGCAACTTGTTAAATCTAAAGCAGAGGATCTGAACCTATTTCAGGCCTTGCAAGAATCATAATTAGTTCATACCCAAGGGAATAAAGAGAAATATTCTCTCACAAAGGAACACCCCCAAAGCCTAATTGCCTCTTCTAAAAATAAGACAGATTAAAAGCAAAAAAAAGCCTACAAGAAGCCAACCTTAGAAGTGGAGAAATTTCAAGGCCCAAATTTAGTTCAATAGATTCCCTTGTAGCTTGAAACCAACCTGCATCAATCCTATGATTCACCCTCTTAGCCGAATATCCCAAGAAGAAACTGAAGTTAGAAGCAGAGAAATCTCAAGGCCCAAAGTTAGTTCAACAAATTCTCTTATAGATTGAAACCAACCTGCAATAATCCTATGGTTCACGCTCTTAGAAAAATATTCTGATTGATTAGCCTCAAAACCATCCCTTTCCTCAATATCAAAATATGCAAGAACACTATTAAGAGAGAGAAGGTACGGGAAGCTCAGAATCAAAGTTAATACTAAATATGTTCCAGAATCTGTTTCCTTCAAAGCCTCTCCTAAAAAAATACTGGTAAGAAATCAAGGGCAGAATCTCTTAAAATTTTGGGTTGATTCTTAATAGATTCAAGGTAAAACCCTAATAGATGAAAATATAGGGTAGTTTCACAGCTCTCATAGTCATGTTGGGCCAGATACACTTGTAGATCTCTGATCTTTGATTAGCCAGAGTCTTTTGTAGATGCTTATAAGAGCTTTTGATAGCCTTGTTTTTTTTAAATATAGAGAGAGTTTTTATTTAACAATAATAATAATAATAGAAGGGGCTTTCATCCGAGCATAAGACAATTTAAAGAGAAAACACTATTAAATATGCACTATGAAATGTCGTCTTAGAAATCTGCAACAAATCTTCAAAAAATAGGCATTCCTCACCAATTTAGAACAGTTAAAAGAAATTAATATTAGTAATTAGTTAAACAAAATACTAGCCCATTTACAAAAAGGCAGACCCAAAGAAAATTATTTATCAACTTCAAAGTGGCCATCCTCAAGTTGTGTGGAATTTAATGTTTAAACTGGGTTTTAAGGATACAAAAAAGAAGAGTGAGATGAATCAAGAACAATATGAACTTTATCAGGATGTAGGGTTAGGAGCAGTAGGGTCAAGAGACATGGTTAAGAAAAACACATGTGCTTTTTCTCCCAATGCAGTGGGCTACCATCGAAAATGTGTCCATGTAGAGTTATGTCAAACAAAAGCCATAAAATCAAGTATAACCCCTTGTTTGTAACTGAAATACACAAGACAAGACACATAAAAAATATACTTTGTTTTGTAGACAAAAATATAAGCATAGCCCGCAACCTCAATCTAAATAAAGTTAGGATTCGTTTAATATAATATCACCTTTGTTGCTTCCTCTTAAGTGTTCTCGAAACTTACCAAATGAAAAAAATCAATGTTGACATCCCCAGAATCGACACCCTCAATTGTCACCAATAATACATTGCTGGAAACATCTCGAGTGCTTTTATTGTTTACAATTTCTTGCATGTTTCAGTATTGCAAGTAAACACTTTTTCCCTATACCAAAGTAGGTTCTGATGATGAAGCATAATATGAAACTGTCTCAATTGCTTGATTCATATTTGCCTAAAAGCACCAAAAAAACACAACCAAAACTTAGCATTAAATAAAGAAAATATATCATAAAAACCTCTACTATAAGAATAAGTAAACAATGGTTTTCAGTGAAAAATTCTAAGAACAATGGTTTCCCCTTGTTCCAACTTTTCAGGGCAACTCAATTTTCATAACCCTATGAATACGAATCTAGAAAACTATTATACATGCCTCCTTTACAGACCATAATATTCAAGACAGCTATGAATATAGCTCGAGCAAACTATTATGTTAGTCTCTTATCAATCAAATAATGGGTTAAAAATAAGTGCATTTAAGATTAAGCTCACATAAGAAAAAAATATTGCACCATAATGCAGTTGAAGTCATACATTTTCACATCAGTTAGAGTATGCTAGTGGCATTGGACCATCTATTGTGTGTGCATCTGCAAAACAATTATGTTTTGTTGGCACTAAATATTGAGGCAATTATCATATGGGGCTTATGGTAACTATACCCACGAAATGGAAATCTTAAACTCTTAACAATCAAACGTTCATATTGGATTTGACTGCTTTTAGGAATCAAGAACAAATATACTTGTTCTAGATATTTTTAGTAATTTTAACCACTGCACAGTATTACAAGGAGATAAATCTCTTGAAATTATATAAAATATATTTTTAACATGTAAACATTGGTACTATCCATCAAGTACTACACTACTCCGACACTCAAAAATAGTTTTGTGATCAAGATGCACAAAACAAAGACTATTTTGGCGCCCTTGTCAAATGTTGAGCTTATTGTAATTCTACTCTTCTTCGTGCACTGGAAAAATTAGTGTGGGCTTATTGAGCTGATTTGAGCACATACAGATAAGAGCACTGCAAGTACAAAACCCATCATTATATCTACAGGTATGGACTTCCCAATTCTTAGTCGAGACTGTAGAGTACTTAGCCAAATTCCATACTCCAATTCTATGTTGCTGCATCCTCGTATGGAGGATGTAGAATTCATCCCGATACCCTTAAACCCCAACTTTTGACTATAAAATAGCCAGGATCCCCACTCTAAAACATATAATATAAATTTTTGTGCTAATTTTATGAGAGCAAATTGGTCCTCTGAATTTTCTATATTTCTAGCTCATGGTTTTTTCTGATGACATGTGTGTGTTGTTTCTCCAAACCTGGATCTTGACATTTCAAAAATTCCAACCAATTTGTATCCAGATTCTAGATTGGGATCAGTTTCACCACAACTTAGCTCAGTAGACTTATATTCACGATTATGATCATTTGTTCAATTATTAAACATTCACTGTGGTTTTTACTTTCATTTTAAGATGGTAGGACTCTAGGTTCAAACATTTTCCTCGTTCCTATATAAGTCCCATCATTTAGTGTGGCTTGAAAATCTAACCAACCCGTTAAATCACTTATTTATCATAGTCCTGGAAGGCATTTCTATCCACTGAGCAGGCTTCATCTAATCATAGATCATCCATGGTCATAGAGTAACTCCAAAACCCAGAGTCATCTGTGTTTGAGGAGTTACTCAAAATTTGCGCAACAATTGGCCTTCATAATGAAAGAAAGTCTACAAGGCAAGGTGGAGAATTTCTCAAACTACATACAATGACTTTTCTTAGTTCTAGGTTACCAATAGGTGCTCTCTGTTAGGAATATTAGGAACTCATGAACAATAAATAGTAAATACTAAAGACCCACTAGCCCAGTATTGGTATGCCTTCATAGAAAATAGACTTTCACTTACTTCAAATTTTTATAAAAGAAAACACATTTCCCCATCTACACTCGGTAAAGGTTTTTCATTAAGTAGAATTTCTAACTTGCTGCTGGAGCAAGTTTCGTCTCCACATGTCTCAGAAATCCATGATTCCTAGAGTGGGAGTGTGTTATTTTCCCTTCGTATTTGGAAGGAATATGTTGTTGTCCTTTATTAATTCATTGATGGCTCCATACTTACAATAGATGCATGCTTATTAAAACCTGATAAACATAGGCCAATTATTCTAGCCTCTAAGGCTAGCCAGACCGTTCCTTTATTGACATTGACTCGACATGGTTCCTTACTCTTCCATGATCATGCACTAATTAAAGGAAGTCTTCCCTTTAATTCTGTCATACAAACCATAAGATATATTATCATTTTATCCTACTTTAGAATGATTTTATGCCAGCATAAATGTAAGAACCAGTCCATATGACAACATATTCCAAACCATGTTCATTACGGCTATGATCTTCTAGCAAGTTGGAGCACTTTCCCTGATGATTATCCAGGGTACAAAACCAATGATAATGCAGTTGACTAAATCTTCCTGAGGCATGTATCATGTTAAGGCTTGTTCCATAATAATTGAAAATGTGTTTTTAATGGTGCGATAGATACTGCTCAATCGTGGCTTTGTCCACAAACACCTTCTAGTTGTAAAGTTAATATTGTAAGCTCTAGAACCTTTACAGTCACAAGGGGTTTTCCAAATAAAAACAAAAATCACTATTATCTAAATCATCAATTAATAATTATCCAATAACTTTTCCAAAGCAAGGACATATATACCAGGGTTAGGACTTCTATCCATTTCTTGTCAGATTGAGACAAGTTCTATCCTTGTAGAAACCTATTTCACACAGTATTCTATCAATCAAATCTATAGATAAATCAAATTAAATTTTTAATATATCTGTGTGTATGTTGTCTTTCCTTGAGTACCTCATAGCATACTTTAAGATCTGTCAATATTTTATGGCAAAGAAAATACTTTAAGATCTTCTATAAGAATAAGCAAACAATGATTTTCAGTGAAAACTACCAAAAACAATGGTCGCCCCTTGTTTCAACTTTCCAGAGCAACTCAATTCTCATAACCCTATGAATATGAGTCTAGAAAATTATTATACATGCCTCCTTTATAGATCACAATATTCAAGATATCTATGAATATAACTCGAGCAAACTATTACGTTAGCCTCTTATCAATCAAATAATGCGTTAAAAATAGGTGCATTTAAGATTAAGCTCACACAAGAAAAATAGCTTGCACCATAATGCAGTTGAAGTCATACATTTCCACATCAGTCAGAGTATGCTAATGGCATTGGACCATATATTGTGTGTGCATCTACAAAAAAATTATGTTTTGTTGTCTCTAAATATTGAGGCAATTATCATATGGGGCTTATGGTAACTGCACCCACGAAATGGAAATCTTAAACTCTTAACAATCAAATGTTCAGATTAGATTTGACTGCTTTTAGGCATCAAGAGAAAATATACTTGTTCTAGATATATTTTTAGTAATTTTAACCACTGGATGGTATTAAAAGGAGATAAATCTCTTGAAATTATATAAAATATACTTTTAACATGTAAACATTGGTACTATCCATCAACTACTACATATTCTAACACTCAAAAATAGTTTTATAATCAAGATGCACCAAACAAAAACTATTTTGGCACCCTTGTAAAATGCTGAGCTTATTGCAATTCTACTCTTCTTCGTGCACTGGCAAAATTGGTGTGGGATTACTGAGCTAAGATGAGCACATACAAATAAGAGCACTACAAGTACAGAACCTAACATTATGTCTACAGGTATTGACTTCCCAATTCTTAGTCAGCACTACAGAGTACTTAGACAAATGCCATACTCCAATTCTATGTTGTTGCATCCTCCTATGGAGGATGCAAAATTCATCCCAAGACCCTTAAACCCCAAATTTTGACTATAAAATAGCCAGGATCCCCACTCTTAAACATATAACATAAATTTTTGTACTTATTTTATGAGAGAAATTTGGTGCTCTGAATTTTCTATATTTCTGGCTCATGGTTTTTTCTAATGACATGTGTGTGTTTTTTCCCCAAACCTGGATCCTAACATTCCAAAAATTCCAGCAAATTTTTATCCAGCTTCCATATTGGGATCAGTTTTGCACACAACTTAGCTCAACAAACTCAAATTCGTGATTATGATCATTTGTTCAATTATTAAACATTCACTGTGGTTTTTACTCTCATTTTAAGATGGTAGGACTCTAGGTTCAGACATTTGCCTCATGCCTATATGAGGCCCGTCAGGCCCAACATAAATATAAGAACTAGTACATATGACAACATATTCCAAACCATTGTCATTACGGTTGTGATATTATGGCAAGTTGGAGCACTTGCCATGATGATTATCCAGGGTCCAAAACCAATGATAATGCAGTTGACTGAATCTTATTGAGGCATGTATCGTGTTAAGGCTTGTTCCATAATAAATGTAAAGGTGTTGTTAATGGTGCAGTAGATACCGTTCAATTGTGGATTTGTCCACAAACACTTTCTGGTTGTATAGTTAATATTGTAAGCTCTAGAACATTTACAGTCAAAAGGGATTTTCCAAACAAAAACAAAAATCACTATTATCTAAATCATCAATTAATAATTATCCAAGAACTTTTCCAAAGCAAGGACAAAGATACCAGGATTAGGAATTCTATCCATTGCTTGTCAGATTGAGACAAGTTTTATCCTTGTAGTGACATGTTTCACACAGTATTCTATCAAGCAAATCTATAGATAAATCAAATTAAATTTTTAATATATCTATCCATATGCTATCTTTCCTTTAGTACCTCACAGCATACTTTAAGATCTGCTATAAGAATAAGTAAACAATGGTTTTCAGTGAAAATTGCCAAGAACAATGGTCGCCCCTTGTTCCAACTTTCCAGAGCAACTCAATTTTCATAACCCTATGAATATGAGTCTAGAAAACTATTATACAGGCCTCCTTTATAGATCACAATCTTCAAGACAGCTATGAATATAACTCGATCAAACTAGTATGTTAGTCTCTTATCAATCAAATAATGTGTTAAAAATAGGTGCATTTAAGATTAATCTCACAAAAGAAAAAAATATTGCACCATAATGCAGTTGAAGCCATACATTTCTACATCATTCAGAGTATGCTAGTGGCATTAGACCATCTATTGTGTGTGCATCTGCAAAACAATTATGTTTTGTTATCACTAAAGATTGAGGCAATTATCATATGGGGCTTATGTTAATTGCACCCACAAAATGGAAATCTTAAACTCTTAACAATCAAATGTTTGGATTGGATTTGAATCCTTTTAGGCATCAAGAGAAAATATACTTGTTCTAGATAGATTTTTAGTAATTTTAACCACTACACGGTATTACAAGGAGATAAATCTCTTGAAATTATATAAAATATATTTTTAACATGTAAACATTGGTACTATCCATCAACTACTACATATTATGAGACTCAAAAATATTTTTGTGATCAAGATGCACCAAACAAAAACTATTTTGGCACCCTTGTCAAATGTTGAGCTTATTGCCATTCTACTCTTCTCCGTTGTTATAGCTGATTTTACCACACTAGATGAATCACACTTGTATGGACTTCCCTGTCCCTCTGCAGACTCCTTAGACCCCTTGGACCATTTTTCGTCCTTTGATGTTTCCTAGACCATCCCTATAAACATGTGAAAATCGTTATACGCGACTTTTAAACCCCTAATCGCGTATATACGCGGGTTTGACCCCTAAAACCATGTACATCGATATGTGTACAAAATCCAAATCCTTTTGGAGTTTTCCTTGACATGCATCTGACTCACTTGTCTCCTGGCCTTCCATATGCCTTGAGATCGCTCGGATTCGACCTTTCATTACCCCTTTGAAAAGCTATATAAGGAACTCTTTGGATACATTGAAGGCATAAGAGAATTGAGAGCAAAGAAACTATAGTCCATTGTTGCCGGAACTTGTGCTTGAGTCTGCATCCCTTTGTCCCTTGGAGCACTTTTGTGTTCTTCCCAAGCTTGCCTTTTGCCTGTGAGTTTGCTATCGAGAGATAGAGGATAGAGGTGGTGGAGGCCTAAGTGGAGGATTTAGTTTCTCCGATTCACAGACGTGCTGACAGAGGTTGTATCCATTGTAAACTCTGATTTTATATTAATAGAAATATATTTTCATGTCCAATAATGTATGTTTGAATGAATATTTTATCCATGGATGATTTCAAATGCTTATACATTATTGATTATATATGCTAGAATAGATCTAACACCAATATATATAGTATGCTTGCATTGTTTACTTGTTGTTGAGGAAGTGATTAATCAATTCAAGCTGATGTTGGAAAGCTCAACGGGGATCTGCTTCAACCGTCTAGAACAAGGTACGAGGTCTGATCCTTTAGTGTTAGATATTTGATTTCTGGAGTCAAGTTGTCTATTGTGGTACCCCAAGCCATAGGAATTTCTCTCCGTAATAGAATTGGTGACTCTGCTGAAGAGTTCCTAGTAGTTGTCCTTTGGGGCTTTTCTATCGGCATTCAATGACTTTGAATTGCTCTTTTTTCTCTTGTTTCTGTGTCGGGTCTGGGGGCATGTTTACCTGGTAGTGTCTGATTGGTGTGAAGTTTGTCTCACCTTGTCTGTTTGCCTTTTTTTTTTATGCACCTTTCTTCATGTACTCGATTTTTTAACTCACAGTCGCGTATATATGCAAGTTTCATTGCTATTTCTGTGTACACACACGGGTTTACTACGCATAGTTGCGTATGCCCTCAATTTTTCCTTCTAGAGGAAGATTGAATGTTGCTGGGTGAATTTGGATGATTCTTGAGTCTCCTTTGATACTGCTAGAGTCTGTATACACCTCTGTTTCTAACCAGAAACGTTCTTTTTAGGGTAATATTTCTTTTTTGAAGAATGTTCTTGTCATTGCATTTTCGATTTTTTGTTTTGGGATTAGTGCATTAGATTTCTTTTACCTTAGTACTTTGCTTGAGTGTTGCTTGAGTGTGCTTGCAGAGTCTGGGGGTTGTAGAACCATTATTTTGCTTTAGTATCTCATTTTTATTTCAAAAAATCCAAAAATATTTGATTATCATTATGCATTGCATCTTGCATTTTGCATAGTACTTGAACTAGATTTGCTTTGGAGTATTAGTCAGGATTTCATATAGGAAAGTTTGCATCTATCATTCGAAGAAAATTGTGCATTTCACGTAGTAGCATACCTTGTTTTTCATGGACACAATGCATTTGCATTGATTGTTAGGTGTGAACTTTGCTTCATCTTGTGTCATAACCCCATTAGTTGCATGGCCATATACCTCTTTTGAGTAATAAAGCCAATTAAAATCAACACTTAATTAAAATGAACTACACTATTTTATTTGATAGGGTTCACCAACAAGATTAGGTTTTAGGGTCTTGGAATAGTTCATTGTGACTAAATTCTCCAAGACCACTAAAAAACAACATGTATGTGTCTGTCCAGGTGAGTGTGTGAAATTCCTGGGTATAACCAGTGTTTCTCAGGATCCTCCTCTCAAAAGGAAGTTAAGCATGAGGCAATGTGAGCGGTTATTGATTGGGATGTCCCCTAGTCATAACTGAGTAGCACCGGAGATATTTCTAGAATTGTATTTGTATCTGAGGGCTCTTTCAAGAGTTTCGGGCTTTGCTACCCTGCCCATACGGTCAATTCCGCCTATGACTATCCACCTGAGCATTGATTATATTGAGCTGACCTTAGCGGCCTTACCTAGGATATTGAGGGCATACTCTGTAGGGGTTATTCTGAAGATGTCCCGGCCAGGTTTGGGTCAGACAGCACAGTCACTATATGCGTTGAAGCTGAGGGCCACAATAATTGGTTACGTACCTCCACTTGTTGTGTATGGGAGTCTCAAGCATCTCCTAGGTGAGACATACCTGCTTCATTCGGGAGCTCATTTATCCTACCCTTGATTGCTTTTGTTTGGCTTTAGATTTTAATGGTGTATGCTCTGTGCACGTTAGCTTTCCTAGGGTTTGCGTAGATAGAGAGTCTTTTATATTTTTTGAGTCATTGTGGATTCAGGTACGGCGCCTCTCCATTCTCATTGTTTAGCAGGACTTCCACCTTCTACATTTCCCCCTCCTTTGAGAGAGAGTGATAGATAGTCCAGGCAGACCACTTCGCACATTGATTCACACACTATGGGAGACCATGTTGAAGGTATTCCTGAACCACCTTCTCTCATTCAAGTGGAAGATGGGGAGTTTACTCCTAACTATTATCCTTCACCTAATTAGACTGAGTTAGGTCTTGTAATTTCTGAGATAAGTACTTTTCATGATATACCTACTTACTCTAGTCTTGATCCCCCATTGACGCATTGCCAGTATGGAATGCCGGAAGATGATGAGACTCATTTTGAACCTGCAAGCACTAGTTATGGTAGTTATGGTATGCCTGGTTTTCCCACACATGATTTGGCATTTCATGTCAAGTCAGAGTTTGAGCCTAGTACTATGCATGGGGGAACTCTCATTCCTTACCATGCGGAGAGGTTTGGGAGCACAAGTCACATTGCACCTTCCATCCCGGTGGTGGAAGCTACATCACATATTCCTCCTAGGCCTAGGGCTAGTGATCCTATTAGGATACCAGATCCAAGATGAATGAATATAGGGAACAACACATACATAATTACACAGGTCCCTTCCTCCTCTATCCATAGCTCTTCGAATGTTCACCCTCCACCTCATTCATGTGGTTCTTCGGGCCGAAACGTTGCTACGAGTCATGTCCGTACCGCGGTTACTCGACCAGTTCTGTCTCAAGTTCAAGTACTTCCCATTGTTTCGGGAGGTCATGTGCATACTTCTAGAGTTCATGTTACTACTTTCAGAGCATATATTCCTACTTCCGGAATGTATATTCCTACTTCTAGATCGTATATTCCTACTTACAGAGTGTCTCATGGGACATCGCATGTGATGACTTATGGACCTTATTATGGGACAAAGTATGGAAAGGGTTCTTCACCTTATGGGTACGGGTATCAACAACCTGCTTACTCTCCAAATTATGGTTTTATAGCCTTGAATAGTCAAGGTACACCACACTATGGTGCTTCGATGCCACCCTATATGGGTCAAATGGGAGGAAGGCACTATGTCCAAGGCCATGGTGGTTATGGTAATCAGACCTATGTGAATCAGAACTGTCAGGGAGCGGTTCATCGACCTACTCATCCTAGGCTCCCTTTCCTCGCAACACTAAATATCCCTGACTTGTCGAGATTGATGAATGATCCTATAGCTCATGACCCGGCTTGGCTAGCTGTCCCTACTAAGCTTCCCTTGGACATACCAAAATTCAAGGGCAAACCGAGAGAGGATCCGAGCGAACATGTTACTACCTTTAACCTATGATGCTCTTCAAATTCCTTACACCAAGATTCGATCCGTTTAAGGCTGTTTCAACTCACCCTTATAGGGCCTACCATGAAATGGTATATAGAGCTACCTAGGGGGGCATTCGCTTTGTTCGATGACCTAGCGATGACTTTTCTTAACCACTTCCAGCTACCAGTGCATTATGACG
The DNA here is from genome assembly GCA_001517045.1 of Pseudotsuga menziesii. Lineage (NCBI taxonomy): Eukaryota > Viridiplantae > Streptophyta > Pinopsida > Pinales > Pinaceae > Pseudotsuga > Pseudotsuga menziesii. The sequence continues at coordinate 82,396 of LPNX010835384.1, forward strand.
TTGGTACAAAAATATTGTCGACATTTTGGCAGGATAAAGCCACACATATCTCGGATCATATCCAAGAGTGGCATAGACGAAAGAGGTTGATTAAAGCCTTTATACCACTGGAATTCCTCCTCGAATGGTTCCTTAAGTCGTTATTGCCTTATATAGAGAAGGATGTTTCTACATCCAGAGTGAAAAATGAGGAACAAGCCATTTTTAGGGCACATGAACTGGATTTGATTTATGCTCAATCCAGTTTGTTATATGACATCATTCCCAATGCTCTGCGTTCTAGTTTTGACCCCAAAGTTAAACCTAGACCACATGCTGATGGCATTGTTGGTTGTGTGAGTGCTAAACCTGGAGATTCAGTTACGAAACAAGTCAGTCAATTGTCAATCAACCAATCTGCTTCTGGACAAGCCACAACTTCATCTCAAACCACCCAAATGGTGAGTGTGCTTTCAGTACAATCATCGGACCAGAAGGGTAACCAGTAAATCGGAAGGAATAAAAAGAAGGGTAAGAACAATCATAAGGGTGGGAATAGGAATGAAAATGTTAATAATAATGACAAGAACACCTGTAATGCTAGGGGGGACAAGCAAGCTAAACATAAGGTTAAATTTCCTTGCAAGTTGTGTAAGGAAGATCACCTCACTTACTTGTGCCCTTGTATCGATGAAGCCTCGAGATGCTTAGCGCAAGGCCCAGCTGTGTTGACTCACCCTTTACCTCATAATAAGAACATGAACTCGAGGACCCATGATTAGTCTGGTGGTGATCAAGATCCATCGGAGGGTAGTGGTTGTCATTGCATTAACATGGTACGTGCTACAAAAGTTGTGACCCATGCAAAGGACTATGGTTCATCACAACCCAACCCAGGAAAGGAACCTGATCCACCAGGACTCCTTTGCATATTGAAAAACCTATGGATAAACCTGAAGCTGCACCTCACATTCTTAAAAGAGTCCTTAAGCGTTCGGGGCACAATCCTAATGCCCAAGCCACCCAAAACTATTTTGTTGTTGAGGATTTGGGCCACACTCCTTGTGCAATGTCTGCATTAGAAGTTCTTCAGAGTTGTACTTCGTAAAGGAAGGCTTTGCTTTCCATCCTTGGTGTGAATGATGATAATTCTTCCTCCATGATTAAATTTGAAGCCGCAGGACTTCAACCTCGCTTGCCTTACTATGTGTCTCTTTTGATTCATGTAGAATGTCTCAATATGACCGTCAAGTGCACTGTGATTGATGAAGGCACTACTACTTCTGTGATGTCTTTATCGTGTTGGAAGGGTTTAGATTCCCTTGATTTGTCTAAATCTGTGACCATGTTAACTGCATTTGATGGGAGATCATTTATGCCGCACGGGATCCTTCCTTCCCTTAAGGTCCGTTTGGGAGGGAAGACCATTGTGATAGAGGTCTAGGTGGTTGATGCGCCCCTTGACTATAATCTATTGCTAGGTAGGAATTGGATGTATAGTATGAAATCCGTAGATTCTTCCCTATTTCACATGGTATGCTTTCCATTTAATGGGAAGATAGTTATGATTGATCAAACGTCATTCAAGAATCTATCAGTTACCGCATCTTCTGGAGCTTCGATCCCGATTGTAGAGCACTCTCAGCCAGCAACTGGGAGTGTGGGTGTGGGCATATATCCATCCTTCATGGGAAGATTTAGTTGTCCTGCACCTATCCTTATGATAGGGTCTAGTTCTGGTGAGGCTTCGATATCTATGAAATCAGTGTCTTTTCACACGATTCATATGGAAGATCCTTGGATTCTTCCTACACCGAATACTTCGAGTGAGCCCATCGTGACGGACGTGTTGTTTCCTGCAAATATGGTAGCTTATCAAGCTAATATTGAATGTGTTACAGATCCTAGTCCATCCTCTTCATGGACGGAGGAGGAGGACCCATATGTGCTGCCTGCATGGGCAGTACAGTCTTCTCATGCACATGACTGCCTTGATAGTGTTTTTCCTTCAAACGAAGCGATTATTGAGGCCATGTCAAGAGTTGAGCCACCATGGGGAGAGTTGCATCATAGATCTTACTTTCTTCCCCAGCTTGATCGGTTGGAGCATGAGGAATTTAGTGAGGTTCTTAGTGAGAGAATTGGTAGTCCCATGGTTCCATTAAGCTCTCCTGGTCCGATGGCTGATGGAAACATGGCAAATATATCTCCAACGATTCCTATCAATATCTCTCGTGATCCTAGTAGGATAGAGAATGTCTATATTGGGGTAGAATGTTCCCATGCTGAGATTCAAGAATACACTAAGTTGTTTAAAGAATTTTGTGATATCTTTGCTTAGTCTTACGATGAAATGCCAGGTATCGACCCTCGCATTGTTGAACACGAGACTAAGACTTATACCAATGATAAGCCTGTTCGACAATGCTTGCATGCTGTGAATCCTAGGAAAGCACCCACGATTAAGGTAGAGATAGAGAAGCTGTTGAAAGCTGATTTTATCTATCCCATTCCCTTGACAGAGTGGGTTTCAAACCCCATTCTAATTGATAAGAAGCAGGGAGCGATCCGTGTATGTACTAATTTCCGTGATTTGAATCGTGCTTGTCCTAAGGACAATATCCCCACACCATTTATTGATTAGATGTTGGATGAGTGTGTGGGTAGCGAGGTTTTTTCCTTTATGGACGACTTTTCCAGATACAATCAGATACAAATTAAACCCGAGGACCAACATAAGACTACATTTATTTGTCCTTGGGGAAGTTTTGCATATCAGAAAATGCCTTTTGGCCTTAGGAATGCCAGAGCTACTTTTCAGCAGGCGATGACCTTGATCTTCCACGATCTCAAATCGATTATCGAAGTATTTTTGGATGACATTGCTGCTCATTCTCGTATGAGAATGCATCATTCCTATCATTTGAGATTGGTATTGGAAAGGTGCCGCCATTATTTGGTCAGGTTAAATCCTCACAAGTGAATCTTTTTTATGAAGCCTGGTCGCTTATTAGGATTCTTCGTTTCTAAAGAGGGTATAAGAGTCAACCCTTTGAAGGTTGAGGCAATACTTCAGTTGTCTCCCCCAAAATCATTCGTCATCTTCAATGTTTGCAAGGCATGGCAAACTTCTTATGGAGATTCGTTGTCAATTTTTCCAATTTGACGAGAGGCCTCATGCGTCTTTTGAAGAAGGACACCACCTTTTGTTGAGATGAGCGAGCCCAGGAATCCTTTAATGCACTCAAGCAAGCCCTAGCATCGGCCCCGGTGATTAGTCCCCCAGACTATAGCTGTGATTTTCTACTTTATGTGGCCGCGTCCATGGAGATGATTGGTATGGTTTTGGTTCAAGAGGATGAGGAGCTCCAAGAGCATGTCATATACTATCTGAGCCAAAATCTTATTGACACAAAGATATGTTATTCCCATGTTGAGAAGCTTGCCTTAGCTACCGTACATGCAGTTCAATAGTTGAGACATTATATTCTCCTTCGCCAGACCTTGGTTGTATCCCATGTCAATCCATTTCAATTCATCCTCACTCGAAGGATGATTGGGGGAAAGTATAGTAAATGGATTTTCATATTGCAAGAATTTGATCTCGAGTTTGTTTTGGCAAAATTGAAAAAACCATTAATTTTGTGGAGCTTATATCGAATTTCCCAAGCAAGGACGATGAGTTGGTTAGTGAAGATACATTTATCAATGAGCACATCTTCTTAATCTCAACTTTAGACCCATGGTATGGGGATATCATTATATATTTACAAACATTGAAGGTCCCTACTCACCTCTCACAGGATGAACAATGACGATTACGTCATATATCCAAGAATTACCTCATAGTGGATAACACTTTGTACCACTATGGGGTAGATTCCATTTTACGACATTTTTTAACTCATGAAGAGGTTGAGGTAGTGCTGAATGATTACCATAGAGGGGCATGTGGTGGTCATCTATCTAGTCTTTCTACAGTCCAAAAAATATTAAGAGCGGGTTATTTCTGGCCGTCGATCTTTAAGGATTGTGTAGATGTGGTCAAGAGGTGCCACCCTTGCCAGTTGTTTGCACGTAATATGTGCTCGAAACTTGCCCCATTACATCCCATCATCACCACCCATCCCTTCACTAAGTGAGGGCTAGATTTTATGGATTGTAACCCAGCTTCAGTTGGGGGGCATCATCATATCATAGTGGCAGTTGACTACTTCACAAAATGGGCTAAGGCCATGCCTATAGTTAAATATGTTGGTGAGACAGCCGTGCACTTTGTATTCAACCAGATTATTACTCGGTTCAGGATCCCGAAAGAGCTTGTCACTGACCATGGCTCACACTTTCAGAATCGTATGATGGAAGAGTTGGCATCAAAGTTAGGGTATAAACAAGAGCATTCCTACTCTTACTACCCTCAAGTGAATGGACAGGTAGAAGCAGTGAACAAATCACTCAAATCCATTCTCCAACGAACCATCACACAAAGCAAGAATAATTGGCACATTATGTTATATCCTACTTTGTGGGCTTATAGAACTGTTGTTAAGACTGCCATGGGTTTTTCTCCATATCAATTTGTACATGGAGTGGAGTCGATATTGCCGGTTGAGTGCGAGATTCCTTCTTTGAAGCTATCCATAGAGATCTTACCAGACACTTCCCCATTAGAGGAGCGTTTGGTCCACCTTAAGCAACTTGATGAGCAGTGTCGAGATGCCTTCGTGGCTCTAGAAGTAAATAAGCATCACGTAAAGGTCTAGTACGATAAGTCTATCCATCCAAGGAGGTTTAGTGAGGGAGACTTGGTCCTTTTGTCGGATAAACCGAAAGAACCCTTGGGGGAAGGAAAGTTTAATCCCATGTGGCGTGGTCCTTACGTCATCAAACGTGTGTTAGAGAAGGGTGCTTATGAGTTAGTGGATTATGAGGGAATGACCTTGGTGGAGCCTAGAAATGGGCTCTATCTCAAAAAGTACTATGCCTAATTTTCAGCCAAGGCCGGTTATTGTCTATTATTGTACAGTTTTGCATAGTTAGGTCTTTTTCTTATGGTGATCGGGTTTGTGATTAGTTTTCATTTCTTTTGGCACATGTCAATGGAATCTTCCACCTTCATAGGATTCACGGATGGTTCCAGCCGTCACACTCAACACTCAACCTCTACTGCTTGGGTGATTTATACTCCTATGGGTCAGGTATTGTCTTCAGGAGGCGTATGTTTATGGCCATTTTCAAACAATGTTGCTGAGTATAGTGCCATTATTGAACTTCTATGGGATGCCATTTTACATGGCGTTCTCTCTCTTGAGGTACGTCTTGATTCAGAGTTAGTAGTGTCACAGCTTAATGGTTTGTTCCATGTTAGATATCTGACATTATTAAGAAGATTCTTACGTGTGAGATTATTAGAACGACAATTTGACAATATAACATACATACATATTCCAAAAATTAATAATCAAGTTGCTGAATCATATGCTAACTACATGTTAGATTGGCATTTGTTTCATACACAATAAGCTCACCACAAACATAAATTTTTACACATGTAAATAAATAAATCGATCATCATAAAAGTTTTTATAAACATCCAAAATGTGGTAATACATAGTGTCATAATACAAAAACGGGGCTCTCGAGCCACCAAACTATAATACACGGTAGTACAAAATGTATCACTCCCAGGTATCTAAGCCTGTGGAGGAGGACGAGGTTGTGATCATGGAATGTCACTACGGCTCTAGCTAGCCATCGAAATAGCTGCACCCATGCTTGTGGTACACCCACCACCTAGTGCTGCATGGCCTCAGGCAAGTCCTCAACTTGCGCCATGGGTACCCTGTGTGTCAATCTCATGAAGTTGGTATGAATGCTTTGGAGCATCCACTCTGCATCCACACCCATGATACCATCTCCTCTTCCCCTTTGTCTATGAAAAGGGAAGCCTTCAGGATGCCATGGTCCCACATCTGCATGCATATGGTAGAATTCACTATGTATTGTCACCCAAAAACATGTCTTTTGATTCCACATAATCAGAGAAAGAAAAAAAATATTTAATAACTCAATTTTTTTTAAAAAGAGGGTCGAGATTTGTTACCTATGTCACTATATGTCGATCCTGGTGGTAGCGGCATGTCTGGGTGTCCTCGGAAATCTATCCCCGCATAGGGGTAGTCATTGATGGAAACTATCTATCGTCTCCACCACGAAAAGAAATCAGCTGGATAGGGGTTGGACACCCTACCTCCACCCAATCTATGCATCGCATCTTCCCAATGCCGTTGGGCCAAATCTCGAACCTCATGTAGAGGAACGTCAACTCTAGGACTCAATCCTGGAACACGCTCAAAGAAAAATGTGCTTAGTAGCTGTAGAAACCGAAGTTTCGCACTCTACCCATCTTGCACTCACTGAGCTCGTGTTTCATGTTTCCCAATAGTGCAATGCTCCAATTGTATACCATAGGTATCATGCACTCCACTGGATAGAACATCAGAGGCCATGAGGCCTGGTGGAGTGAAGCCAAGCCTGATATCCTGCCTAGTGTCAGTAGGATGGCCTTTAGGCCCAGTACCTGTATGGAGTTAGTTGGGATCTGACTCCCCACCTTCTTCGTGTCCAGATAGCAGTACACCGCAATGTACTCATCTATAGTCAGGCCACCTCTAGGCTTGCGAGAGCGTAGGTTCACCACTTCCCCCCGTTGAGAAAGTCTAGTAATAAAGTATATGTCCTCCACTTCTATGGTGAGGGACATCCTGTCTATCTGTAATGACTATGAGTCTAGATCCCAGTAGTCGACTAACATCTACAATAGTCCTGGTTTGGCTCTTAAGCCACCAAGACACCAAAATTTGTAAATCCCACATGCATGTAACGCTTGTTGAGCCATTAGATCTACCCTTACTGCCTCTTGTACATCACCATGTTCACGTTCTCTCCATTCTAGGACCATCCTGCACATAAAATTTGAGTTTTGTCCATTAGAATACTTAAAAATCCTTGAGCATGGCCGCATACGTCACTATTTGCCAAATAGCCACATATGTGCGCGACTGTGAGGGCGTTTTCTGCATATATCTAGCCCTATAGACGAAAAAACCATTGATTTTCGCATGGGCCATGGCGCCTATCTTAGAATGGCATAGAAACCCAAATACACCATGGAATTTGACAAAATTTGCATCAAAACGAAAGAGTAGAGCATGGGTAAGTATGTGGAAAAAATGGTAGTGGATTCCACTAGCTGGATCTCCTGGAATTCGCTGTTGAAGTTCTAAGCTCAAATGGGTAAAAGTTTCAAATGTTTTATAATGTTTTGAATTTTTTAATATTTATAGAAAATTTTCAAAATTTCGAAAATTTTTACCCCCTTTCCTATAGTTTGGACCGTTTCTAATCCTTTTGGATTGTTTTTGGACTAATTTATGATGTAGGAGACCTTTTTGAGTGTTGTTTCAGCCATTGGATTGACCCATTCGTGCCGATTTCAGGTATCATGTCTAAACTTTCATATAGGTTAGGTTTCATCACCATTTGCATTTTGCATGACCTTATGACCGTTTGATTATAGCCTTAGGTATGAACCCACTCTATTATGTCATGAAACCTTCTTGTTGTTTTAGAAGTGGCATGATATGAGTGGTAGAGCTTGACCTTACATGGGTACCCTAGTTAGCGCCTTATTTTCATTTGGTGCCCATGCTAACATTTTGTCCCTTAGGGTGTGGGAGTCCGTTGTATAGTATTGCCATGACATTTCGCAAGAGCCTCATACTCCTATTAATATTTTGCTAGCCTATTTCCCTCAGGACTCCCTTATGTCGAGTTGTAATTGCATTATCATGAGCTTTCCTGCCTTATTGAGCCTTACGTTGGCTTCCCTGACATCGATTTTCAGCCATATAGCCCGAGCTTGTCTCATGTCTAGCCATGCAGAGCCATTTTGTTTATCCTTTGCAACTTGATTCCCTATTTTTACCGGGAGGGGATTTTCCCCCGAGTGTCACTATCCTACACATGTATCCTTGCATTGAGCATAGGTATGTTCCACTGCTTGGAACTAATTTGTTTTCCCATATGACACTCGTCTCCTCCTAGTCTATAACTATAAATCAGTTTTATTATTTTTCAAGCTTTTTAAATATTTGAAAAAGTCCAAAAAAAAAATCCAAAAACCAAAAAGCCGGACAAGGAAAGATGTTATCTTTTGGCAGCTGTCAAGTCATGTCACCTTTGAACAGAGCACTGTATATAACATCCGTTGGTTGGGTTTATAGTTTGAATTTAGGAGTTGTACTCATTTTATTTGAGTTTATCTCCACCAACTGGTTAAGCTTCCAGTCCCCATGGAGCCTCTGTCGATGCCTCCTGTGTCACAGAGATGTCCCAATTTTTTATATGGAGTCCATCTTGTATTTATTCAGTCACCATTCATCGTTATGCTCTTGTTTGAAGGAAGTTGAAACCCGAGTTGGCCATTCCTCAGTTATCTTGACTTTGCATGTTGGCCATTCCCGGTATAGTTACTGGTTCGTGCACCTTATGATCGAGTCCTTCCACATTATACAGCTTTGCTGAGTACCTCATGTTGGATGATAGGGGATGTCTTAATTCCCTCCTTCCAACGGATTTCATCCCATCGACTCCAGATCATTTATTCTGGGATTGGAATCTAGAGTCATCTTTGAGTGCCTTGAGACTTGCAGTCATCAGTGGCAGGTTCTCTTTCCATCGAGAGTTTTTGGGAATACATCAATGTCTCCTAATCGATGGATCCTCTCAAGTGTTCGACCTCAACACATTTATTCACACTTGTTAGTTTGCACTCTAGTACCTTGATTCCCATTTTCATTATCGGTGGGTAATCTCGCATCTGTTAAAGATATACATCAATGACCGATAATTAGACGATGGACTACTATGTTCAACCTTGACACCTCTATTCACATAGTAGGACATGTACTCATAGTGGTTTGTGTAGAAGACCTTCCACATTGGTGGCATCTCTTATATGCCACTTCCTTGGTCATGCCAGTGTTCATGAGATTTCAGCTCTCATGACTTGATTCCAATATATGTCAAAAATTTCTAGCTTTTATGGAGATCTTGATCCATTGTATATCTTTAGCCATTATGTAGATCATGATCCTTTGTATATCTTCATCATGGAGATTCTGATCTATGTATATTGTACATGGTGATGACCACTTATGTGATATCTTGTATCATGCCTATTCATGGCCATTGTATTCTTATGTATCCGAGACTACTAGATGTATTTGCAGTTAGGTGCAGAGTTGTATCATTGTACTATGTTGATTGGGTGGTTGGTATTCCATTTGGGATCCTTCATCACTCCACTTCTGGGATGGAATTATAATGTATTTTGGCCATCATATGACCCCTCTGACCTCACACATGAGGGGGCATATGTTATAGCTGATTTTACCACACCGGGTGAATCACACTTGTATGGCTTCCCCTATCCCTCTGCAGACTCCTTAGACCCCTTGGACCATTTTTTGTCCTTTGATGATTCCTAGACCATCCCTATAAACATGTGAAAATTGTTATACGTGACTTTTAAACCCCTAATCGTGTATATACACGAGTTTGACCCCTAAAACTACATACATCGGGATGTGTACAAAATCCAAATCCTTTTGGAGTTTTCCTTGACATGAATTTGACTCACTTGTCTCTTGGCCTTCCATATGCCTTGAGAATGATCGGATTCGACCTTTCATTACCCCTTTGAAAAGCTATATAAGAAACTCTTTGGATACATTGAAGGCATAAGAGAACTGAGAGCAAAGAAACTATAATCCATTGTTGCCGGAACTTGTGCTTGAGTCTGCATCCCTTTGTCCCTTGGAGCACTTTTGTGTTCTTCCCAAGATTTCCTTTTGCCTATGAGCTTGCTATCAAGAGATGGAGGATTGAGGTGGTGGAGGCCCAAGTGGGGGATTCAATTTCTCCAATTCACAGATGTGCTGACAGAGGTTGTATCCATTGTAATCTCTCATTTTATATTAATAGAAATATCTTTTCCTATCCAATAATGTATGTTTGAATGAATATTTTATCCATGGATGATTTCAAATGCTTATACATTGTTGATTATGTATGCTAGAATAGATCTAACACCAATATATATAGCATGCTTGCATTGTTTACTTGTTGTTGAGGAAGTGATTAATCAATTCAAGCTAAAGTTGGAAAGCTCGATGGGGATATGCTTCAACCGTCTGGAACAAGGTACAAGGTCTAATCCTTCAGTGTTAGATATTTGATTTCTATTGCATATTGGAAAGGATTGATTTCTGGAGTTAAGCTATCTGTTGTGGTACCCCAAGCCATAGGAATTTCTCTCCATAACATCCATGCACTGGCAAAATTGGTGTGGGCTTACTGAGCTGATTTAAGCACATACAGACATAGCACTGTAAGTAGAAAAGCTAGCATTGTGTCTACAGGTATTGACTTCCCAATTCTTAGTCAACACTACATAGTACTTAGCCAAATTCCATCCTCCAATTCTATGTTGTTGCATCCTCCTATGGAGGATGTAAAATTCATACCGAGACCCTTAAAACCCAACTTTTTACTATAAAATAGCCAGGATCCCCACTCTAAAATATATAACATAAATTTTCATCCTGAGTTTATGAGAGCAATTTGGTCCTCTGAATTTTCTATATTTCTGGCTCATGGTTTTTTTTAATGGTATATGTGTGTAGTTTCTCTAAATATGGATACCGACAATTCAAAAAGTCCTACAAATCTATATCCAGATTCTAGATTGGGATCAGTTTCCACACAACTTAGCTCAGTAGACTAAAATTCTCTATTATGATCATTTGTTCAATTATTAAACATTCACTGTGGTGTTTACTTTCATTGTAAGATGGTAGGAATCACCTAGGACTCTAGCTTCAGAAATTTTCCTCATGCCTATATGAGGCCCATGATTTAGTGTGGCTTGAGAATCTAACCATCCCATTAGATCCCTTATTTATCATAGTCCTAGAAGAAATTTCTATCCACAGAGCAGGCTTCATTTAATCATAGATCATCCATGGTTGTAGAGTAATTCCAAAACCTAGAGTCATCTTTGTTTGAGTTACTCATAATTCGTGCAAAAATTGGCCTTCATAATGAAAGAAAGTCTATAGGTTGAGTTGGATAATTTCTCAGGCTACATACAACCACTTTTCTTAGTTCTAGGTTACTAATAGGTGCTCTCTGTTAGGAATATTAGGAACTCATGAACAGTAAAGAGTAAATACTAAAGACCCACTAGCCCAGTATCGGTATTCCTTAAGAGAAAACAGACATTCACTTACTTCAAATTTGTATAAAAGAAAACACTTTTCCCCATCTACACTTGGTAAGGTTTTTGATTAAGTAGAATTTATACCTTGCTACTGGAGCAATTTTCATCTCCACATGTCTCAGAAATCCATGATTCCTAGAGTGAGGGTGTTGTATTTTCCCTTTCTATTTGGAAGGAATACGTTGTTGTCCTTTATTCATTCATTGATGGATCCATACTTACAATAGGAGCATTTTTATTTGGACCTGGTAAACATAGGCCAATTAGTTTAGCCTCTAAGGCTAGCCAAACCATTCCTTTATTGGCATTTACTCGACATGGTTCCTTACTCTTCCATGATTATGCACTAATTAAAGGAAGTCTTCCCTTCAATTCTGTCATACAAACCATAAGCTATATTATCATTTTCCCCTACTTTATAACGGTGTTATGCCAACATAAATGTCAGCACCAGTCCATATGACAACATATTCCAAACCATGTTCGTTACGGTCATGATCTTCTAGCAAGTTGGAGCACTTGCCCTAATGATTATCCAGGGTCCAAAACAAGTGATAATGCAGTTGACTAAATATTCCTAAGGCATGTATAGTGTTAAGGCTTGTTTCATAATAAATGCAAAGGTGTTGTTATTGGTGCGATAGATACCGCTCAATTGTGGTTTTGTCCACAGACACCTTCTGGTTGTAGAGTTAATATTGTAAGCTCTAGAACCTTTACAGTCAAAATGGGTTTTCCAAACAAAAACAAAAATCACTATTATCTAAATCATCAATTAATAATTATCCAATAACTTTTCCAATGCAAGGACAGAGAAACCAGGGTTAGGACTTCTATCCATTGCTCGTTAGATTGAGACAAGTTTTATCCTTGTAGCGACCTGTTTCACACAATATTCTATCAATCAAATATGTATATAAATCAAATTAAATTTTTAATATATCTATGTGTATGTTGGTTTTCCTTGAGTACCTCACAACATACTTTAGGATCTACCAATAGTTTACTCTCTATTTCTTGAAAACTGATGAAAAGCATTACTCCACTGGACCAAATAAGTCGGGAACCACAAGCAGGCCACTTGTGTAAGCAGTAAGACCTTTGATGGAGGAACCACTATACAAGTACTCTCATTTTCCTCCGTTGCTGAGACAACGGGTGCTTTTCTGTCAAAATTACATTAAAGTTACACCTGACCCCAACTACTTCTTCATGCCTTCGGTGAAGTGAACCTTGGTGTGTGGGTAGATATGACACCTTCATTCGAATTCCATCTATCAGGCCATATTTGAGGTGATTTATTTGCACTTATAAGCTCGATGTGAAAATACCATAGTCAAAAAGGATTTCAAAATGAGTTTAACTAGCAGAAGTAAATTTCACATGATTATTGAAAGGGTTAGACAAAAGGCTTATGCGGATTTCAAAGCAATTTTGTTGATGGGATTCACTGGTACCCCATGCCACTATTAATCCCCAATCACTAGTAAAATTGGTTTCTTATCAACATGGATCTAGGCTACCTTATAGTCTTTTTTCCCTTGAGCATGGATTCAGGTCACGGTTTGTGCATTGATATAGGTTTAGACATTTATTAATGTTTTTTTTTTGAAAAAGAACACTTAAGAGTGATTGAACTCGTGACGCCCGAGTGATGAAAAAATATTTTTGAACCTTCAATTGAAATAATGATGTAAATCTTAGAGAGGGAGGCGAAAATAATTACAAATTCAACAAAATCCTGGTTATGGTTGGCTCCAACATTACACTTGTTATTTACAATTTCCCCGAATGGCTTGCAAAGTTCAATGGCTTGCACGCATGTGACACATCTCTTTAACTATATGAGGACTGTTAACACAATTCTCTTCTAAGGTAGCAAAAATTATGTACATCTTAAGCTTAATTTATTTTCCAACATGAAGCAACCCTTCATATGAACAAAGTTATGCCTCAAGGCTCAGTCTATCAAAAACAGTGATATTAAGGAGAATCCTCAAAATTTGCTTGAGAATAATCATTTTGCACCTGCCCATTATTTTTGATCACTTACTATTACATTAAGATAAATATCACCAGAAGTACTCTAAATTGCTAAGGGATGCCACTTCTCACTGCTTGTTAAATGAAGATAAATTTTACAAGTTAGAAACCATTTAAAGGTTTAGTGAACCAATTCAGTTAAGATATATCTAACTTGTCCAAGAAATGTGAGAATGTAAGCTCTCCTTTAGATTGAAGATATCTACAATGTGCATGGCCACTTCTCTACCAAGGTTTTCCCTTCAAGGAGTGGATGTATAAGTTGGGGGCTTTAATCTTGCTTACATCATTGAGAGGTCAAAACCATTATGCTCGTACTGCCATCAGAACCACTCTAGAACTCATAAGAACAACAAGATAAGGTAAATGCTTCCATACTACAGCACAGGAAGTGTTTGCACAATACATATCTATGAATATATATCTTGATATCATTTCCTTGCTTTGCAACACAATGAAGTCTGTTAGATCTCTTTGACATACAAACAAAATAGTCAACAGAATGCTTGCTCCCATTTGGACAAGATGGCAAATACTATTGATTAGAAATAAGTCCCTAGCCAAGATTGTTACAATGCAAGAGGATATTAATGATACATCAAAGGAAACTGTATTTTCTTAAAAGGGACTTAAGAGCAACGAAAAGGCCATCTGACTTGACGTTATGTGCCTCTTAGATAAGATGAATGACCTGGAACTGTTTGCCTCAAAAGAAAGCTTGGAGAAATGGTTCTTCAATATTTATGTTCAATAAACCTTGTTCATTTTTTCATGTGTAATTATAACTATAATGCAAGGAACGTAAAATTATACCAATCTATAAGGAGAAGAAGAAGCAAGAGGTATGCATTCCCCATTGCAGATAATAGTTAAAAAGTGTCGATAGGTTGGTTCCCCTCACTATTCTCTCTGCCTAATTGTATAGAATATATCTCAAATAGATGAGGTCAAGAGCATAGTCCAGGAAATTTTGGTAGAATATTATCCCTTAGACCGAGCATGTAAAACCAAAGTAAGTCCATACTTGCGATGCAGCTCCTGAGGGCATGTTTCTCTAAGGAATTCAAACAAAAAACTCAAGGGGGAGGCTATAACCTGCCTCTATTGTATCCATAGGAAATTTGTAAATAAACTCAATTCTTCTCAAAAAATTAGCTCTACAGAAAAGAAATCACACACATTACTTACCTATTCTTTCCAATTCACCATCTGCATATTTGACTTGCATTGGATTGGATCCCTATATACAATTTAAAGGAACAAAACATTCAGCTGTGATATTCCAAAATTCAAAACTATCAAACACAATGCCAAAGTGTGATATTTTTTAGCTAGTAAACTGGATGAATAATAGAAACATGATGCTATATTTTTTTCTTCAAAGTTTAAACCAAGTACTTTTAGCATTGCATAAAGAGAAATTACTTGTGAACTTAAAGAAGATCACCTTTGGATATAAAAAAAATTGTATATCTTAATTTTTGTGGGAACCAAGATGAACTCAACATTGATCTAATGAATACTTTATCATTGATTTGATTAACAAAGACCAAGTCAAATTCTACTAGGGTGTAGTGCAACAATAGGTGTTTGAAGAGGTCAACCAAAGAGCTGTAACTTGTGGCCAAACCAATCCTTTCCTTTCTTTCCAATCACTGAAGTGTTTGAGATCAAGGTGGACACTTATGGGTGTGCCATAGGCATACTAATCATGCAAAAAAGGAGACATGTTGCATACCACTAAGATAATTGTACATTTTTAAGTTTTGAATTATTCCACATAGACTTTGATATGTATTAGTTAATATAAACCATGAAAACATGGACACATTACCTTCTCTAAAAGGCCAATGCCATCCATGGTGATTACAATGGGTTTTTTTCAAAACACTGGTATATCTAGATTCTATATTCCACTTCACGCAAGGAAGTATTCTAGGGAATGGCCTAAGGGACTATTTAGTAGTGAAGGGAGTATAGAATCTAGATATATCAATTACAACAAGCTCCCTGTGAAGTGGACCAAGGAGCGACAAAATGCATAGCATAGAAAGATTAATGAAATTCATAAATTGATTTGCTCATACTATCCATGCTTTCAAAAATTAATGTAAAATAGAGAAAATTCAAAAGCATTTATAGAAGAAGGAAATAAAAAGGTGATTGTTGTCCATTTAGAATATTTTGAAAGACTTTTCCTTTAAAATAAAGGAGCCTATAGAAGAAACATAATGAGGATCCTTCTTTGACATAGACCATAACAAAATCATAAAAGCCATGCATCCTTTCATAATCTTCTCAAGAGCTTGAAAATAATATTATGGTCCTAAAAACATAGTCATTAAAAAGGTATGCAAAGTATGTTTGCTTAAGAGAACTACAAGAGGGTCTCAAAGATTAAATTGGATGACATTATAAAAACAAAATGTGTTCACCTTATCACACTAGGATGGGGGTTCTGCATATCAAATATATTAAAGAAAGAACTCAAAGAAGACAAGTGACAGTGAACTCAGTTTGAGCACAAGATTTCCTATATTCAAATCAAGGAAAACAACAGAAGCAACAAACTAAGCCAGAAGGAAAGAAGAAGTGAAAGCAAAGATTATTTTGAACTTAAAAAATTTCTGGAGACAAGAATCTTGAAAGAAAACTTGATTCAATGCAGAGACTTGATTTATTCAGTCAAGATCTTTAGGAGTTTCCCTAACTTCTCCAATGGAATGCCAAACCTAGACAAGATCAGTGACTTCAGCCAGGAGTTGGTCTACCAAATTTTTAATGAAGTCATGTGTTGTGGGCCCACAGTCGACTACCCTTTAACTTTAACCTCAATTAACTCTTTCTCAATTTTATAAAAAATGGTCAACTTTTCTTTGATCAATAAGATACTTTCTATGTTTCCAATTACAATGTATGCTAGCCACTTTCTGATCTCTACCTCATATATTTGGTTCAAGCTATCAACTTATAGGTTAACCTTTGTCTCTATGCCTTTAGTTTAAGGCTCTCCCTTACCAAATAGTTTTACTTAATGTATTTCACAATACTATTAAAGAGTAGAAATGTTTCACTTCCCTAGGGCTTATCAATTTCTTTCTACACTTGGAAAACACTGATGGGTGCTCTAGAAACTAGAGATATGGCTCTTCAAGTTAAAACAGAGATTTCCCGACTAACAAGTATTTGATATCAATCACAGATTTAACTCTTCCTGGAAAATTATATGAATTGTTGGTTGCATGCAAGCCATTGATAATGGGAAACCTCTGAAATTAGGGACAAAATTTTTGCAAATCTCATGCTAGCCAAATGATCCACAAATTGAATCTTCTTTTTCAGAAAATAATTAAAATCCAGCCCATCAAATAAATACACTGAACTTGAAGGAACAAGGGAAAAAATTTACACTGGCATCTTAATTATAATGAAATTAGTGGCTCTGTATGCCGTCAAGCACAATTCTTTTGACTTCAATTCTGTAGATTTAAAGCATATGAAAGAATTATGGCTGGTTCTTACTGACCATCACGATTTCTATTTACCATGTAAAGGTAAAACATCTCTATCTTTAAGTAGGTTTCTTGAATTAGCTGTAGTTATAGCAGTCAAAGGGGTGTAGTTTAGTTAAAGGAGTGTAGTGGGCATCCTCTGCTATGCTGATATTTTTTTTTTCCCTTTCTTCCAAATATATAAAACCACATGCGATTTGACTATTTAGATATTTTTGCACTCCCAAGGTGAAAATGTTATGTCGGAGCAAATTCGCCCTAATTATAAAATCTGACTCATAGCAAATTTGAATAACTAACTTTCACAATTACACTCTTTGCTAAAGTATTTTTTCAATGGTTGTTTTCTTGTTCTGAACATATTTTTGGGCTACTCTTATGGCTTCCAGAAGTTGGTCTCTTAGAAATTTTACTCTACTTGCTTTAGAATCCTCCAAAAGCTTGTAAGGCCTGTACATCTACTAGAATTATCAAAGCATGCATATCATCACCTAAAGTTTTCAATTTCTGGATAAAAAAAGAACTGAGGTTTTCTATTACACAACAACATACCATCTAATGCAAATGATCACCCAATATATGAAACTATTGGATTAGAATTCCTACATGGATTTATTGGATTAGCCATGAACCAACAAGTTCACAATTATAGCCTCATTCATTAAGCTCAACAACTGTTCCAGTTTCAAACGAATTTCCATATAGTGAAACAACATACAAAGGATCTGTTGAGACTCAAGAGTTCCACTTTGGGCAAGAAATGTATGCCATTCTGTTACAAAAGTCCAACCCTCAACGATGCAATACTTAAACTGTACAATGTGTGAACTACATTTCGCAGAAAAAATAGGTGATTACTTATTTATATTTTTCACAGGATGACAATTAGCCTCTTGATTGAAAGAAACTCAAACTGTCTCATGATTTTTTCCATGCTTAAAGTATAGGTCCTAGGATCATTAGTACACTATTTATACAATGGAAGGCCAGGGCTACATGCTAGAAAAGTGCATCCAATCTTAAGAAAACACGGAAAGATATATGGATGAATTCCTAACATCATTAGAATTGACCTAAGTTCTTTAAATCAATTCATAAGGCCTTTTGGATTGAATGACATTCTTTTAGCACTATGTGAATAATGACAATATTGACCTCTGATGCATATTGATAGTTGTAGTAAACTGGTTTCATGGCTAAGTAGGGATTTAAGTGAACTCATACTGCATGTTAGAAGGCTTATAGGACTCTTGTATGGGTTAAACCTCTAAGTATGACTATTTTCCACATATTCACATGATAAAAATTGACAGTGGGGTGAGGGAATGATGATGTATCAAATAGCTCATATTGTGACTGGTTTTATTTTAGGGTCATAGTTTCCTTCTTATGTGTTATTGAAACTAAATTTCTACCTTTCTTTGCATGGTTAAAACATAATGTAAAATACTTCCAAAGTCACACAAGAGATGATCTTAGGATACAAAAGATATGGAAATGGAACAACAAAAAGTGCCAAAATTCATTGAAAAGGTGAGTGTAACTGAGATAATAGCTTAATTTGGGATGAAGTAGTTGAAACTCCTCATCCTAACTACAACAACAACTATTGATTTTTAATTTTTTTCAAATAAAAGGTCACAGGTTCGAGTTCTCAAAAGTAGGAGCACAGATGTACATGCCATCTTAGAGGTATAGGTATAATTCATTTGTTTGATTTATCTCATAATAATTTTCCATTTTTAAACATTAAATCTACTACCAAATCCTAATTGCCATGTCTGCATGGAAGTTAAAGACAAATCCTTGTATTGAGCCAAAAAAAAAGTTTAAGAATATTCGACTATCCATTTATCTAATCCTAAAAGTAATTTCATCCGGCATAGCATCACCCTTCAGCTTTGAAACTTAGACAAGGTTCCATAGCATCCCAAAATGATAGAACAACAAAAGATTCCTTCCCATATAACATATTTATTGATTAAGAAACATGGATTTGATAGAAAAATTATTAGTTGCATCCACTTTAATGGTAGAGTTTATAGAGAGGGAAGTTATCTTTGATCCTGAGCTGAGATACATTTTATTTAGCTTATACAATTAGACTATCAATCATATCAATCATATTATTGCAAATTAGAGTCACAAAATACGAGGAAAAAAAAGGAGAGAATTGATGTGGATGAAATCCTGACATTGAAATATGCTAGTGTAGTAAGATAGTATTGTAGAAGTGACATAGTTGACAACCACATACCAAAGAGTGCCTACAAGGCATGGCACTGAAATTGTTGGTGATGTACTACTATGAGTGAGAGGGGAGGTTACCAACTCAAGGAACTGGAATCCAAAGCCAAATTCCATGTTGGAAAATATTTTGGTACAGATAATCCCTTATAAGAGAACTAGCTAGTGTTTTGAATACATTGTTGGAAATTAAAGTTGCCAGATCACATAGATGTAAGGTACACAATGCACAGAGAGTTTAAAGTAAAAGGAAATAACTCATATTTTCCTTATTTTTCGCTTGGCGAGCATGGAACCCTTGTAACCATTGAAAGTCAAATATTTATAAAAAACAAAAAAACAAATTAGAGGCACCAAAAAAAATGGTAGAATTTTGTTGTTCCTTGCAACTGTAAATTATGTGTATAAAAAAGGCCATAGTCGAGTCCCCTCCACTTTGAATGATAGACGATGTTAGAGGGCTTGTATGGCTCAAAACCAAGGGCCAAATGAAATATATAAATTTAGGAATTAGATGAGCCTCTTACCTGTGTTTTTTTACTGATATTTGTAAATTTGGCTCCAAATTTGGAAAATTCAGGGTCTTTTAGAAGATCTTTGTGTGACTGTTCATTATGGCGGTTTGACTAGGTATATAAAGATCCCAAGAATCCAATTCTTTATGTCTTCTTATTTTCCAATTGAGACCAATATCACTCCATCGCCCAAGATATCCTTTATTTGTGATTTAGGAATTAGTAAAGCCTCTTACCTGTGTTTTTTTACTGATCTTTGTAAATTTCACTCCAAATTTGGAAAATTCAGGGGACCACAAGAACCCATTTCTTTGTGTATTCTGATATTCTAGATGAATCCCAAGTGCGAATACCAACCAGTGTGAAAAATAAGCTATGCACCAAGTGTTAAAATATCATGATGCTCAGCTAGATGGCACACTCTGCAAATGGTGCAGAGTGTTGGGTTAATGGCACTCACCTGAAACCCTTGAATCCTCCGCCATTTAAGGTATAAACCTCCTATTCAAAGTCATTTTGAATAATAATTTTATTGAGCATAGGGAACAAGGAACATCTAATCCTACACCCCTTCCATTTCTAGTTGAAACTCATCATATTTAGTTATGATCAAACCCACCCAAATAAAGGGAACCACACCTAGAATTGGAGACAAAGCCCCTCTCCAAACCAAAAAAGGATACTGGTCACAAGAGCCAATCCAACACGGATAGAAGAAGCCCAAAATAATTCAAGGGACCGCAAGAACCCATTTCTTTGTTTCTTCTAATTTTCTAGTTGAGACCAATATTGCTCCATCGCCCCAAAGATCCTTTAGCTGCGAGCTCCGATATGATTGTCTTCCCTTCTTATTTCTTTCCAGATGTCTATCATTTGATCGGTGAGGGAGAATATAGTAGATGCGTTAAAATGGTCACATGAGGTTATGAAATTCTTAATGGTTATTATCTAAAAAAATTAAAATGGGGATTGGTCAAACCAAAATTCCAATATATAGATATGTAAAATTATATCAATAATAATTTTCAAATATATTTCATAATTTTATAAGTCATTATATTTAATATAGCCTGTAATATTATATAGATAATAAATAATAATGATTTTTAAAGATTTGTATAATAGATATTCTAAGGTTGAGATGTTGGAATGAAAGGTAATTGCATGGAGTCACTAGTGCATGCAATTAAATAGTATAATGTTATGTTATTTTTAATATGGTATTATGTAATATTATAATATATATTTGTAATAATATAAAAATTATATATTGTAAATATTTATATATTAAAACTTTTTAATAGATATTTTAATGATCAAACAAAATGGCTATGGGGATATTGGTCAATGTAACATGGTGAGGAATTAGTTCATGTGAGTTAATCCTATAATTTTTAGTGTACAGGTTGACAGCAATATTGTACTTACAGAAGAGGCTTAATGCCAGCGAACACATCCACCAACATCTGGAGTTTTAGTGACCTCACTGGATGTCTCTAGTTGTGCACATCATGAATCAGGTGGGTGGTGACGTCTGATGCAGAATTTGCCTCGCCAATAATGCATAAAGGATGTTTAACTTGATAGTGATAAGGAGAGGTCATCACTACATTATATGTATCATATTCTGTGAGGTGAGGATTGTTAGAGGTCTAGGAATCGGAATATTTACTTGAAACTCCAAGATGGGGTCGAACCTCTACCTTTACTACATATGGATTTGAGACTGGTTCTGGGTCAGCACCCGAGTTTAATTATAATTGAGTCTTTGATTGGTTAATATATTGTTCTTGGTGCTTCCACCAGTTCAATTATTATTGGATCAACTTCTACGACGTTTAAAGGAACTAAACCAGGTGAATCTACGTCGACTGGTGCAGCTAGTTTGATGGTCACATATCATGATAGTTATATTGAAGTTAGAAAAACACCTCATTATGGGACTTGGGACTCTTACATTGAAGGATCAAGAACTACCTATGATGCTTCTAGGAATCAATATGGTACTAGTTCTAGTACATAATTTGTAATTGTAGGAACCTAATTTTCCTTTAGTACACGCTTAACGGTTTGCATCAATCATGCAGCAGGGATAAATATGGTCAAGAGAAAATTTGTTCAATTGCTTTTTTGGATCTCTGAAGATCGAGGTGCATGGCACCAATATTACTAATAGGAGGTAGACAATTTACAAAATTTACTAAATTGTAACACTTCATTGTCACAATTGCAATTTTCAATGACATGATTAAAAATGACTAACATAAATGACTAATTCATATTCTTCTAGTTAGTCATTTTTTTATGTTGTGACTAAATTAGTCATTTATGTTAGTCATTTTTAACTCTGTCACTTATTATCTAGTCATATTTGTTAATTGGTGACTAACTTAGTCATTAATTTTAGTCATTTATAGTTGAGTCAATCAAAATTGCTCATATTTAGTAGTAAATCACTTGAAAAACATGTGGTGACTAGAATTTTTAGTCACGCAGTAGCTAGTTCCTCATATTTTACTAGTGACGAATTTCAAAAAATGGGCCATAATCACTTACAACCAATTTGTTTTCTTCTCAAAATTCGTGATGTGGGAATCTCTGATTTTTGGTGTGGAGATGTATTGGACAAGTAAAACATTTCTTGCAAAATTTCAGACAAACCTAGTTTGTCTTTTGTGAGAAAACAATTCAGGAAGTTTGATGAAACACCTGTAAAAATTTGTCCATATAGATTTTCGATGACTTATTTTCTCATTTATCAAAAGATGTGAACTAGGTGTTATCTCTAGGGTTGTTCACCTGTTTATTTTTAAAATTTTTGACTATGGTTGGTTTTTATTGTTTTAATTTTGTTGTGTTTTATATTTTTTGTCTGATTGATCATCATTAGGGTTTCTTTCATTACCTAAAAGTCATTAAAAGCTTCATTCATGAGCCATGAGCCCATGTACATGCAAGAAAGTAAATGTTACATGGTGAATTCTTATAGATGGCAGCATTTATCTTAATTGGAAGCATTTTACTTACTGGCAGCAGAGTTACAACTTTCCTCGAGACATAGGTCTAAGGCCAGATGGATTAAAGGCTGAATCATTTCGAGAGACTGCTGTTGTAATCATGAATGCTATTAATCTTGTTGAGACACTAATGGATGTGAATTAATGGTCAAGCATGTTTCCTGGCATTGTATCATGCCCTTTTCACTATGGATGTGCTTTCAATAGGCGTAGCAGGCAACTACAATGGTGCTTTGCAAGTGATGCATGCAGAGTTTCAAGTGCCCTCTCCACTAGTGCCTACCCGAGAGAATTATTTCATCAGATATTGCAAACAACATTGTGGGATTGGTATTTTGTATATAGGGTATTGATATGTTGTCTCTTGGATCCTTCAAAACTGGTGCTATCCTCCTGGCAGGACTCTTTTATATGATATTTTCTGTGTCTTCTTCACACCTGTAATGGCAACACAATTTGCCCATTCAGTATATTGTTCCTGGTGTAATTGGTATATTGTTGCTCGCTTTTATCCAGCAGAAGTTACAGCCAAAGGTTGGTAATGACGAGTTCGGCTATTTGCTGGCTAATATCTTGGAGAAAAACAATGTAAATAATAAGGGCATGTGTTTAGATGCAGGGGCTCGAACTGCTTTGGCATTTGTCACATTAAGGGATGATGGTGAACGTGAATTCATGTTTTACAGAAATCCAAATGCAAATATATTACTTAATAAATCAGAGCTTGATGTGGATCTCATCAGAGAGGCAAAAATTTTCCACTATGGTTCAATAAGCCTTATTTCAAAGCCTTGTAAATCAGCACATCTGGCTGCAATGAAAATAGTAAAGATGCCGGCGTTCTTCTTTCATATGATCCTAATTTGAGGCTGCATTTATGGCCATAAGAAGATGCAGCTCGAGCAGGTATTTTGAGCATTTGGGATTCTGCAGACATTATAAAAATAAG
Source organism: Pseudotsuga menziesii (assembly GCA_001517045.1). Taxonomy (NCBI): domain Eukaryota; kingdom Viridiplantae; phylum Streptophyta; class Pinopsida; order Pinales; family Pinaceae; genus Pseudotsuga; species Pseudotsuga menziesii. Next base: position 106,002 of record LPNX010835384.1, read on the forward strand.
TGAACCGGAGATTGTGTTTTTAACTGAAGGTGAATATCCTTACGATGATACTGTTGTACGCAAACGTTTTCACCCAAATCTGAAGCTACTGCTTGTCACAGAAAAGGTCCATCTGTGATTACACTGTCTAGGCAAAAGTTAGCTGCAAACCTGGAAGCAAGGATGATGGTAAGAAGGATGACATGGTTGCAACAACTGCAGGCTTTGTTCATGTCCCATATATGTTCATCTTTGAGCCTTCGAGTTTCTGCATAAAATCAGTTGTTAGATTCTCAAGTTTGAGATCCTTGGTTGATAATGGATCGAAGGCTTAGAAGATTGAGAAGGTCCTGCAAATTGGCATCACATATAATCGCAAAATTAAGAGAGACAGTCTTAATTCAAGGAAATCCAATGGAAAGACTTGCAGCGTACATGGTGGAGGGTCTTGCTGCACGAATAGCATCTTCAGGGAAAAGGTGCAGAGCTTAAGGCTGTATGCACAGAAGCTGGGATGTTTGCATTGCAGGAGCGACGTGTCCATGTTACACAAGAGGATTTTGAAATGGCTGCTGCGAAGGTTATGAAAAAGGAGACAAAGAAGAACATGTCACTGAAGTTTAGAGGCTTCTTTTAGAGTTATAGTTTGCTTGTGAAACCAACTCTGTTTATTGACAGATGTCTCTCTTAGTATTCCACTTGTAGTCTTAAAGTTTGTAAAGGATTAACTTCCCACTTTTGAAGGAAGTTCAATCCAGAAATTTAGGATCTATTGTTAGTTTGTAGATAGAATATTTTTGTATAAGAGAGGTCCCAGCTAAGGGCTCAAGAGATAGGGGAGTGAGTTCTTCCTTTCAGGGGAACGCAGGGGACTGCGATGTTGGCAGTTTTGGGAGTCATGCATGATCTATTGTAAACACCTATGTGTAGCATGAACATTTTGCAGATTCAAACAGGTTCTATTTATGAATGAAGCATGATGATGATTTGTTTCTGTATTGCATGAATTGTTTCTCTGGTAATTTTGTTAAGTATATGGTCATTCATATTCCATTACTATAATTCTTATCAAGAGAATCAATTATCTTTATATATTTATACACAGTAACGGTTTCACTTTATGTTTTCAGGATCATAGAATCCTTACTTTTGAATGCTGTATTGTATTTTGTGTTACATGGTTTCTACAGTTTGTCTTGCAGCCCTCATTGATTTACCAGCCTATCATATGTTTTGATCTCTTGATAAATACTTGTATTTACCCATCTGTGATTTATACCAGTGCTGTTCATTGTAAAGTGTGTGATGTTTTGATTTTATTCTGAAACTGTATAAACTGTATAAACAAGTAATATTATCCTAGTTCCTTCTAATCCTGGGAGGTTCTATTAGCCCTAGTTTTATACCAGCCTGTGTTCCCAATTTGATTTCATTTTATTTATGCATTTTTGAACAAATATTTCCTTAAGCTTGAATCCCGTAGTCTAGGTTCAACTTTAGGGATAACACCAGGTCTTTCCCAAATTTAGTACTGAGATGCACTAGAGTAATAATAACTTGCATGAAATTTTTTATCCATAACCATTTTGTACTTTCAGATAAATTCAACTGTTTCAACAATGTCTTAGTAGAGTTTCAGCAAGGATTTTGAGCAACGAGATATCTTGGGATCGGTGCATTTGGTTGTTATGATTTTTGCCAAGGATTATGCATTAAAAGGTGAATTATTACATCACCAAAAGTATTCTTCATCCAAGTTATGGTTTTCATACAAACTAGAATTTTCAAAATTGTTGTTACTCCACTACACTTTGTTGAAACTCCATCAAAATTGTTAGAAATCACTTAAAGGTTATTTTTGAAGGCGCGATGGCTATGAATAGGAAGCATAAATATGCTAAGATGATCTAGATTTCCTTATGTTTAGAAATCATTACTTGTTGGTTCATGATTTACTATTGATGGCATGTTTTGAGATTGTCCTTTCATGAGAAATGCAACAGTCATTGTTTGAAGAAGTTTCAAGTAATATTTGGAAAGAAGCATAATGTTCCATTAGCATCATTAGTGGGAAAGAAGAGTGGTTTTGGTCACTGTGCATGGTAAAATTAAAGAAACAGTCAAATGAGTCCTTCTAGCTTTGATTCCAACATAGGTATTGGGCTGCATGAGTACATGCAGCAATTTCAATTTGGGGGAGATGTTGGGTCACAGATTTGTCCCTATTTTCATCACTTATCGACACCTATTCCATCCCTCTTATTCCTATTATTTATCATTTATCATTCCATTTTCCATCCATTTGTTACAATTTCTCATACAATACCATATTACTCCCATTGATGCTTTAGTGGTTAATAATGATTATTTTACTTTTTTTTATCATGAATTGAAGACTATTATGCATGATTTTAATGATGATGGTTTACAAAGCAATCTCTTATGGCATCACTCATGGTTCAAGCCTCCAAGGTTGGCATGTTGGCACATATCTACATGGAAATATACAACATGGTTTTGTTTTTGGGTTTGATGGCATGGATTCATGATCTTGAATTCGTACCCAAGTCCAACATGGAAGCCTTCAACTCGTGATCAAATTGTCCTAACCAAAAATGTGTGTCACATAATAAAACATTGATTTTTGTTGCAATTTTCGGTCATATGAAGAAGAACTGCAAAAATCCAAGACATGGGTTTTGTGCAGGACGACCTCAAATACTTGGAAAATAAGAAAAGCACCCAAAACAACCACGGTCTGAGCTATACGAGTGGTTCTTTAAAGGGTATTTTTATATATTTACTGTTGCGGTTGGTGTTTCAAAATATCATTTTGTTAAGAAAGATTCCAAGTTGGTAATTTGGTTCCTCACCTTCATGAGATATTTTTTATGTATAGATATGTAATCAATCTCATGTTGAGGGAGTGAAAGAATTAGTATCCCAATTCATTATTCTCTTTGGATCCAACATTGTAACAATTCAAGTTTGGTTAATGTATGTTGGTGGTTTCTTAAAGCAAAGTTGTAGTCTTTTCACTGCGGAGATCCGGCGCTGCTCAATGGAGGAAGGGCCCTCTTCCCTGAGCATATACTGGTAGTGTTGATTGTAAGTGTTTTATTGCGTGAATTTGTTTATTATATAGTTTATTCTTTCATTCGTTGTTAGATTTAGCAGTGTGGTTATTTATGTTAATTCGCTTTGAAATATCATTGACCAACATAACACTTCTTTCATATTTATGTAATTAGAACTTTCTTGGTAAGAGTTGATTTTTATTGCAATGTTTGAAGTATGAGTAGATTTATAGTGTGGTTTTATGAATAGTTTTGGGGTTTGTTTTCCTTTCAAGAAGGTGTGATCTAGTTTACAATGATTTTCGATTTCATACCAATAGATCAATAGTGCAAGGTAGAAATTGTGCTTGCATAGATACTACACAATAGCTTTGAAATAAAAGAATTCCTCGGGTTGAGACTTTATGTTCTAGGAGTTCCAATTTTTTATTTAATGAGACAATTAATCTTCCCAACATCTATGTGTGTGTGTGTGTGAGAGAGAGAGGGTTGGTGAGTAGATATGGGGGTGGTGAATAAACAACAGGGTTGGGGATAGGTGTAGTTGGATGAGTTGGGGAGTGAGAGAGAGTGGACAAGGGATTAGTAAAATAGTTAGGGGGGATGGAGAGTGAGAGAGGCAAGCGAAGTGTTTGGGGTTTGGGGAGAAAATTAGGGTGATTCGAGAGAAATGGGGGTATATATATGGATGATGGGTGTTGGGGTTAAATAGGGAGGGATATGTATTGGAGAATATGGGGGGAGAGGAGGAGAAGTGGGGGTTAGAGGTTAGCAGGGAGAGAGAGAGAAAGAGAGATAGAGTAGGGAGAATCTTAGTGGTATGGGGAGACATAGGGATGTGTGTTTGTGTGTGTGTGTGAGAGAGAGAGAGAGGAGGGTGTTGTTAGTGGTAGGGGGAGACATACGTGTGTGTGCGTGTGTGTGTGAGAGAGAGAGAGAGGAGGGTGTTGTTAGTGGTAGGGGGAGACATACGTGTGTGTGCGTGTGTGTGTGAGAGAGAGAGAGATGAAGGGGGTTGTTAGGGGTTTGGGGCGGGTTTATAGGTGTTCTAGAGGGGATGCAATGGCATATTTGGGGAGTTAGGAGAATATGTAATAATAAAGCATACAAGTTTTTTTCACCAAAACATGCGTACATTTTTGTTCACCAAAATGTGTGCACTTTTTGGTTCAATAAAACACGCACATGGTATTTAACATTATAAATATATTGTTGTAATGTTCCCAACTCTGATATGCATACCTAAACACTAAATACTACTGCAAATTAAATAAAAATTCTGCTATGAACTTGAAACACTCAGTGAAATTTCTGTCTAGGAAAATAAAGGTGTTTTTATGAGAAACTTGCAGGAAGAGGAGAAGGAAAGGGAAGAAAACAAAGGTAAATTTAAGACAGTGAATTCCCTCTTCCCTAACACATTTATATTTGGCACCATTTAGGTTTCAGAATCCACTCCGCGAAAACCTACTCCCATGCTTCTGGGCCACCCAACTGTGAAACTAGGAACAATAGTTCAGTCCTTTCAACCAGGGGATTGGGGAAACTGGATATGGATCTGATATAAATCTATATTGAAGTATAGAAATTTTAATGTATGTAAATGACATATTTGGGAATTTTAGGACATTGGATTGGAAAACTATTCCCTTGGACTGCACTCTAGGCTCGAGTTATGGGACTTCCAAACACATGGAGAAGGTTAATAAAACTTAGTTTCAGACATGGAAGGTGTTAAATATGAAGTTAGTGAATGATTAGAACTGAAATAAATAAAATTTGAAACATTTAAGTCCTTCAACTCATTCAAAATCTAAAACTAGTCATTTTTCAATGCATTTCTATCTAGGGTGTGGAAATGTTTCTCCAAAGTAAATTAGATCTATTCAAAACTCCGTAATACTTGCAAAAAGGTAAGAAAACATTATTTCAGATAATTAATGACTGAATTCAATCTCACAGGAGTTTCATATCTTTACTCATTAATTTAGTCTTCATTACAAGGATAGAAAACTAGAATTTGAGATAGACATTGTAATGAAAAACTATTAGAACATTAAAAGCTATTAGAACATTACAGAATTTTTTCCATTTGTAGGAGACTCATATTAGGGACTGATAATAACCTCAATTAATGGCATAGATCCATCAATCTCTCTTCATCTCTTCAGATCATCAATCTCTCATAAAAGGAGAAAATCTTGAAGATAGCTCTAAGATTCGAATGCAGGAGTGTCCCGATCACTCTAATGTGCTGCAATAAAATGGAAATGACTTTAGAACTTGTAATAACATTCTGTTAATGGATGAGATATTCTCCATAGATCCAATATAACATACAATGAGAAGGGAAGAAGAGGGGAGAAGGGGAATAAGGGACTTGGGGCACATCACCCAAGAGACTGAGGATCACAACTCAGAAATGAATCTTAAGCTTCTATCAATTAAAAAACATACATTAACCAAACTGAATAATGGAATTGGAAATTCCCTTGAGTATACCTTGGGTGACTTATTGAGCAATTCCTTCACTCGTTGAATAAGTAACCCACTTGCCAATCTTGTTCCTAAGCCATGAGTGGCCCTCCTTGATGGAATTAACAATTTTGGTATGCATGTTTCCTTCTTTGTATAACTTAACCCAAAGTTGAAATTCGACCTCCTTGAGAAAAATATCAAGTATGAATCTTAGTAAATGTTTCCATGTTTTTATCCTTCAATCCAAAATGGAAAACGCGCCTTCCTTGAGTAATTAGCAAGTTTGTACATAAGGTAATATTTCCTTGCTTTTCATCCTTGCACCAAATTGGAAACCAATTTGGATAGTTTCTATATTTTCTATGAAATCTTTATTTTCCTTTCTTTTGCATTGTTTCCATTTTCTCATCGTAGGAAAGTTTCTGAATGCACCCTCCTTCCTTAACAACTCATTTCCACCATTAATTATTTTTCATAATAATTAACTAATTACAAAAAACATGAAGTTGGAAATTACATGCCTCCATAGTTTTAAATAATCAAAATTCCTAGGCATCGTTAATTAATTCAATGTTTAACCCCTGAACACTTGACGAGGTCAACACTTTCAATGTCCCTTCAAGGGAGGTACATGGCAATTGTTTGGTTTGGTGATGATAGCATTAAAATATTGGGAGGGGCTAAGGGATTAGAGATAGAATGATAGGGGCATGTTAGAGGGTTAGAGGTAGAGAGAAAGGATTAGGGATTTAGGGGGAGACATAAGGGTGTTAGTGGTAGTAGAAGACATAGGGATGCATGTGTGTGAGAGAGATAAATATAAAGAGAGGAGGGGGGTGTTAGTATTAACTAGGGGAGGCCTATGTATATGTGTGTGTGTGTGTGTGTGTGTGTGTGTGTGTGTGTGTGTGAGAGAGAGAGAGAGAGAGA
>LPNX010835384.1:112520-138512 GCA_001517045.1 Pseudotsuga menziesii
TTAATATGGGTTAGGGGGAAGATGGCGGGGTTAGTATGACTTTGGGGGAAGAGAGAAATATTGGATGAGCGCTGTTAGTGGTAGTGGGAGACATAGGGATGTGTCTATGAGATAGAGAGAGAGAGAGAGAGAGAGTAGAGGGGTGACATATGGATGTGAGTGGGTGTGTGCGTGTGTGTGTGGGTGTGTGTGTGTGTGTGGGTGTGTGTGTGAGAGAGAGAGAGAGAGAGAGAGAGAGAGCCAATGGGGAAGTGGCGTGTTACGCAGTTGGAGAATAGATAATATGGTGGGGATTAGGTGTAGTTAGATGAGTTGGGAAGTGAGAGAGAGTGAGAGAATGGGTTAGTAAGAGTTAGGGGGGAGAGAGAGGGGGGGTTAGGGGTTTATGGGTGGAATTAGGGTAATTAGAGGAAGAGGTGGTTATAGCTATGGAGTGTGAGTGTTTGGGTTAGAGAGATAGGGATATGTAATAGAGAAGACTAGAGGGGAGAGAAAAAGGAGGAGGGGGGATTAGAGGTAGGGAGAGGGGGAGCTGGGGTGAAATAAATTTTGTCACCATTTTTTGCTAGATTATGTGCCTAAATAAAAAACAATTACAACATTTATCGTCCTCAACCTAACTCACTTTACCTCTACCTAGCTCAAAGGTGTTTATGCTCCTCTATTAAAAATCACATAAATTTTGGACCGAGATATTGATAATGTGAAAGCACGCTTAAGAAAAGGGAGTGGCGGGTATGGGTCCTAAAAAGCACCAAAAAAGCTCCATTGGACCCCCTTAAATGAATTTGATAAATAATATTCCTGTGAGTATATTGGGTTAGTTTCGATGGGTAAAACCTTAAGGTGGGAAGGCCACAAAAGGTCGATCGATCTCTAGTCCACCTATGAAATTAAATCAGAGAATTGAAAAGAAGAATTAGAATCCAGTATATTTACATACAATGGAATAGTTGGTTATTGCTCTATACTTATCCCCTTGAAGCCCTATATTGGAGATATTTGGAATCTATGAAGACACGACTGGTGAAGGTGAAGACTAAGGTAATTTTTCTTCTATTTGAGAACTATTTGCATTCCTAATTTTGCTTATTTTTGAGAAGTATTTGTATTATTGTACATTCTTATTTTATTTTTAGAAATTTTGAAGAGTTCTTAGAAACATCTGTCATTTTGTTTTTAAACAAAAATAATTCATAGAGAGTGGAGATATAACATCGGTTGAATGTCACATTTTTCAAGAAGAGGACAACTAAGGAAATATGGAGAATACTTGTGCTTATTCTAGAACTTTGAAGGTATGGGGTTTGGGGTTTACGGGGATTTCTTCAGACATTGATTCATTGTTGGGACCCTGACCATGGTGCATTCACACTCAAAGGGGAATTTTAGGAAATCGCGGTAGAGGACATCTACTTTCTTACTGGGATCTTGAGAAGAGTATCTTGAGTGAACCTCAAAGGTTTTGTTTAAGGGGATATTTTCTAGCGAACCATTCCCACAAAATAAAAGTTGTTGTAAAACTCTTGTTTATCAAGGTATGGATGGACTATGTGTACATTACAAAAAAAAGATGAATGTCGTCACTTTGATACCCTTGTCCTCTTGTTCTGTCTAAAATGAATTTAAAATCCAGGGGTATTATCTGAGCTTCTATTGTTTTATAGAAATGTTTATCCCCAAATATGATGTCACATAAAATAAATTCCTCAACTTTTAATTGGGTATGAATGGCTTCTCTAAGTTGCGTTAGTTGTGGATAACGAGGAGTGTCAAATGGAAGGCATATAAGAGCCAAGTTTTTTATGATAGAGGCACATTACCACATATCATAGTATGAAATGATGGACAAAAAGATACTGGAACACAATGAAAGATTTCTTGATTCCACTTGTCATTGACAATGATACTTTTTATTGATGGAGCCAGTAACAAATATGTCTGTATTATAAATGAAAATTGAGATACCATTTATGTGGGAAGAAAAGCATACATTCCTACAGCTACTATATTTCCTCCTTGTAAGTCATTCGCCCATTGAAAAATTGAATGTAATAACCCATTTTTTGATATCTTTCCTTAGTTCAACCCTACACTCATCTTTCATAGGAAATTGTTTCCTCCACATGTAAGGAATACATTTGTTTCATCAAAAATTGATCTCATTCCTCTAACAAATGAAAAATGAATGATTCATTGTTATTTCTCCAAGAAGTTCTAAGGTCAACTTCTCAATAAATAGAGATTGTATAAATCCTATTAAGATCCATATGTTCTAGCTCACGAAATGAGAGCTTATTTATCTTAGACATAAACATAAGAACCTTAGGATCAATACTAGAGAGTTGTTTCTTTGCAACTTCAACCTTCTCAAGACATACTAGTAGAACTATAACAGTATTGGGAAGATGGCATCCCCTTAACACCCCCCTATCTCTACATCTAACCCCTAAACACCCCCTATCTCTATATACGTAACCCCTCGAGAAATAATAAAAAGAATGTGTAATGCACCTAAAATTAATAATTTATTATTAGTTTTTGTTGAAAATACTTTAATTATTATTTTTATTAATTTTTATAGAAAATCAAAAATAAAATATTTGTGATGATTATTCTTTATTAATAAAAGATACTGAAGGGGGGGAAAAGTGGAAATAACTGTTGAAGAGTGTTTGCTAACCCAAAAGAGGAAAATACAAGTGGTCAAAGTTATTGAGTGAGAACTCAACATGCAGGAGACATCATCCCAAAAAATCTAGTCACAACTCCTAGCGGAGTGCTAAAGAGCAGGAGGCTCATAAATGACCAATTCCTAGGAAAAATACTATATAATAGTATGTCCATAAGCAAGCAGGAGGCTAGCATTGGACGGGGATAGAATCTGAGAATGCAAGAACTGGCACATTGAAGGATTTTTTCTTGTGGTTTAGCAAATAGGCTCAGGGGTTTTGGAGCAAGTAACTTGGTTTCTCTAGGAGTTGGTTGGGAGGAACGTCTTGTCGGCTTTTGTTTTCCCGGCAGTGGTGCCAGGTTCTTATCTTATGTTTTACTTTTACAATAGGCTGTTTCATTCCATATCTGGAATTGCAAAATGTAGGACCTAGTATGCATCAATTTGTATCTAGCATGTATCTAAATAGATAAAGAAATTGTTTACAATTCCATATTCTTTCTAGTATGTTAGAAACTAGATCTATTGGTGTATGATACTCATGCATACAAGTACTTTATATTTAATTTTAATGTATCGTTGTATTTGTTATCTTCTCCACAATCTTTCCTAGGTTGTAAGTTAAAACTGTTAGTATGTAGGATAACTGGATTTTCCTGTTTATTAGTATAAATATTTATAATTCATGATTAGGATAGATTGAGATAACAATTTACTTTTACTTATAAAAAATTAGAGATATATTACAGTTAATATCTAATGGTTACTTTTTTACAATCTGAACTATCATCTAGCAACACACAAATTCTAGTTTTGAAATCACCTACAGTCACAAAGTTATTTTCTATTCTTCTAGAATAGGTCTTATTCAATTAATCTCATATGTTTAAACCCCTACAGAACAAACATAGTTAATAATTAAACAAATCCTTTATGTTTCTCACTAAATTAGTCTTAACCGGATTAAAGATCCAAAGTAAATAGTTATAACCTCATCGCATAAATCTACAAAATAAGCAAACTATAGATGCAAGGGTGTCCTTCCTAAAACCGGTAGTAAGCCCATCTATGATGGCCGCCAATATTTAAAGTTACAACCAACAAGATCTTGTTTAAATCCAAATCAAATCTACAACACATTGAATAAACTATTAAAACAATATTGTTCCACATAAGTTGCAAGACTCCACGAATCATTCAAACATTAAATAAAATTATCTAAGAATAGTCATAATCCCACGATCATTGTTGCCATTACTAAACCAAAGATTTGCATACACATACAAAAGCTAAAACATTGTTGTCTAATTCCAAAACAAAACCTTCATACGGTTAGTATTTATCGTAACTAACTACTACACATAAATCGTAAAGATCCAAAATGGGGTGTATCTAGTTAAAGAGTTATAGACGTAAGTTCATTTTGTAATGGCTTCCATTATAACAAAACCAAACACAATGCACAATAGAGCTAACAGAGTTATATTAAAAAAACCTCTCACGGGTTCATCGAAATAATACTAATATATTTATTTACATAGTTATGGTTTTAAACTTAAAAAATTACACTAGTAGAAAATGAGAAATTAATGACTAAAAAATGACTAAAATCAGGCTATAAACGACTATTTTTTATTTTGTGACTAATAGTAGCAAATTTCCACTATCTTATAGCTAGTCATATTTCACTAGTAATTAATAGCTTGACTTAGTAGTCATTGATTTAGTCATTGATTTAGTCATTGTTAGAAAATGATTTAGTCATTAATAGACAATGCTTTAGTCATTGTTAGTCAATGATTTAGTCATTGTTTTAGTCATTGATAGTTAATGATTTAGTCATTGATTTACTCATGGATTTAGTCATTGATTTAGTCACTGAGTTAGTCATTGATTTAGTCGCTGATTTAGTCACTAATTTAGTCACTGATTGCAACCATTAATGACCAAATATACGACTAAATAAACTACTAGATGTTAACATATTAATGACTAAGCTAAATATGACTAAGATACGGCAAATTAGCTACTAATAGTCGTATATATGTGAATTTAGTCACTTTTGTAGTCACAAATTTATGATAGGGCATGGAGGAATCGAACCACCAACCTCCTGCCTATAATTAGGCAGGAACTCTACCATTGAGCTAGCACCCTTTAAGAAGTTGTTATTGCTTGACAGTGATGATATTCAAACAAATTTATGATAGATATCAATATACAAACTACATAATTATTACTATTACAACTTACTAGTAACTAGTATTTATGATAAACTAATTCCTGAGAGATATGTACAATTTTCCCTGTAACTAAAGCTAATAAAAATACTACAAATACTCTTACCAAAGAGATTTGGTGATGAGTATTTTTATCAACCCAAATGGCACTTCTCTGTCTGAGTGCCGACACTTCACTTGTTGGCACACAAAAGGACATTTATGGATTGAAGGTTGCCTAAAACACTATAGATGGGTGTATTATGAAATACATTTACTATCCATCTAGCTTGCCATTTTTACCTTTTCATATGTCAATTGATGTACGCTACTTTTCCTATAAGCAACCCACGTACATACGTGACTTTTCCTACAACATATCGCGTACTGTACGCGAGTATTATCATTGCAACCTGCGTACAGATCTGTACATGAGTTTCCCTTATAGAAACTCACGTGTCATACGTGGGTTTCCAGTATCAATACTTGCGTACGCCTTCCTTTGACATTAAAAATAATAAATCACGATTAATGGAGATGTGTTAAGCCCTAATCAATAACTATCTTAACTATCTCAACCTCCTCAACCTTCAAAATTACTCTATTTCACTAAGTATAAATAGAGGCCTTAGGGAGGGCATTAATCAATCATACTTGGAGAGCAAAGTTGTGCTGGTGGTATCTATTCAAAAGTATTTGGAGCAGCAAAACTCAGAATCCTTTGGTTGCAGAGGAGTCCTTATTTCAGGGTTGGGTTGTAACCTTAACTCATTCACTATTGTTAATAAAGAGAATCCTTATTCCAAATGTGTGTTGAATATCTTTCATGTTTCATGGTTTGATGAATATTTATGATAAAGCACTCTATATATTGTTTATATAACTTGTCAAATATACATATATAAGTTTGCATTTGGAGGATTTTCTCTTTGCAGGTGAAGGAGAAACATCCCTGAAAGATTTGGAGGAGAAGCGGAGTGGGAGAAGACAAAGCTTGGATCAACCGTCGTGAATCGGGTGAGTCCATCCTATCTTCCTATTTTCCTTTATGTACTTTAAAGCTAATTCTATGCAAGTTTTAAGAGTACGTTGGTAGCCCCAGACCTTCGGTTATAAGGTGTTTATTCCTGAACAATAGAACTGGCAACTCTGCTGGGGAGACTAGACTGCTGTAGGTTATTTCTGTTACCCTTGAACAGTCTTTGCCTTGAGTTTGTGTGTGGTATCTTGTCCTGGTTCATGCTTACCATAGTTTTTGAAGACCTTGTGAATTTTCCTTCTTTTTAGAAAATTTTGTACCTAGACGCGGGTTGCTCTTGCATACAATTGCGTATAGAGGCCTCCGTACGCAAGTTGATCTCTAGGACAGTCGTGTACGATACACGAGTTTCCCTTATACGTAGTAGCGTATAAGCCTTGGAATAGGAATTTCTAGGCTAGGGTTTTCTTGTCCCTGTCCTTCTCTAATTTCTATTTTCTGGTTGGTCTTCCTTATAAGCACTGTGCTATTAGTTTGATGACTTTGTTGGCCACACCTTGTGCTTTCCTGTAAAGCCCTTGAGTTCTCTTGTTTGGATTTTCATTCTGTTTGCAAATTTGAAGTGGATTTGCCTATTTGGGTTATAGGTTTAAGTGTTGTTTGTCTGAAGTAGTGATCAGGTTTCCAGGCATTGTCTATCCCAATCTATTTTCGAGTAGTGATTGGTGTGCCACTTACCTTTGTGTGATTTCAGTGTCTTCTTTACATTGTGTCCACCCAAGCTAGGGTTCCAATTCTTCCTTAGGTGGTTGATTTCTTGGTCTTTATAATCTATTTACTTCGCTTTGCTTACTTTATACAATTTGTTAAATTCAAGCATACTCGAGTTTTTATGCATTTTAGGTGCATAAGTAGTCTTTGAGGATTTTAAAAAGTGAAGAGAAAAACATTTTGAAGATTTTTCTTGTAATTTTGCATAGAGTAGTTTTACTTCCAGTTTTTAAAATATAATCTCAAAAATTACAAAAAAATATAGTCTTATTTTTCTTTTGCATTTATAAAAGAAAAAGAAAAACACATGTTTGCTTTATATGCATGTAGATTAGGTTTTTAGTCTAGATTGCATGGCATATCATTGTTTTTGAAAAATAAATAAAAAGAATTGGTTTTTTTGTGGCTTTCAAGTTTCTATTTTGAAAAAATGAAGAGAATAGTTTTTGCTTTTTGCATTTCATATCTCTTTGTTTAGTCATTTTGTTTCAACTTTGAGTCAAAACACCACATAAGTTTCATGCCATTTACCCTCTAGCTAAAAACAACCCTTAAAATAAATGATATAATTTAAAAAGTATTAGTAAGTTTTATTTTATAGGGTCATACACCAACTAGCTCAGGCTAGACTTGTGGGATAGGGAATTTAAACTCCCCACAAGTGTTTAATTTCAGACTTAGTTGGCCAATCACTAGGTAAACCCTTTTCTACGTTGATTGTACCTAGGAAGCTCCTCTCAAACAGGAGTTAAGTACAAGGCCGCGTGGAGGCTTGGACTAGGGAGATAACCCTCTGATTCCTTGTCGAAACATAAACCAGGGTTTTTACACATCTAGGGATTCTGTCCTAAACATATTTTTGGGCTCAACTACCCTAACCATGCATATGAACTAGGCTTGCGACTGTCCCCCAAGACTATCAATATATTTAAGGTATCCTTTAGTCTCTTTGACATCTAGGGTTCATACACAGGTACACCGAAAGGCTATTTCTAGTTGACCTTAGAGGGGCTTGGAAGGTAACCCCGGTAGAAGGTGTGGGATGGCGATGGGTGATTCCTCTGCTTGTGCCTAAGAACATCTACAGGGATTCCAAGTAAATGTCTATCAGCTTTCTTCTAGAAAGCATATCTTATACCTGTTTGTCTATTTAGCTTTAGGAATTTTTAGTGAGTGCTTTGTGGTTTGTCTGTGCTTAGTGTGCCTTTAGGAGTGTGCTTTGTAATTTTGGTTGCGTGTCAACTTCAGACTTTGTCTTCTTGTTTGAAGCTATGGCTAACACCCCTTTGAACACCAACCAAGAGATCCCCATGCTGGGAACTCCTTGTACTATTCCTCTCATGGGGAATGTTGGTGTTCCTTTGATGGCCACCTTGAATCTACCTGGATTCATCCTAGGGCTACCGGTGTGGTTTTTTTCCACTCCAACTGCCATGAATGCTCCTGATGATTCTCAATTAAGATCCTTATTTCAAGGGCATAAAAAATTTCCTCCCCCTTCACTTGTAGTTAATTCTCCTACTCCTTCTACCTCATGCAGTGAAAGTACTGATAGTAGTAACCGACAGTCTAAAAGGAGTAAAAGAAGGAGGAATAGGAAGAAGGCACATAAGTAAGGGGGCACGCATTCAACCTCTACAAGTCATGTTGAACCTAGTCTCTCAACCTCTATACTTCATGCTGGGGGTAGTCTTTCAGCCTCTATAATTCATGCTGAAGACAATTCATCAGCCACTGTGAGTCATGTTGACATTGTTGAAAAGACTACCCGTTCAAAACGCAAGCCCAAGTTTCCTTGTAATATTTGTGAGGGAGACCACCTTACTTATAAAATCCCTTATATTGAAGAGGTAAGAAGAGTTTGGTTTCATGGTCATCACGTTTTTGAACAACCTATAGTTTCTCAACACCCTACTCAACCTTTGGTTGATCAAGTGGTCGAACCAATCTCAGATTTGGTCGATCCCACTCTTCTTTTGGAGAGTGATCCTGATGTGATTGAACCAATGCCATCTTTGGTCAATCTGACTCTCCCTTTAGAGAGTGACTTTCATGAAGCGATTAAATCAATTCCATTTTTGATCAATCCCACTCTTCTTTCGGAGAGTGAAGTGTCTGCTAATCACATTTTCTTAACTGCCAGTTCAGAACTTACTGAACAAGGGAGCACTGAACTTGCTTCGGATCAACCCCCACCAAGTTCTCGGATTGCTTCTTTTGATTGGGATATCCTAGTTGAGCCGCGCATTCCTTTTGATACACCTTTCCAGATAAAGGTCAAAGTTGAATCATACACGATCGCTCGTTGTATTGTTGATGAAGGAGCCTCAGTTGGTATTTTGTCTGCTTGTGCTTGGCGAGGCATGGGATCTCCCATCCTTGTGTCGAATTCTACTCAGTTACTGGATTTTGATAGAAGAACTTGTATATCCTTGGGAATTCTTGCTCAAACACCTGTTACTTTGGGTAGGAAGACCGTCTTAGTTGACTTCATGGTGATAGAAGACCCCTTGGACTTCAATATGCTCCTTGTACGTGATTATGTCTATGCCATGCAAGCTGTGGTGTCAACATTTTTTTGTGTGATGTACTTTAATCATGGCAAATAAATTGTCACTATCTATTAGTTGTATTTTATTGATCCATCTCCTGACCCAACTCGAGACTAGGTCTTTCCTTTATTGATTCCCAGTGTTTCTATAGACACTACCCCGCCATAGGTGAGCTATGTGGCTGCATGTCCTTTGCGTTCAATTTATACTGAGAAGCCTATGTTTTCATGCTTATCTTCTTAGGACTTGGGCCCAGTAGTTGACCGGGTGAGTCATCCTATACAGACCATGGAGCCTGCTCTCCACCTTGTTGATCCATTTGAAAGTTTAGACATGTGTCCTATCTCGGATGATCTCCTTCCTTCGGATGAAGTCTTCCTAGAGTCTTCGATACAGTCTAACCTTATTTTGGATGTTGGTTAAGTTGTGACTAAGTCTAACCCTAATTTTCCTAGTAATCCTGACCTTTATTCTTATGTTGGACTTGTTGAGTTTTTTGACTCTTTCTTTGAACAGCAAGTCAATGATCTTGATGAGTTTGATTTTTCTTATGAATTTTTTGACTCCTGTGATACTGAGTTTGTTCCTGCAGACTCTATATCCCTTGTTAATTTTTTCTCTCCTTCTGAGGTTGATCTTATTGATTATAAACCCTCAAGCCTTGGTGGTATATAATCTCCTTCAATCGATTCTTCCTTGACTTTCCCTTTTGTAGAAGATAGCAAAGTCACATGTGTTTCTGCCAAAGTGACCCACATTGGATCATTTCCTCTGAATATGATTCTGATGTTGTTGTTTCTTGGAGATAAAATTTTTAGTTGGATTCACAACTGTTTACTGGCCTTGTATTGTTGTTCAAGTTGTAACTGTATTTTCATGTGCCCTGCTCACGCTTATGAGCCTGGTGCCAGCTTCCACACTTTTAGCTTGTTGTATAAGCCCTCATTTTTGTTCTCATCGTCGCTAAGCATTGTATCATTTTGCCTTTGCAACTTGACACCCTTTACCTTGAGGAGACCTTCCTCGAGTGTCTTTATCTTTCTCATGTTCCTTGCATTATGCATAGGTTCGTTCCTCGTGCTTGGAACTAGTTTCACTTGCCTTTGACACTCGTCTCCTCGCATTTAGAGGATTCTTTCTGCTCTCCTTCGAGCTCATTAAAAACATTAAGGAGGCCACGAGTTGACTTTTCCGGACTCGTTAAAAATTCACAGGGAAGATATTGAGTTTATTTAGGCCCGGGTCTGACTCCTCAAAATAGACTTGACTATCAAGTAAACTTGTTCGTTCAGGCTCATTAAGAATATGTGAATGGGCATCCACATTGGTGGTAGGTTATCTCTTTCTCGGACCTTGTGGAATAATACGAGAAAGGATCACTCTCTTTTCTACTGAATTGAGAAGAGTATTCTCAAGCATAGGTTTATCACTTTTCCAGACCTGAGGGAGTAAATTTACGGAAAATGAACCCTTGGTATGAGCTTAGTTTTCTCTTTTTTGTGCTATGGACCAAAACATGAAAAATATTTAGAGTGTACTTTATGTCTTTGTCATGCTTGTTAAACATTAAAGAATAAAGCATCGAGTTTATTGTTGTAAGCCCCATTTATCACACTCAAATGGATATTTCCGAGTGATCTTGCCTTTCTTCACACTCGTAAAACTCAGGCCATATGTTGCTTTTGAAGGAGCGTTGGGTAGGTGGTAATTTAACCTTTTTCGGACCTTCTTGACTAAATACGAAAAAGGTGCACCTTACTTCTTCAAAAGCTAAGAGAGTTCTTCTGTGGTTTGTTTTATACTTTTCCAGCCTCAGGAGACTAAATTATATGAAAAAGGACCCCCCTGGAGTCTTCTTTGGAGTTTTCAGATTCTCTAAACTATGAAAACACTGTTGAGCATGTACTAGTTTGGGCTCATTAAATCCACAAATCGGTGATACTATCAAGCATTATTTTCTCTTCTCTTCAATCTTGTTAAAAAATGAAGAGAGATCCGAGTTGACTTTCCTGGACTCGTTAAAATTTAACAGGGAAGGTAAGGAAGAATTTTTCTCTTGTTTTCAATTAGTGGCAGCATGTCATCCTTGAAAATAGCACTCTTTGTTTTTTTCGATACTCATGTCTCAGTGTTCACTTTCAGTTCAGCTATTACTTTAAGTGTATTACTCTTCCTCTTATCTATTATACCTAGGGAATCTGATCATGTATCCTACATGACAAATAAGTCTAGTTGTTCTATCTATAAACTTAAAAGTTGCCTTGGGTCATTTCTGTGTCATGCTCACTATTCAAGGACTTAACTCAATGTTTGATCTCTACCTGATCCCATCATTGTCATATCTTATATCTCTTGTGTCTCCCTTCCTTTGCCTAGTTCCTAGTCACTCTTATGATCCGTTGGAGGATCTATTGCCTTCCTTATCATAGTACGGTTCTGCTTCAATACTTCCTAACAATGAAGACCTAGAGTTTTGATGATAGTACCTCAAGATTCACTTCCATCATTGGTGAATTCCTTTGCTTCAGTTGTCGATTATCACCTATTGATTGACAAACTGTTGAATCTGCTCCATGTTCGACTTCAACCTACATTTATTCACATGGCTTGGATTGTACTGGTTCTTTGGGATTGTTTATGAATTCCTTAGTTCCTCATCTATGGACTAAGTTGTGCAAGATTATGTTCCACTTATGTACACAGCTCCCAGATCTTTGAAGACTCATCATTATTGTATATTGTGGCTTTGATCCACCTTTGTAATATATGTGGTCTTGTACCCGTATTATATGATGTACTCAAATATTGTAAAGGAGCTAGTGTTCCGGTATATTGAACATAGCATCTTCATATATGACTTTGTATAAAACATTATTGTAGTTGTTTCAGGTACTACCTCTGCTCCATTGGATTTCTGAGTTCTCCAAAGATAAAGATTATAATGTATTTTGGCCATTGTTTCCCTCTGACCTCACACATTAGGGGGAATCTGTTATCAACCCAAATGGCAATTCTTCGTTTGAGTGCCGACACTTCACTTGTTGGCACACAAAAGGACATTTATGGATTGAAGGTTGCCTAAAACACTATAGATGGGCATGTTATGAAACACATTCACTATCCATCTAGCTTGTCATTTTTACCTTTTCGTATGTCAATTGTTGTACGCGACTTTTCCTATAAGCAACCCATGTACATACGTGACTTATCCTACAACATATCGCGTACTGTATGCGAGTATTATCATTGCAACCTGCGTACAGATCTATACGCGGGTTTCCCTTATAGCAACTTGTGTGTCATACGCGGGTTTCAAGTATCAATCCTTGCGTATGCCTTCCTTTGACATTAAAAATAATAAATCGTGATTAATGGAGATGTGTTAATCCCTAATCAATAACTATCTTAACTGTCTCAACCTCCTTAACCTTCGAAATTACTCTATTTCACTGAGTATAAATAAAAGCCTTGCGAAGGGCATTAATCAATCATACTTGGAGAGCAAAGTTATGCTGGTGGTATCTATTCAGAAGTCTTTGGATCAGAGAACTCAGAATCCTTTGGTTGCATAGGAGTCCTTGTTTCAGGTGTTGGGTTGTAACCTTAACTCATTCACTATTGTTAATAAAGAGAATCCTTACTCCAAATGTGTGTTGAATATCTTTCATGTATCATGGTTTGATGAATATTTATGATTAAGCACTCTATATATTGTTTATATAACTTGTCAAATATACATATATAAGTTTGCATTTGGAGGATTTGCTCTTTGCAGGTGAAGGAGAAACATCCCTGAAAGCTTTGGAGGAGAAGCAGAGCTGGAGAAGACAAAGCTTGGATCAACCGTCATGAATCAGGTGAGTCCATCCTATCTTCCTATTTTCCTTTCTGTACTTTAAAGCTGATTGTCTGCAAGTTTTAAGAGTATGTTGGTAACCCTAGACCTTCAGTTATAAGGTGTTTATTCCTGAACAACAAGTACCTCTTCCCATTCTTCATCACTATCATTCTCATAGTCCAAAGAAGAGTCCTTCCTAAACGGATTTTGAAGCCCAATGCCATCACTGCATCAAAAACAAAGAGTCAGAAACAAATCTTTCCCTCTTGTCTACTACAATATTAAGAATCCATGAGCTTCAAGGTGTTTCAGATGTTCCTCATCATGCAGGGCTATCAAAATTGAAACACAACATGTTGCTTTGATAATTAATAAACTTAAAATTATGCAAAGTATATTCACCTTTTCTTTAAGAAGGTTCCATAATAAGCAGGTCTATGGTTGTGATCAAACTGCAAAAGGTTTCTTCTTTTATTGTGAATTGTATTTTAGCTTTAAATCAAGTGATCAACATTCTAAGAGCCAGGCATATTTAGAAACTTATTGCTAATGGAGACTCGACGATTATCATTTGCAAAATTAGAGACTTGACTCCCTATGCACCGTAATGTCTTGCAAAAATGATCTCTAGACCTAGAATTCAAAGAATTCAAAGTATTTTGACTTGGGGAATTGCAAGTATTGCAAGTATTTAGAATTGAATCATTTACTGTTCCAAAGGTACCATTTTGTATGGAGGATTTATGCTTTGTGAATCATTATTTCTTGGCTATAAGGGCACCTAATAGTGGATTCAATAATTAAAGAGTCATGTTGCAAATATAAAGAGAAATACCCTGCTCCTACAACATTGTGTCTTTAGAGAAACCTTTAAAGGGTTGTATATTTGGCTTCTAGGTGATGATACTAGTTATTTGAAAGTCAGGACAACTGATTAAGCATGAATTAAACTTGAAAAACTTGCAAACTATTAGGTATAACAAAATATATATTAGCTATGTGTTGAGATGTACAGGATCTGAAACAGCTTCCATGATGATCGGACAACAGTTCACAAAGAGAAATAACCATTGATAAGAAATGAACTTTCCTTAGAATGTATGGTCACCTAAAATAAGACTGCACTAAAATTGAGATATTAGTTAGCTTTTGAGATTGACTAAACCTATCGAAAAGGTTGGAGAGATAGGTATTCTACAATGTTCTTATAATGCACAATTGCATAAAGGAATATTCTTATCAATATTTGTGACTTTCAAAATGAAGGAATTTACTTGACCATGAAATGTACATTTATGATGAAGCAAAGGATAGAGAAAATCATGATGAGGTTCATATTCACCATTTGAACTGCCTACAAGAAACTATTTCTTCGTAAGGGTAATAAAGCATGTCTCCATCCTGCTTGAGTGGAATGTGAAGGTGCCCTGCCCTAATTATTTGATTATGAATTAGTTTTAAGTTCCAATTCCCTTCAGTCCTTGTGGCATGTTTACACCTTCCACTCTGACTCCCCACATGGGATGTGTTACTTCTTCAATGGAATATAAGAGCCTCACTAAGACCCGGGTCTCACATTTTGGTGTGGAGTTATATTTACAAGTACAAAGTTCAAGGTTCATGAATAATTGTTCAAAACCTACCATTAGTACTATATTATAACATAGGGTATGTTTTTGTGGGAGGATAGAGGAAGGGAAGAGTAGATGGTAAGAGTAAGAGAGGGTCTAACTTAGCTAATTTAAAGAAAAAAAATCTAAATCACATGAACAAAAATCATCACTTGAAAATAATTTGTTTGTTGGAAGTTCATTCTATGTATCATGTAATTCCAATTCCCGAGGTTGTGAAGAGGCAACAGTGTAAACATTGCAGGTTTTGCCTCTTGCCAACCTACGAGTTGAAAATTCATGTGATCAAGCCATCTACTATCATAATAGTGGATCACAAATTGTGAAATCACTTGGCACTGATTTTGTTAGCCTCCAAAATGTCGAGGATCTTAATGTTTCATTAATGACAGAATCAGAGAAATTTCAATTTGACAAATCTATCATTGCCATCTTGAATGAAAGTGGTGTCGTGAACAACTTAGATATTGAAAATAATTCTACTTCATTAGAATCCTTACCTTCCCACAAGGTGAACATCCAGAAGTTTGAAAATTTGATCACTGGATAGCTAACGCCAGAGGATAGTACAACTGTGTTGGAACTTGGAAATGAATTTTTGTTCTGCAATGTCTTTAGTTTCGCTATCAAGTCTGAAAGTATAAAGAGGGAAAGAATTGCTTGTTATTCTTTTAGTGGGCACTCAACAAATCACTGTAGGTTAGAAGCCATCTTTTATACAACAGTCTAATGAATTGACATTGAATGTGTAGGAAAGTATGTTTACTGCTTGTAGACAAGCTGTGCAGATAACCAAAATGAGCATGGAAGTAGAGAATGGAGATATTGACAAGAATGGTTCAATGGAAGAGGAATGCAAAAATAATGAGAAAGCGGCTCAGCTTACACCAGAAGCCACCTATCATCAGAAACTTAATAATTTAACATTTCTTGTTGAAAAAATTATGACTGATGGTTATCAGCAAGCAATGCAAACTGCTCAGTTTAGCATGAAGATAGTGAATGGTTGTGCCAAGCAAATTGAACACTCAAACTTATAATTTCAAAACAGTGGTGAAGCAGTCATCATTAGCATGGATATGGATAGTGATCATACTAGGCAAACTGGTCTTATGAACCAGGAATCTAAAGGGAGTGATAAAGCACTAGGGCCTAGTGCAGAAATAGAGGATGATCTTACTCAGTAGACTAGTCATATGAATCCAAACTTTGGAAAGAATGTTGAAGTAACCAAAACTAGCATAGAAATACCAACTAGTCTTACTAAATACAATCTTATGAACTTGAAATCTGAACATAGTTTTAAAACAGCTAGAACCGGCATGAAAATAAAGAATGATAATTATGAGAAAGCTTGTCTTATCAACAAAGAATATAAAATCAGTGTTAATGTAGGCTGCACAACATTTCAAGAAACAACACAAGATGGAGGGCAGCCAAAGCCTTGTAATGAGCAATGCATCATGACTTCAGATTCAGGTAGTTGTAAAATTGGTTCTCACAGTCATTTGAAGCTACATAATTAACATGCAATAGAGTTCTCAGTTCAGGTTTGATATGCTCATCTTTGGGTCATATATATGTTTTTGTTATGTTCCAACCTATCTGAAAATGTTTTGTTAACATGGTATTTTTACTCTTTCTAAATAAAGGACGGGCTTTAAAAGTTTAACTCTTTGCTTAATGACTTGGAAAGTACGAAGCAAGATAATTTAATTTCTTTGGGTATATTTATATTCTGAAGTTTAGAGTGAAATAACAGATACTGACAAAAATATTTCCAAAAGACAGTTACTCCTATATATTGATAATGGCATGGAGATAAACGTTGAAAATTAAAATAGTTTACTGAACACTTAATATCCTTACAGCTGCTGCAGTGTAACCGTAACATCTATTAGGTTGTTTTATTGTAGGGAATCCTAGCACCCAAGGTGGAGGAAAACTTGTTTATCTTGAAAACCTTGAAAAGGATGTGAAGGAAGCAACAATAGCAGGGTTATATGTGCCATGCATGACAGGAATTTTTTTTAACAAAGATGAAAAAGAGACTGAGAAAGATGAGTTCAAGGTCAAGACTTCAGAGATTGGTCTTGACTCTGTTTCATCTACAATTGAAGAGTGTGCTCTCTCACAAGGTGGTGTGTTCCTAGGTGATAGTGAAGAGTCTGCCAATGAGTGTGATCTTTCTTTGGTGTAGTATTCATGCCAATCTAAGGATGGTCAAGTTGGGGCAGAAAGACTTGAAACAAAAAATCAACCTTTAGGATGCTTAAGATGCAAGGATGTCGAGGTTGAGTCCAAAAAATTTGAAGCTAGAATCCAACAATGTCATAGTATGTCCCAAATTCATGGTATATCTACAGTTAGAGTTAATTCAGGAAATATTTTCTCTGAAGGGAGTAGGAAATCTGCTGCTATTTTGCCTAATTCTGAACATGGGAAACCTTTGAATGCTAGGCAACCTAATGAAATATCTTAGGTGTGATTGTAAAATTTGTATCCGCTATCAAGCTCACATTAATTATGTGGATATGGTGTTATCATTCCATGGTTATCTTTGAAGTGGATGCATTGTTTCATTGAATTATAAACCTGGTTTTCCTTGCCATTCCTCTTAATTGTTTCCAGTCTTATTCTGTGTAGAACCATGCCTTGAAAGACTTAACTAAATGTAGACAAGGTCAACCTGAAGATCCTATTTGGACCAAGACCTTCCAAAATGAGGTAGAAAACAATGGTACCAAAAACTCTGTTGTATGTGAATTGCACTCAATGCCTCAAAAAGGAAACTATTGTCAAACTGCTAGTGAGGCAAATAAAGAGAAAAGACACCTTGTCATATCTTTGAATGCCCTGGACAGGAGCTCCGATGAAAGACCAGAAATGGGTTTCTGTATTCCATTGGATTGGAAAGCTGCACCAATGATCTCAAAAAATCGATCACTTAGCATCACTTTGCCATCAAGTGCATGTCTTCCTGATATTAACAAACATTGCCCATCGTTAAGTAATGTTTCAGCAAGGACTTTATCATATTTGAATAGCACAGCAGCCGATATCAGCCTCAATTCAATAACCTTTCACTGATTCAGAAAAACTCGAATTGCCTGCACAGATTCTTGTGTATGGATCTTTTATGTGAGTTATTTTTAATTTCTTTGAGTCTTCTCAGCCTTTGTGACACTTTTAATTGATATATGTTTTTGTAGCTGGTGATACTGATTGTCTGAGCATGTTTTTATATGACTAATTATGCTTGAAGTCCAATAGGCATTGCCTGTGGTTTAAATAAAAGCTGCTTTACTTGGACCTTGAAGGTTCACAACTTATGGAGGACATTTGAGCTCTGACCTTGTTTTGACATGAATCGGTTAGCAACATAGCATATAAGAACAATAATAATAGATAGTATTTGATGATAATATTAATGATGACTATAATAATGGCTGATGCTCTTCAGAGAGATCAATGCTAATGTTATAATGAATTTCTTTCCTCAGTTAGGGATCGCTGCTAGAAGAATCTATGACGACAATAGCTTTTGGCAATATTATTGGTATATATTTTCTACCCAAATATTTGTTATCATTCCCAATTCTACCTACTTTTCTTATTGAAATGTATTTGGTCTGAAGAATCTCTTCATAGCACTTATGATTTTCAAGCATGCATGGTCCAAGCAATCTAATTAGGTCCCCAATGTGGTTTTCTAGCAACTTGTAGTGGCAGTGTTTCATCCAATCACATGGAGAATTTGTGGGAACAATCTTGGTGTTTGGCTGAAGGAAAAATACAAGCGAATATATGTAGTAATGCTTGTGAGGCACACACTCCCAAAACTTCATGATTGAATATATCATCAGTTTTAGCTAGCACTATGTTTGAAGGTGGTATGCGGACTGTGAGTCCTGCTCCATGTTTGTCTGATGCAAGAGTTATGGGCATGAGGTCAGTTGATTTAGCAGCTGTAAAAAGTCATTCTTTAAGGATTAGATTGGAAATTTCTCCTAATATGGGGAGGGTTGGGCACATGAACAATCCATTAGCCATTATGAGTTTACCATAGCCATTTAGTTCTCCACCTCCTGTATGGAATATGCCAACTCCCATTCATGAGGGAGTTCAATTAACCAGTGTTGCAGGGAACCTTTACCTGGATTCTCCCCAAATCACTCCATTAAGGCATATTTCTCTAACCCCACAGCTTGGAAAGTATGCAATGGGAAAAATAGCTTATTGGAGTTCTTGCAATCCATCTTTACCCTACGTAAGTCCTCGAGCAAAATCTGAGTCTGAATTGTCATTTTCTCCCTTTGTTGTGTCCAAACCTATTCATGAAACCCTTAATGATAGGAGTTCAGTACCACTTTTTGTGCCTCATAAATTGACTACAGCTTTGGTTCCTTCTGTTTCTTCTACTATGATTGGAACTACTATTCCTTTTGTTGTTACTAATGATAAGATGGAAGCCCAAAAAGGTGGCATGGGAATTGATAAACCGTTGAGTGTTGAGCAGAGACCTAGAAAGAGGAGGAAGAGCCATGTATTAGAGGAGATTGATGAAACTAGCAGGTTGACTCCTACAAGGTTGACAATGCCTGCCTCCAGTGGCTCTATACCTTTGCCTACGTCTCAGGTGGTATTATCTCAGGGTTCATTGGTTGTTTCCCAGAATAGTCATGACATTGGAAAATCAAATTCTTCCCTGACCCCAAGTTCAAGTATGCCATTTGTACCTTCTCTTATTATTATCAGGCAATACCAAGAGTAGAGGGGGGGCACATAGTCATTTTTTTCTGAGCAAACAACAAGTTGTATAGAGCAGGCTAGATTGTATTCTGAAGAGGCTGCTTCTTTAGTAGCAACCACAGTTAAGCACAGTCAGTTCATTTGGAGCCAGTTAGTTGTTCAAGAAGACTCCAAAGTGAGTTCTAACTATGAAGTAAATCTTGTATCTGCTGCTACTGTAGCATCTGCAGCTACTTCAGTTGCAAAAGTGACAGCAGTAGCAGCAAAGGTTGCACATGAAGCTGGTTTTCAAGAAAAAATCATGGCCGCAAAGGCATTGAATAGTGCTAACGCATTGCATGGTATTCAGTCTGGTGCAATTGAAGGTGGTAATGAAGGACATCAAAGGAAATAAATCCATAAGCTTTCATCAATGACAAAAGAGAGAAAAATCAATGCTACTCCCTGCTTGCTAATGTAAAATGGTGGTTGTTCCATAGACATCAATTCTGAAGTTGGTTCAGCTACTACAAAACGGGCACAGAATTTGGATGCAATTGAAAGAGCTGCTGGAATAGTCTCACAAGTAGTACACCAGTATTAGAATAACGATCTCCCTAAATAAGCCATCCTCGAGATGCTCCCTAGGAAACACAAAATAGCCCTTGTAGAAGTACAAGTTATCGACCAAAGAAAAGAGTTTTGTCATCAAAATTTCAATACTCTAGATAGCAACAAAACCAATCTTATGCAAGACTATCTAATATGATCAAAATTATTCACACAAATAAAACTATAAATGCAACTTAACTAAATATTTCTAGAATTGGAGTTTCCATTGCAGGAGGCAAATAGAAACATGGAACTGAATGTTAACAATAAAAAAATCAAAGATGACCCTTCTCAAAGAAATTCCAACACATAAACCTAGTCCACTGGTGCATACTTCAATATAAAATAGAATGGTGAGAGAATCCCATGGGTCAACTACTCACACATGTCTGACCTGCTACAATGGGGCATTTTCATTGAAGAATTGAGATGGGATTTCTGAGCTTGTGCACATGGAAAACTGTGTAAACAAAGAGGTGTACAAGCAACTGAATCATCAATATTGTAGCCTTCCTTACATCATGTATAATGAAGGCAAGCAGCTTGAGAGAATCTGAGCACAAATATCCTATATAGATCTACAAGACTAAGAAGACTAGGGAGTTCCATAAAGTCTCAAAGAGGCAAGCAGCCTCCAAACATTTGTATTCTCTCAAGGTCAATGTGGACACCCATTTTATAGATGACAAATTCAATTGTATCGACAAATTAATGGCAAATGACAAATGAAAAATTAATGGCAAGCAAACAATTATCAGGGTGAGTTTAGAGCTTAATCTATCAAGATTATGCAAGACTGTCTGAAATGATCAAAATTTAATCTCACAAATGCAACTTTAAATGTAATTGGCTAAAGATTTACAAAATTGGAGTATTTGTTGCAGGAGGGGAAAAAAAAAGGAATTGAATGCTAATATAATAAAAAATAACAAAGATGGTCCTTCTCAAAGAAATGCCAACACACAAACCTAGTCCACTGGTTCAGACTTCGACATAAAAAGGAATAAAAATGGTAGCGATATCCAATATATCAATATATTTAAACTCTTTGAATACATATGGTCAGCAGCGGTTGTTCAGGTTATGACCCTAGACATTCACAAAATTAATTCTAGCATCATATATGGTGAGAGAATCCTGTGGATCAATTACTCACACATATCTGACTTGCTACAATAGGGTCATCTTCGTTGAAGAATTGAGACAGGATTTCTCAGCTTGTGCATGAGGCAGAATTTCTAAACAAAGAGGTCTATAAGCAACTAACCTCATCAACACTGTAGCCTTCCTCACATCATGTATAATGAAGGTAATATTATTTGACAGACCCTCTTTGCATGCATTAGCTAAGCAGACAATATCTATCATTTCTTTCCATAACACATCTTGGAAGGACCCTACTTGAAGGCTCTCTTCTTCTCTAGACCTTTGAAGGTATGCATGGGAGGACTCATCTGCTAGATCATCACAGGCTTTCAGTATAAACTAAAAATAACTAAAAGCATACACAATATTTTCCATTTGTCTTGCATAACACCTCTTGCAAGAAACCAATTATATTAAGAGCAAACAATATATCATTGTGGAGATAGTATAAGGTGTATTCCATAGTAAATCAATCTTGGGACAGTTGCATCCAATCTAATCAACACAATACAGCATTTAGTAAGACCCTTCAGCCTCAATTACATAAAATTCCATTCAAACTCAGGAATCTCAACAACCTTCAGCATATCCATTCAAATCCACACTTACAACATTAAGCAATACTATTTAGAAAAGCCTCCCATACTCAAATGCATAAATTTCCCCAAATCCAACATCCGAACAACTTTGTGTATAAAGGAATGGAAATAATGCAATACCTATGGGTTGTTCCTTAGAACGTCAAGAGCCCCAACACCAACCTCGACACTAGCACCAGCACCAGCACAAGCTCCGGCTCCGGCTCCCAAATTGGGGAGACCCTATAAAACCAAATTCATTTAAAATTCAATGTCTAAGATTTCAAAATTTCAATAATTGGAAAAAATTGGAAACAGACTGATAGAACATCTACCTATGGGAAAAGATCTAATGGAGTTGCATTAGGCCTGTTTTCTTCACAGGTCCCTTTTGGGGTGTTCTCCACACATCCCCAATGTGTGTTTCCCCACTTCGTGTCCCGAAAACTTGAGGGAACATTGTGTAAAACTACAAAATATGCCACCTGTCCAAAAATGAAATTCTAAGTTTGAGTAATTACCTATGAGATTGAGAAATAGAAAAGGAAATCTAATAAAAGCAGGAACTCCTATCAAAAGATAGAAGTAGCAATATACCAAAAATCAGACATGCTTGATTTAAACTTCCCCTGTTTGTATCCAATATTTCAACATATGGAGTTGAGCTTCTTTCAAAACATGGACTACAAGAACTCCACTAGACAAGCACACAAAATATGGCATAAGCAATCATCTATATTCTAAACTTCACAAATGGCCAGTGTAGACCTTCCAAGCCATAGTAGGAATAAGTATGGCGTTTTATTTGATCCCTTGGCTTCACCATCTCAAAATCAAATCAAAAGGAAAAGGGAGGATAAGGTCAAACTCAGTAGAAAGTGTAATGCAAAAAATCATGCCATCCATATGTATTATGAAGGAGCATTTAAATTGGCATGAACATTTGATTTTGGAAAATTGCAAAGTAGCTCTTATTTTATTTTTATTATCACTAAACATGGCAATAAAAATATGTAACAATATAGACATCAACATGGCCAAGAAAATGCCTGGATGGGGTAATAGGGAGGCATGTCATGGCACCATTATGGGTGCATTGGAGAAATGACAGATCATCGGCATGTTAGATAAAATGCAACAGGATAGAATGAGTCCAAACTCATTTATGTGGAGCCAATTCAGAAGGAAAACTGTACCACCACGCTGGAAGACAATGCACATGGTACATGCAGAATATTGGGAGCTATCCTAGAAGAAAAATGGCTTGTTTCCATGGTAAAGAGATGAGTTTTACAGTTTACTTATAGTCGTGAAGGTAGTGAGCAACTATGTAGCTCTCTGCCTGCACTGTCACAACACCGAAAATCAGCTGTTCACGAAAAAAAGAGATGAGGAACCAAACTCTAGTAGGGGACCGCAAAGAATTGTTGGTTCAACAACTACAAGGATGGATTATGCTACAACTCTGCTCATTGCTAAGGGAAATGGCCTCAAGCAAGAACATTAGGATGCAGGGGAAAACCCCAAAGCCAAAACCAAAATGGGTTTCCCAATCTTGCACTTGCAGGAATAAGTTAAGGATTTAGTTGCCAAACACAAGGCCTCCAACATCCAGAAGAAGATAAACTTCCTCAAAAGAGAAGGGGCGGCTGCAACCAAACAATTGATAAGGAGCTGGAGAAGATCATGTCAAATAAGGGAATCTCTCAAAGTAGGGTCACCATTATTCATTCACGATTTCCCTCTATCCAAGAGATGACCACATGTCTCATGGACAGCCAACTAGAACAGAATAATCCTATCCTGGACCACATCTTAGACACTCTTCAACTATCAAATGGTAAATAGAACTCCCTTCTAGGTGCAATTTTGGCCTCAACTATGGAAAAGGGAGTTCAAAACAAAGACATGCTCATGAGGACTCAACCAGCTATGGAGGACACCAAGATCCACTCTGGAAGCAATCTAAAGCACCCCATTTCTCTTGAGTATGAGGAGGATTAATCTTAGGTTTTGCTGGTCCCTATCTCAAGATTTATGTTTATATTTTATGGTGCTTGTCATAGTAGCTTTATGCTTAGTTTCATAGGGAAATTGGCCAAACCATGCCACCTCTTAGAATACTATTTATGCTTTTCAATTTCAGAGATACCCAGACTGGCTACTATTCTCAGCCTTTTTAATTTAAATCTAGCAAGTATTTGGGAGGTTGACTAAGTTTCACTTGGCTTAACCTCTCACCCTGAATGTGATTTCCACTGTATATATGAACAGACAGAAACACTCTTACTAAAAATACACAGGTAAAATAAATATGTAAAATAAGTAGATTTAGTAATGAGGGAAATAGAAATGGTAATGAAAACAAAATTATATTAAAAAAACAAGGACACCCTTGACAGTGCCAGGGGATGAATTAGTAACATTTACAATGAAATTAAAATCATAATGATTTCGCACACAGACAATGGAATTGATTGGTTTAATGTCGTATGTGAAACCCGAGAAGAATCATTCTTTAAAAACTTGGGCTCACCATAAGGACTAATTAATCTTGTATCTTAATAAGCACTAATAAGCAAGTGGAAACTTCAAAAGTCAATAATATGTAAACAATAGCAACACATGAACTGATGAACATATTCAAAATAAAGAGGATAATTGAAATTTGTGTATAGAATGCACCTAGAAAACTCAGCCATAAACGACCAATCATATGCAGGTAACATAAGGGTTGAAGCATCTAACATACTCAGGAAGGAAACAATATACCTCCATAGTTAAATTTATTTCCACTTCGATATCGATACTTTGCAGATTCATTCACAATCTATAGAAAGCAAGGGCAAGTGTTCAATGGAAACCATGCCAGTATTCCCTTACAGCAAATAGCATTAAAAAATTAGATAAACAGTACACTGTGCCTATAGTTATTATTTGCTTTCCATTTTCTTTCCACAATAGTTTGTGAATGAAGTTGTATACTATTAGTCACGGTACATAACTTTATAGTCAAGTTGACACATAGGACATAGGAGGTGAATGTAAATGTTAAAAGGGAAACTAAACCTCTATAATGAAATAAAATTGGGATTCATCACATGTCAATGGTCATACGACCCAATTCTAGAGATTGCCTATGACCCAATTCTGGAGATTGCCATTGCCAATTTAGATATAACAGTGATTGGCAGTATTTTCAAACATAAGAAATCAAAATAAACATCACTTCACTAGCATGCAAATGCTCAACCTCACTATTTCTAGAATAGGAGGTTGTGCCCCATTATATGGTAAGCCCAAAGGATATGAAGAGTGGCTGAAGAAAAAAACTTATTAGATTAAAACATAATTTTAGATTTTTAACATCATTAGCTCAATTCACACAAATAACTAGACAATAAATGCATCTATAATGGTATTTACTCTGCCATGAAAGAGAATGAGAGAACCTATAGCAGATGTATTGATCTCATATTTTGGATAGAACTACATACTTTTTGAGCCATTCAGCTCTTGGGGGAGTTACTAGAAGAAATAAGGGGTAAAAACGGATTTAAAGATAAAATCCCTACAGAAATGGGGTTCAAAGGGGTTTTAGATTGATTCCTAATGTACACGGAAGGACTTTAATAATTGTCTTTGCAAGCACATGTTTTGAGCGAATACATTTAGTAGACACCCTGTGTTTGGTTCCAGTATGGTAACATACTTGTCAACAGATTAGCTTTTCACATCCAATGAAGACAACTTGTGACATGATAATCTTCTCAGATACTGACATCCTTCCATTTTGCACCCTAATTCAGCTCATTTGTTATTTTGATATTTGTACAAGTAGAATATGAGGCTGTTTTCTCAGAAACCCAACATGATTGTTGGTACATATAAAGCTGTTTGATATTTGATATTTTGCACCCTAATTCAGCTCATTTGTTATTTTGATATTTGTACAAGTAGAATATGAGGCTGTTTTCTCAGAAACCCAACATGATTGTTGGTACATATAAAAATCAGTGTTTAAAACTCGATGCCTGGATTAGAGATTCTCTAAAATTTAATCAGTGAAAGAAGAGAGAACATTGAATAGAAAATATTACCAATGACAACACTCACTTCCCTTTCAAATAGTCTACAAACCCATTAGAAGCCATCCAATGTAAATTTACTTGAATGCAAAGAACAAGTTTTGAGATGAAGGAAGACACTAAATGGTGGTTGATATAAATTTCTTTACACATTTCATCCCGTTTCATATAAT